>OY856187.1:49002030-49385422 GCA_963693315.1 Diogma glabrata | reverse complement strand
AGTGAGTTTATCGGTTTAATTTCAAGACTTAAAATGACTTGTACTTGTACAGGTGACAGACCAATTAAAAACTAGAAAATTGTAAAGTACAGTGGATCCAGATTTGTGTTTTTTGAATACTCATTAAGTATTGATTAATTATTATATTTAGACAAAATCTATCCAACATTTACTTAAATTATACAACCCATTATTATCTCTGCAAAGTTTAAAAAAAACAATAACAACAAAACTATAATAGAATTTTAATTTTTTTCTTTAAAAAATACATTAACGAAAATATTGTAAACAGGAAAATGGTTTTGCTTGTTTTACAATTATTTGGAATGATTAATGATCAAGACATTAGGTTGGAAAATTTTAACATAATAAGTTGAACTTAAAGGTTAAATGCAATAACAATTTGTTTCACTATTCTCACAACAGAATAAACATATATTGGACAAAGAAATGAATGATAACTATTAAGTTCTAAAGATGGCATTATTGTCGGAAGTTAATCTAGTAGTTAATATAGTAATTTGGATAGGAATGCATAAGAACTTCGCTTTTAAGATAAATTATGATGTATAAGGAAGTGCATAAGATTTAATCTTATAAATTCAGACTTCTTTAATCAAACATATTCTCAATCTTTCATACTGTCTTTCCACCTTTTTACTCAAATTGACCTACTCTCAATTCGATAAACCTTATTGCTAAATTTCCTTCTGGATTCAATCACTGATTATTAAGAAAAACCATCAGGTTATGTCAAGTCTTAAGTCAACACCTTTATTGTATCGCAACAACAGGAAAACAATACAGCAACAATATTCCCGAACAAAAATACTCCTTTAACAGCTTCAGAAACCCCAACGGTTGATTGTGGATACACAGGATTTACAATAATACACATTTAAAACTTTATTTACAATTTAAAAAAATTACTTAACTTCTATTTACACGGTTTTATGTTCACGATACAGCGATTCGTTTATCATTGATTCGCCTAACATAATTGTAATGAACACTGAACCTGCTAGAGAGCCACTAGCAAGAAGCAAACGGAGGACTGCGTGCAAGATGAGTTATAATTAGGAAAGCTCTAGTTTCATGAGGTCAGGTAGGGATATCTCCCCTTGTCCAGCAACAATGGATAGATATGCACGCAAAAGAGGCTGTATAATTGAGAAAGAAAAGAAAGGAAACAGAGAAGGGACACCCTGACGACCCCGAAGGCCGAAGAAGCCAAGATCATCACATCCTCGCCAATCCCACCATAAGTATTACTACATTTAGTAAACTATTTCACTCACCACATGATTGGTCTGATCCCAATCTTCCTGCCAAGCCTGTTCCTTAACCAATCATACTCAGCAATATTTTGTTATAGTTACAATATATGTTGGCAATTGTTGAACCCATTGTTAATATATTCGATGAAATAGCAAAATAACTATTGGAAATTATTGACATTGTTAATATATTCATTGATATAGTGACGTTTTTTACTGTTGTATTCGTTTCTTTTATTAATAACAAACACTTTAGTTGTAGTGCACTTGTAATTTATTTATAATAAATTTATATATTAACACGTTACAATATTTTATATTTTTAGATGCTTTACATCTGACGTGTAGACTACAACAACTTGTAAGTATATAGTATGGCGGATTATCATTAACATTTAGTGTTGCCATACTTATATTATACCATTTATAATGTTTATACATTTTACTCTACAACTTCTACTTACTTCGTCTGAAAATTTGAACACATGCCATTGTTTTGGAAAAATTATTGAATCAAAATAATAATCAAAACTGTAAATTTATCAATTAATTTAAACAAACTATATTAGTGTTAGGGTAGCGAAATCCGAAATTCGACGTCCACGCCGTGCTGCCTGGGTAATGCTGACAGAATTAGGTTGGTGTATTGGAGACAAACAGAGTAAAAACTGTTTAGTCAATGACGCTACATCACGGCGAATTGGCGCTCTACAACCAATGCGACTCAAGCGTCTGTTCTCCATGCCAGGGGCGGCTTGGAGCGGGCGTCTGTCTTGAATCAAGCGGCTCGCTATATAAACGTGTAAAAAGGTTGTTTCTAGTGACCTTAATATGCAGAACGGACCCATTCACGACAATTTGGGTTGGGCCTAAGGTTAACACCCTAACCCCGGAAAAAAACTAATATGTTAAATTTGTTTATCAGAAACAGAAAAACAGACCCGGAAACAACAACAGAAATTTACCTGGACGTGAAAAAGGACCAGACTACCGAATCGGAACGTGGAACGTGCGCAGCCTGAGCGCTCCTGATGCTCTTATAAGTCTAGAAACAGAGGCTGAGAGGTATAGGATGGATATTATTGCTCTACAAGAAATTAGACAGCTGATAATCGGAAAACAAGATTTGGATAGTCACTCTCTATACTGTAGTGGTCATCCTTCTCGAAGAGAATTTGGAACTGGCTTTCTTGTTGGTGCACGCATACAAGAAGCCGTGATGAAATTCATCCCGGTCAGTGAGAGGATCTGCTACCTACGTGTACGCGGTACATATAACAATATTTCTCTTATTGCCGTGCATGCACCAACTGAAGCTAAGACCGTCGACGAGAAGGATAATTTCTACATAGCACTGGAAGAGGTTATGAAACAAACACCAACACGCGACTTCATTATGGTTCTTGGTGACTTTAATGGACAGGTTGGAAGAGATATCTCTTATGGAAATGTGGTGGGTCCCAACAGCCTGCATTTGAATTCGAATGATAATGGTGAGAGAATGACTGAGTTTGCATTATCAAATAATTTGAGAATTGCCAGTACGTTCTTTCCGCATCGATCGATTCATAAGCAGACTTGGGTCTCACCGAATGGAAATACTCGAAATCAAATTGATCACGTTCTAGTAACAACACGTTTCTTTTCGAGCATTCTGGATGTGCGATCCTTTGGAGGTGCATACATTGGAAGTGACCACTTCCTTGTATGTGCAACGATAAGGTTCCACTTCCCAAATCCAGGAATTCCAAAATTCAATCAACGGAAACGTTTTAACATCTCATCATTAAAGAATGCTGAAACAGAAGAGAGATATCAAATCCATATTGCCGAAACATTGGAGAAATCAGAAACCATTAATGGAGACGTCGATAAGTCATGGTATTTGCTCAAAGATGCTGTTTTAAGCGCTGCTGAGGGAATACTTGGACGACCACAGAACCACTCCCAGAAGCCATGGATGGATCAAGCATGCCTTGATGCTATTCAATACAAAAGAGATTGCTATCTGAAGTGTCTACAAGGACGCAACACCAGGTCCACGAAGGAGAATTATAAACTTTCAAGACAAGCCATTACAAAGCTATGTAGACGAACGAAGAGAGAATGGTGGAAGAGACAGTGTGAGGAGATTGAAAGCTTCAATAAGGAACATCAATCGCGTAACTTCTTTCAACAGGTTAAAACCTTAAAGAAGGGCCCTCAAACTAGATCGACTGCTATTCAAAACGAAGATGGGGAGCTACAAGTAGACCTTAAAAATATTTTAGATACTTGGGCCGCTTATTTTGAGAATCTTCTCAACTTAAGTGACCAGCAACAAGTCGGGCGACGAGCTAAGCTTATTCGTGCGTCAAAGGTACATGTAGAAGAACCCACCAGAGAGAAATTCGATGCGGCGCTGTCAAAATTAAAATGCAATAAAGCACCTGGTATCGACGATATAACATCCGAAATGATTGTACATGGTGGCGAAACTCTATCCTTAAGATTGTTTGAACTTGTTCAAATGATCTGGAGGACTGAAACCATGCCACAGGACTGGAACACAGCTATGCTGATACCAATCCATAAAAAAGGTAATCGCCTACAATGTGCAAACTACAGAGGAATCGCCCTCCTCTGCACAGCATATAAGATCTTTTCCTACATTTTGCTATCCAAAATCAATCCTTTTGCAGAACAACTGTTTGGAGAATATCAGTGTGGTTTCCGGCGAGGCCGAGGTACAACCGATGCACTTTTCTCGATAAGGATGATTTCGGAAAAGTGTCGAGAGTTCAACATACCTGTGCACCAACTTTTCATTGATTTCAGGCAGGCCTACGACTCTCTCGAACGAGAGACTCTATGGTCTACTCTGGTGTCAATGGGAATTCCTGGTAAACTGGTATCACTATGCAAAATGACAGTACAGAACTCTCAATGCTGTGTACGATTAGAGAACGAAATATCAAAGCTTTTTAAAGTCGACTCCCGTTTAAGACAAGGTGATGCTATCTCTCCTATACTTTTTAATCTAGCCTTGGAATATGTGTGCCGTCAAAAGAAACTACCGACTAATAACAATATCTTGTCAATAAACTCAGTACAGATGATTGCTTACGCTGATGATGTTGTCATCCTCGGCCGAAGTGAAGCTGTTATGAGTGAGACTTTCAAGTCGCTTGAGAGTGGTGCTAGGAAAATTGGTCTGCAAATTAACTACAATAAAACCAAACATATGAATGTTTCAAGAGAGGCTGAGAAGAAAGATTTGATGTGCGGCGATGAACGAATTGAGGGAGTTGAATCTTTTAAATATTTGGGATCAATGCTTCACTCAAACAACAGCATACTTACAGATATTAAAGCTCGAATCGCTGCAGGTAATCGAACTTTCTACTCAATTAAACCTCTCCTTGGATCACCGTATGTATCAACTAACACCAAGCTCAAGTTATACAAGACATTGATTAGACCGGTTGTGATGTATGGGTCACAAACGTGGACCCTTACACAAAATGACGAATCGCATTTATCTGTATTTGAGCGTAAGATCCTACGCTACATTTTTGGTCCACTTAAGACAGACGATGGAGAGTATAGAACCCGGTATAACTTTGAGATCAGAGACCTTCTTGAGGGTCCTGATATAATAGGTTGTATCCGTTCTAATAGGATTGCTTGGTTTGGGCATGTTCTACGAGCCGATTCACAGTATGGAATGATTAGAAAAATGTACGTTAGTACCCCAGGGAGTGGTAGACCGCGAGGTAGACCACGACTACAATGGGAGACTGACGTAATAAACGACCTTAAAAAAATCGGCTGCCATGGTAATTATGTCGCTGTTGCGAATGACCGTGGTGAATATTCAAAGCTGATTAACCTGGCAACGCTCCTACACGGAGCATGAACGCCGTAAAAAAAAAAATATATTAGTGTGTTTATTACACTGTGCGACAGCCAAAACCCGCTGGGGTTCTGACAACCGGGAAAAGTTATATCGGTAAAAAAAAAAGTTATACGTGTCCCGGCGTTTCGCCGGGTCACGTCTAGGAATCGAGATATATCGATTTGAAGTTAGTAAGTATCATATAGGAGAAATTGTCACGTTTGGGGTTCTTTTTTGACATAACTCGAGAACGACTAGTCCGATTTTGCTGAAACAAATTTAGAAATTAAGGATTACAATTCCTTTAATCTACTGATATACTATACTGAAAAAATAACGAAAAAATAAACAAATTAAAATTAAATAAATAAGATATACAAAAAAAAAAATAAAATAAATAAATAAATGAAATAAAAATAATAAAGTAAAATAAAAAAATTATAAAAATAATAAAATAAAAATATAATAAAAATATAAGAAAATAAAATAAAAAAATTTAATAAATAAATAAAATAAATAATAAATAAATAATAAATAAATAATGTATAAATAATAAAAAAACAATAAATAAATAATAAATAAATAATAAGTAATAAATAAACAATAAAAAATAATAATAAATAATAAATAATAATAACAAATAATGAATAATAAATAATAATAATAATAGCAATAAATAATAATAATAAATAATAATAATAATAAATAATAATAATAATAAACAATAATAATAATAATAATAATAAAAAATAATAAAAATAATATAATAAAATATAATAAAATTATAAAATAAAATTATACAAAAAATAATAAAATAAAATAATAAAATAAAATAAATAATTAAAAAATAAAAAAATAAAAAATAGCAAATAATAAATAAAAAAGTAAAAAAAAAATAAAAAAAATAAAATTAATACACAAAGACACATAGACACATGTCCAAATACATTTAAAACAATAAATTTAGGAGTTTATTCCAGTAAAAATATTTTAAAAAAATTTCTATGAAAAATCAATATTCTTGTCAAAATGAGTTACCTTTACTTAATTGTGAATAAAAGCGAAATGCGTTCATCGATTTTCATGATCTATGTCTCTGTTAGTGCTCAGATTATGTGACTTTACGTCAAAGTAATAAGACTTGACACTTTTTCCCGTTTTGAATTTTCCATGATTTTTTAAAATACAACTTTTTTATTTTTTAGGCAAAAAATTATTTTTTTTCTACATAAATTTATTTATAACTGCGAAACTGTTGATTGTGTAAAGAAATAGTGTAAAAGTAGATTAAAGGAATTGTAAATTTTAATTTTTCTAAATTTGATTCAGTAAAATAGGACTAGTCGTTCTCGAGTTATGTCCCCAAAACGTGACTATTTCCCCTATATGATACATACTAACTTCAAATCGATATATCTCGATTCCTAGACGTGACCCAGCGAAACGCCGGGACACGTATAACTTTTTTTTTACCGATATAACTTTTCCCGGTAGTCAGAACCTCAGCGGATCACTGACCTCTACCATTTGTCGCACAGTGTTATTAATTATTGTTTAAAAATAATAAAATTTAAAAAAAATAAAAGTGGAATGTGTTTTAAAAAAGAAAAAGAAATTTTACCTTTTACCTTTTACCTTTACCTTTTTGCTTATTCTTTTATTTTAAAAATTCATTGTTGGGCTTATGATTTTATTTTTTTGTTGATATAATAATAAATAATTCTTTGAAATAATCAAGTATTGTTATTGTGGTTATATAAAAACGAATCAAACTGTTTATTTTGGTATAACGATTTTGTTCATTTTGGTTCAACGACAATAAATAACAACAATCGCCATCTTTTTGGATGCAGCTTTTTTCAACGTTCAACAATCATCTGTGTGTTTATGTATATTATTTTTTTCTCATATATATTGTTTGAATAATGCTGTGATAGGTTAGGTCTAGTATAGGATGGAGGATGGTATCCAATAAGCAGATCACGAGTAGAAAATTTATTTAAATAAATAAAATGAAATAATCCTAATTGATAGGATGAGGTGGTGGCAATCGTATTGGTTCCCCTGAGCGTTGGGGTCGTTAGAGTTTATTATTTTTGTACCTTTGATTCCGACCTTTTTTAAAAATTATCGCGTGCATTTCAACGTTTGCAATGGGCTGAGGAGGTAGATCCAAACTCACAAACTGAATATGGTTGGAACTCCATATAGGCACGTGACTCTTCCGAAGTTTATGATTGTTATTCTGTGATCCTGAACCAACTGCTGCTCATTAAATCGTCGAACTTGTAACACATGTTGATGACAGTGATTTCAGTTTTGTTATTGAAATATTATTGAGGTCAAATATTGTTTTGTATTTCAAAAGTGATATGTCATTTGTTGATATCGACAGTGATATGTCATAACTCATGTTAACTCATATGCTAAAATCGTTGACCGGAAGTAGATATTTTTATGACCGAAAGTTGAAGTTTTTATAGATTAAAAGTTGATATTTTTATGTGCACTCATGAAATTTTCTCTCTCCATAAAACAAACCCAAAAATAAAACAAAAATATTATAATAAAAATTATTTTTCTTCAACAACTTTTCTCTATAAAATTTTCACTTTCCAATTTCATTTTTACTAAAATCTGGTTTTAAACTTAAAACTTTATGTTTAAAAAAAATAATTATGCAAACGAAATAGCTTGATGAAGATATCAATTAATAAAATTATCGTTTTAATTTAATTTAATTTCAGTTTGTTTTTTTAAGTTCACCATTTTCGTTTTTTACCTTTTTGTTTAATCAGTGAGCAAATTGAAATTTCTAAATCAGATAATTTATTTGATTGAAATTTGATTTGCTTGATTTGAAAAGTTAATTATTAATCAAGAGATTAGGTTGATTATAAAAAAAAATCGTTTCGTCCTCGTACTTGGTTTTTGGTGTTTGTGAGAAGTGTGATACGTGAATTTGTGTAGAATCGGATTGTTTAACATGTGGTGTGTTGAAATATATGTGAACCTGAATATGTTGTATTCACTGCAGTAAATCAAGATTATTTTGAGTCTGCTAATATATGCATATGTTTAGATTAGTGAAAGCACTCAGAGCTTTTGCGATAAAACGTCCCAGCGATTGTCATATCCTCGTTGATGAATTCAGTACAAGGAATAGAATTAAAAGATTTAACTGAAGTCTCAAATATTATTTTTCCTTGAGTGACTTTCCTTTTTTCCCCAATGAATTTAATTATGTGAAGAATTATTGTTAAAAAAAATTTAATTTTAAGTTCTTTCCATTTTAAAAATATTAAAATTTTTGGTATTTGTTTTTTTTTTATTCTATTTAATCATTTTAGCAACAATTTATTATTCGATCTCTATTTTACTTTTTAATGCTGCTGTTAACCCCTATGTTAATCCTTGTCGTTCGTGCTTACCTGAAAAGAAGCTAAAAAGAACAATATTAATGTTCACCGTAGTGTAAATATAAATAATATTGTATCATAACATGGTGATGATGTTTTGGGAGTTGTAATATACATAAATGCAGTCGGATTACACCACGCATATGGTGTTAAATAAGTATCACCGCATATCGGAGTAAAGTCCACAACTACAAATATTTATATTAATAAATACAAATGGTAACTCCGTAATTACAAATGATGCAATGTAAGCCACAAATGATGTAAGTTTAACTAAAATGATGACATCGTGTACTTCAATTACCCCTTCAAATGGTACCCCTTCACTGCTATTTTTGATTGAAATTATTATTTTTTTCTTTGTCTTCCAACTTTTTATAGCGCTCCTATTAACCTACTCGAATGACTATAATATTTGTATATTATTTATTGTAAATTATTATTTTTTAAATTGAAATTAATAAAAAATTCGTTTGTAATTTTCATGAATTTTTTAATTTGTGAAATTTTAATTTTACTCAAAAATTTACTCATAAATTGAATAAAAATATGAAACTTATTGTCTTTTCATAAGATTCCGTGTGCCTTTCTTTTAGGTAGATTTCATATAAAAATCTACCTATTTCAATGCGACTCATCTTGGAATCTCGGAAAAATTTTGGTGCCAAACGACTATATATATTAAGCGGAGACGGAGAAACAAAACAATATGAGTTACAACAAAAACGACCCGCACTCTCACGGTCGCATTTGTTGACGTAGATCAAAAAAATTTTCTGTACATGTGTGTTCTATTGATATCTTGGGCAAGTTCGTGAATCAGCAAAATCCAACACGTGGTTAAAAAACTAGAGGTTTCTTCTTAAAAAAATTGATTTTTTAAAATCGTTATAACGGCTACTAATAATAATACTAATATTTTAAAAAATTAACAAAGTTAGAATCTTTGGAATCTTTTTTATCAATTTATTTTGAAAATAGACCTCCGCAGTTAGGGGTTTCTGAACGAGCCGATCCAACAAAAAAGCTTGTAAAATACAAAATGCGATTGAATCAACCGGCACACTCACGGTCGCATTTGCGGAGCCAGATCAAAAAAAAATTTTTTAAATGTCTGTTTTATGAATATCTTGGACAAATTCGTAAATCAGCAAAATCCAACACATGGTTAAGAAAATAGAGGTTTTATACTAGGAAAAAAATTGATTTTTTAAATTCGTTATAACGGCCGTTTGGATACTAATATTTTTAAAAACTCCATAAATTTAGAATCTGTGGAAAAATTTTAATTCGTTTATTATAAATATAAATTTCTGCAGTTAGGGGTTTTGGACATGTCGGCTTCAACAAAAAAATTAGCAACAATTCCCAACAACAACAATTTGCAAAAACCTTATAACAGTCATTGAAAAAAAAATAAAAATGATTTGAATAGCAGAAATTAATTTTTTTTCTTAGAAATAAACTTTTTTGATATTTTGCAGTAATTGCACGATATATATGATACAGAGTAGGTTTGCCGTGTGTTTTTTGTAGTGAAGCGCTGCTTCGTTGACTAACAACGAAGTGGTATAGCAGGCCACGTACCTATCGAAATTATTTGTAGCCCCAGACTAGCCTCAGCCTATGGGATCGAAAGAAGAATACCTGCTGCTCCAGCACAAATAACTGTATTTGTACGCGTAACATGAGATAAGGACAGATGTAAAAAAAAGGTAAGTAAACTAAACAGACTCTGGCGACCCCCGTGTACGAACGAACCACGATCACCACGTCCAACCCCCATATTTCAGCACTCATACACACACTCTCGCATCTCATCCATTCATGCACACACACACTCACACCCCCACATACACACATCGAAGCCCATACGCCCAATTTACATTGGAAATATAATATAAATGAAAATTGTGGTAAAACAAATCAAACAATATATAAATCTGTAATCAAAGAAAGATTGAAGCTTTAAAATTTAAAATAATACTATTCAAAGTTGGTCGACAATAGGTATATAGTCATTAATAAAATGAAAACTTCATCATCATTCGCTTCTTCAGCAATTTTTCTATTGATCGAAATTCACCAAAACGGTTCCTTTTGAATTTCTGATAAAATACTAAAATTAAATTTTATTTGTTGAATCAACTCTCTCTAGTATTTACAAATCTAATGGTCCTTCATTTTTCGAATACGAAGTAAAAACCTCAAAGCATTATTATATTTACTGATCTGCCTTAGACCAAGGTACCATGGGTTACGATTATGTATATTCATAACTTCATGACATCCACCATTAAAAAAAAAATGAAGAAATTTGGTGATGAATAACGACAGCTCGTATTACGAAAATTTTCATATTTATCTCGAAAGGTATTAATCGTAATGTGAGTTTGGTTATTAGTCATACTATAGGATGAGATTGGTTTGAGCAATTTCGATCACGTAAAAGCTATTATTATTTTCTGGTGTAATAGTTTTTGCCTTGAAAAATCGTGAATGGTTTCTAAAGCTTTTTCTTTAGACAATATGGTTTCAAAATTCAGCACCCATTATAGCAATACTAAAAATTACCATTAGTTGTAAGTAAATGAGTTTGGGTTGAATTTCAATGAATATTATCATTGATGGTGCTATTAGGAACCTTGTAACCATTCGTTATTACTCTTGTTTTCCTTCATATTTTCCAGCAATGAATTACTGATAATGAATGGCTAAATCACATAAGATAATGCACTAATTAAAATTTAAAAAAAAAATAAAATAAATCGAAATTTTAATTACATATGCATTCACCCGCCCACATACACCCCATACATTCACGCAAACATTCATAGAACAAACGCTCTCACATATATACATATTTAAAACGACTCACCCCATAGCTTGGCTAGTTCCCACTCCTGTTGTCCAAAGTTAATCGCTCATCCTCATCCAGTTCATCGATTGGTGAGCTCTGACATCAGTATCACGACGACGATGTAAAAATTATTGTAATCCAAACTTTTTGATGATCGGTGATATTTCTTCCCCCCCCCCTTTTTTTTGTATTACCAGAAATTTACTATTCAGCAGGAATGAGGATGTCAACGTAATATCACACAAACAAAATGGTCGTGCCGGATACGTATTTATAATCGTAACATGCGGCCAAGTATTTTCTGTAAATCACACTCCAGCTTCCAATCCACTGATTCACTTCGTCCTGATATCCGTGTTACCCCAGCAATATCACAGAGATTTTGTGTCGATGAAGCTAGGATTTTAATAACACAACTATCTGGAACATGGCCAATCTTCCAATTTCAACAAGCAATTAAAATAAAGATGATTACGAGGTTCATCATGTAACAGTTTTTGACTAAATTTATTTTTCTTCACATTTATTTTTATATAACTTATGCCAACAACGAATTATACGTATTTATTTTTATATAAATTATGCTAACACAGAATTATACGTAATTATTTTTATATGAGAATGCAAAATTATTATTTATAGTTCTCTTTATCACAGTTCGAGGGAACATACAATATCACAGCAATTTCACAGTCATATTATTATAATTTATTAGTTAAATTTATTACCGCACAAGACTGGACAGTTTATATAATTAAACGGATTCATTCTTTTCTGAAATTAATTCCTTTATTTTTAAATAATAAGATACACCACATGAAAAAAACTCGACGTCTAGCTAACAAAACCACCAACAACTGTGGACCGATTAGACATAAAATCGAAATATGAGTTTACGTGGGTAGTAAGTTTTTTCAGTGTTTCTTTTATTTTTAATTAACCACCAATGCGGCACAGACACACAAATTTGTTTTAAATTTGAACTAATGATTGTAGTTAAATAAAAACCGAGCTAACTGAACGCCAAGGACATTTTTACTCAATTCAAATGCAATCCATATAAGTTTATGTTTTTGTTAAACTTGCTCTAACACAGCACAAACATATAGATTCTTTTTTTTTATAAATTGAACTCAGATTTACATTAAAAAAAAACTTTACCTAATTGATTTAATTGCACAAACAAAAAAAAATTTTCCATTTTTTTTCTAAAATTTTCACTATTTAATTATGATACAGGAAACGTGAATCCAAGTTTCCTTGCTTTTGATATTCACGCGCGAAATGCCACCAGGTTTCAGACCCCGAAGCTATCTATCGCGTTCTATTTATAATCAGCTAACGCCATTTGCCAACAATAACGAATCGATAAGGTAGTTTCTTTGGAAATTTTATTTCCTTTTTGTTCATTATTTATACCCACTAATGAATTTACATAGCTAGTTGGTATAAAAAAAATTGAAAAGAATTAAATGATAAACATTGATTATGATGTGATTGTAAGAATTATACATGAAAACAGCGCGATTATAAATCAATGGTATTGTACAACTATTTTATGACAATTATATAGCGATCAACGATTACAAGTTGAATATAGGAAATTACATTGGGAAATAGCACACAACTATTTTATGGTAATTTTTTTAAACGGAAACCTTTGTAGATGACGACGACGGATTGAGTACAAGAAACTATGTTTAAAGGAACAACGAAAATAACCATGAAAACTTCTGTCAATGCAAATTTAATGCATGTGGAAAAGCGGTTCGACTCTCAATCACGAAGTTTGAATCACACTTCATAACATTTTCATATAGTGTTATACATTGTCACACATATGTTCTGTGCTAGATTTGATATTTGTTTGTTGCAAAATTGGATAGATGTAGTTTTGCTTATATGTAGCTAATTTTCTTTTTAAAATTTGTTCGATATCTGTTTGTAATTTGTTTTGTTTAAACTAATGTGATACATCAGATTCTACTTGTACACAAAACTGTGTGATCTCAAAATCCACCTATTTCTAGCGGACATCTGGCCGCTCGGACTTTTTTATGATGCTATGGTTTGCTAGCATTACGTTTTAGTGCGCAATAATTGAATTCTTCATCGACCCCCTATTTAATTTTATGTTAATTGAAAACAATAGAGTTCTGAATAAATTAACTTCAGGAAATTTGTTTGTAAAAAATAAACCTCAACATCAAGACTTCAAATTGAAATCATAAAAGCAATCAAATTATTATTCTACAAACTGTTCGAACAAAATTAAAACACATTCACGATAACCAAGTAACAATTATTTTATAAAACAAAAAACTAACATAAATTAATTTCCAACTGTAACAATATAGTTATTACAAAACATACATTAAAAAAAATTTCTATCTTCCGTTAAGGGAAAACTTTTGCCACGTTATAATGCAAGCACATTGCAATTAAATTAAAAATTGCGGTTTGAAAAAATATTTTTTTTTAATTTTATATTTCAACTTGACACAACAGAATTTTCCTTTTTTTTTTCCATATAATTAAATTAACTTTTCAAAAGTTTTAAAAAAATTGAAAAAAAAAGTTGTTCCAAATAGAAAAGTTTTAAAATATAACAAACCATGGAAACCGTAAAAATTGTCCATTTGAGATGCAAAAATTAAAAAATTTTTATTTTTTTTATTGTTCGTTTGTGTCTTTGGGAAATGTTATGAAAATTGTTTTTTCTTTAGCTAAAAGCAATTTTCGTTAATTAATGTTGATCGAGTGTTTTCAATAAGCGTTCAATTTTTAAAAAACAAAAAGATTAATGGGAAATTGAACTGTTTAACAAAGTTAAACGATCAACTTTATTGCATAAAATTAACTTCCTGTTTTATTTTTTCAATAATATCGAATACTTTGTGCAACTGAGTGAAACCGAGGATGATGAAAGGTATAACTTTGTGGAAAATTGAGTACCTACTAAAAAACAATAAAAACTTTTCACTAAGTTGAGCTATTAATCATTTTTGTTTCGTTGATATAATTTATGCGATTCGAAAACATTATAATCCCCTTCTTAGTACAAGAAAACAACAATAACAGAAGGATATAATCTAGACAATTATTCCGTGATAAATCAACTGTTTTCCGTAAATAAACAATTTATTATTTGTAGAACAGTAACATCACGTAACAATGAAAATAAAGTTTTCTATTTCCATTACCTTTTCAATTTCAATTGAATAAAACAAAATTGTTTTTATTGAATACAATGAAAATCAATTAAATTGTCTTCGATATCATTGTGAGATTGGAAAATATACAAAATTGTATGAAAATTATACAAAAGAAAATTTTCATGAGAATTCATAATTAGATTCAATGAAGAAAACATAAAAGATTTTTTATTTAAGATTACTGTTATAATAGCAAAGCTATTGTTATGTTTTTATCCATTCTTTGTTCAATGATCCATTTTTATGCAATAAAATAAATAAATAAATAAATAAATAAAGGCAATAATTTTGTTAATAATAGATTCAATTTAATTTATATTTTATAACTGATAGCCAGTAATAGTTTGTTGTTTCAATCTTGATAGCTTGATAACAGGGAAAGTAAACGGAACTTGTCATGTCTTCGATTCATTGATGAGTTTTTTATCCATCATAGATGTGTATTATTTTTTTATTAATTAGTTAGACATGTTAAGCATATAAAATGTCCATTATTCAGGCTCTTTGAATATCCAATGTCAACTATAAAGGAAGGAGATGAGGAAAATGGACAACTACATAATGGATAACTAATGGATAACTACATAATGGATAACTACACTAATTGTTTTAAATGACGATGGACATTTTCTTTAAATTCCCGAGGGGAAAATTCATCAGGAAATACAGAGGAGGGCATTGAGTTCCACAATTTGGTATCTATTAAAATAGTCGTTCTGGAAGGACACAGTTTTACAACGAGGTATTTGGACCACAAATGGATGGGATAACTCGGAAGCTCTTGTTTGTCGATTATACTGTGCACACGATGGAAGGATATTTTGAATTTCCTTAGAGGAGAATTCGCTAAAGTTATATTTGTAGTAGATTGACAATTCAGCCACATTTCTTCTGTGCTGGAGTGCATCAAGCTGATCCGTTAGTTCAGTATTACCACTCAACCGTATTGCTTTTCTTTGTACAGAGTCTAGACATTTTATTGTTGACTGACAAGCACCTCCCCAAACATGACAGCAGTATTCCGTATATGGACAAATAAAGGACTTAAAGATTAGCAAAATTTGATCGGGATTGAAATACTTTTTACATCGACTCAAGAATCCTAATTTTTGCATTGCAGATTTAGCGAGATTGAACACAAGTATATTCCATTTCAGGTTATTTTGAATATCCACTCCAAGAAGTTTAACTGATTCAACCTCACGCAATTCCTCATGGTTTATCTTAATAGAAACATTTTTATGTCGCTCTTTTCGTGAAAGATGGTAAAGTTAGGTTTTGGTTGGATTAAATGAAACAAGATTACGATCACCCTATTCCATTATACGATCCAGGTCTTTGTTGATAGAATCAATTAGCAGCTCTCTATCAGTGGTGACTGGAGTATGAGATCGAAGTTTTAGTAGATGCATAAAATGCATGCAATGTGCTGTCATCAGCAAAACTATGGATTGGGTGCACTGTGGAAATAAGTTAATCATTAATGTATAGAAGAAAAAAGGTTGGTGAGAGTGCAGAGCCTTGGGGAACTCCAGCATTGGTTGTGAAAATATTATGTGATTCCATCCAAATTAACATAAAATTGGTGACCTGTACGAAAACTATGAATCCATGAGACAGTAAGATGGTCTATGGATGCCATAAGATTTTAATTTAGCTATGAGATTTCTATGCTACACTTTATCAAATGCTTTAGAAGTATCAAGTGAAATACTAAATGTTTCACTATGGTTTTCCAGCTATTTGTTACAGAGATGGGATACGTAGGCTAACAAATCACCTGTTGCATGTCTTCTACGAAAACCATACTGTTTATCATCAATAATTCGCGACATTTCCTATCAAATTGTAGTTAACTTCTATCAAATTGTAATTAAATCTATCAAATTCTAGTTAACATATTTTTCAAATATTTTAGCTAAAACCGACAGAATTCCAATTGGTCTATAATTATTAGGGCTTATCTTACTCCCTTTCTTTGATATGGGTTGAACATTGGCCAGCTTCCAAGAATCGGAAAATATTCCGGTTTTATAAGATAAAGAGACAATTTTTGTTAAAATTTGTAATGAAGCGCTGCTTCGTTGAAGAATCAACGAAGTGGCATAGCAGGCCGCGTACCTAGTGAGATTTTTAAAGCCCCAAACTAGCTTCAGTAAGTGGGGTCGAACGAAGAATACCTGCTGCTCCAACACAAATATCTGTATTGTGCGCGTATTTCGATATGGAAACGGATCAAAGAGAAAAAGCAAGTGAAATAGATAGACTCTGACGTCCCCCGTATACGAAAAGAACCGCGATCACCACGTCCAATCCCATAATACTAACACATTCACACGCTCTTTTACTTCATCCACTCACTCACACACATACACACACACACACATACTCACACACACATGCACACATCCATGCCCATGCGCGCATTCACACTACGCGATACAGCCAAGCTACCATATTCAATCAAATAGATTAGCTTGATATCATTTTCATGACCGTGGATATGTACAATATAAGATATACAACCAGTATACAAACTATTTTGATGACAGAAAAATAAATTCAGGAAAAGAATATCAGATGACGTAAGATCTGGTGTCAAGCACAAGGCTTGAATATAATGACTAAAATTGATGTTTAACACAAATCAGTGCATGACTTCGTTGTGAATGTGAATCTTGGTTTAAGTTTCCGGTAACCGATTGTAATGCTTTCAATGCCACATTTCGTACATCAGAATTTACCTAAAGCTGTTCACAGGCTTCTACTAGTATAGACTGATCATAATTGTACAACTCATTCCATGATTCAATTAATGATGTCAATATATTTCCATGTTTTGGAATTGTTTTTATTAAAATCATGTCAAGACCACACATATGTTTCACAAACGAGATGCATATCCCTAAATGCCGTTGTAACATTTCTACTAATTTTGTTACAAGCTTAATAAAAAACAAAAAAAATTTTCTTCAGAAATAATATTGAAATCATTTTCACATTGTAATGTAATACAAGAATTATCGAATTGAAGCAGCATTATCCGTAGAGACGTAATAATTGGACCAAATATTTGTACGATAGCAATAGAAGGACGATATTCTTTTTCATCCGCCATATCGTCTTTTACTAATCTATTCGTCACTGCTAATTCACGAATTTGGTTTTTCATTCCATCATCAAATTTACGATCAACTCTATCATTGGATTGAATAAATATTAATAAGCCATCCATTTTTAATTTTAATTATTTTTAAATATTCATCAATAAATTTTTGTCATACAATATTTATGCAAAATTCTGGTTTACATGTTTCCAATTGGAGTTTGACAGACATACGCGCATGCAACAAATATACTCGCTCATACGTACCCACATCCACACATCTATATACACACACTCAAACAACTACATACATATCCATAATCATTCACACATGAAAATAAAACTAAATTAAGATATAACTCACCCCATGACTAGTCCATATCCCGTTCCAAAAAAAATTCAATTACGCGCTCATCCTCATCCAGTTCAACGATCGTGAATTCAGAAATCCGGATGGCGACAATGTTGGAAATTTGTTGCATAAAAAAAATTTGTTGATGATAGCTGTATATGTTGGTGTTACCGAAAATGTATACCAATACTCAGCATGCAGGAAGTAATTGTAGCCTTTGGGCAATGGTTAGCACAGAGATAAACCAAATATTAAAAATAGAATTGTAGTTTTATTAGATAACCGGTTATTTTTTTTTATTAACACATTTCTTTGAACTTATATTAGATATCACAGAATGTTACTACACGCATACAATTATGACTTCCGTTGACAGTTATTTTTAACATTAATTGGTGGTATCACAGTTGTTTAACATGAATGTAATTACGATTTATTATTAATTAACAGCTATTTTTCACATAAATTGTTATCACAGTAATTTGATATGAATGTAAATTATGATTTATTGATTAACAGCTTTTTTTAACATAATTATTGCACCATAAAATAAACATTTTATTTAGGTATAACTACACTCTTGTGTTATTTAATGCAGAACAATTTAATAATTTAAACAAAAACATTTTTACTGAAAGATTGATGTAAAAACTACCCGTGTTTGAATAACTAACAAAGGTGAGAATCCTTTTTGCATTTCGATACTCATGTATCGTAGGTTTTATATTCACAAATAGAAAAAATTAAAAAAATCTGAACTCCACGGTACATTTAACGCCACACCTCAAAAATAACAGATGTCATCTGTTCAGACAATTAATCGAAACAAGAGCGTGAGTCGTGACAGACAAGGTCATTTTAATTATTACAAATGAAATTACTATGTTTAGAATTAATATGTTTTAGTCACCAACATATGTAATTTTGTTTTTAAATTGAACTAACACAGCACAAACAGATAGAATTTTTTAAAATTGCACTAATTAATTAATCTAATAAAAAAAAGTACTAATTGGACTAATAAATTTTGATTTAGATAAAATTTTAATACTTAAAGTTAATGCAAAAAAACGTGAATTCAAAATTCAACAATTCTGATATTCACGAGAATTATGACACAAGACGTAAGAGACAAAGGACATCTATCGGCTGTTATTTATAGCTCGAAAAAAGCCGCTTTTAAACGATACCAAAAAAAAAATGGTAGGCATTGTCTGGTAGATCGCTTTTTTGTCAACGATAATGAAACCCACTAAGGAGATTGCACATCGGCTAAATTTAAAAAAAAAATTATGTTAAAGATGATTACGAACTGGATGCAAGAAATTGTGTTTGAAAAGGGTAAAAATAACTTCAAAAGTTCTTGTTATTATAAATTAGTGCGTGTGATTAAGTACGACGACTCCAAATTACGGAGATTAGACAACTGCTTCGTAACTAATTGGAGCTAGTTGTCTAGCAAAGTTTTTAAGAATGAGGGGTGGAATACCGTCGGGACCAGCAGATTTGTCTATATTGATAGAAAGAAGCGTTTTCCGTACAATATTGCAACGAAAAATAATTGGTTTCATTCTCGTTTCAACTGGGGAAATGAGTGTAGGATAATGGGGAGGTTCAACTATGTTTGAGTTTTTTTGCGAAAATACGTCCCAAAAGATCCGCTTTCTCTTTCAAGTTGCTCACGGGAATGTCATTCAGAACTAAGGTTGGAATAGAGGATCAAGTAAAATTGCTCTGAACTGATTTAACTGCCTGAAAGAAACTAAGTGAGCCAGATGGGTGCTCGGCGAACCTCTTTGCTTTCTTCTGGATAAACGCGTCTTTGTCCAAGTCTATTTTGAATTTACTAATATTTCTGGCTTTCTTATAGGCGCTATGGGTTTCAGGTGTTTTATTTGCATTATACGTCTTGTGGTGCATACCTACATTTTCCCAAACAGTTTCTCAAATCTGTAATTACAATAAAGATCTAAAGAACAACACATACATTTCATTCATGTTCAAGTTGAAATTAAATGTTTAATTTAAAATATATTTTGATGTCATGAACTAAAGAATTAAAAATATTATTTATAAGAATATTTTTAATTTACCGAATATTTAGTTTATTACAAATAAATTGTTTATTTTCAAGTTTAAATAATTTCATGTTTAATGACATTGAAGATATATTTATTTATGTAATAACAAAAAATTGAATTAATAAATATTTGTAATTAAGTCATTTTTGTTTATTTTATTGGTTTTGCAAAAATATTATATATTTGTTTATTTTAAAAAATGAGGAAATATAATTTTAATGATTAAATAAAATGACCTCAAGTTTTATGTATGTTGACGTAATATTGATAATAATATTATCTTTTATTACTGGGATGTTGTTAAAGATTAGAGAAACAAGGAAATAAGGTTAAGGACTGGGCCAGATAAACCATGGATGCAATGGAATGACAGCACCAGGCGCTAAAACAAAGGGCGTCAAAATTGAGTTTTGGTAAAAAAACAAAAAGTGAAAAAAAAAATTCGTAAACATTTCGTTGATTTTATTCCACAAATACATTATTAATTGAGCTCATTGAATAACATAAGAAGTCAAAGATTTGATAATAGATCCTGCATGAAGGAAAAAATTCCAGAGTTCAAAATCGAATAAAGCTCCCGAGCAGAAATTTGTTAGGAAAAGCCTGAATACAGTCAGGGCGTGATCACGACCAGGAAGAGCAAGCCTTATTAGGGCAATATGATGAGGGTCTGAATTAGAATACCCTTTAAGAGTTAACTTTATTTGACTATGTCCGGCCCTGATTTCGTTTTTCGTATTTGGCCCCTAATTGAGCAATCTGATCAAGGCCTAATACAAAATACCGTACTAAGTTTTGCCCTATTTATTTTTAAATGACAAACTTGATTATGGCTTGATTCAACTATCTCAATCAGGGCCTTATTGGACAAAAGCGTTACACTCATGATCAGGGCCCAATCGAACTAGGGCAACCCTGCTCATTCTTTAAATCTTATTTTTTGTCAATTATATTGTAACGCCCACATTTTTTCTCCTTTATCTCCATTTAGGAGCATAGGGCGTCTACTAGACTGGACCATCTAACTCTTTTGGGGGCAATGGCTTTCAGATCACCCCATGTATTGCCAATTTGTTTTGCTTCAGCTAGCACCGTTTTCTTCCATGTCATGGGTGGTCTTCCAACTCTTCTTTTACCTTATGGATTCCACACTAGGGACATCCTTGTTATATCTTAGGCTGATATTCTCAGTGTATGTACGGGGTTTGGGAGCTGTAGTTTTAAGTAAATCAGTTTTGATAACTGATGAAATTAAATGTTGAACAGAATTTTCACTACTACTTTTCGCGACATCCACACTCGTAATATCTGGCATTGTGGTAAGATAGAGATTTAACAGAAAACTATTATTGTCGCCATTACGGGGAGTGAAAGTCGGGTTTTTAACAATTTTGAATAGGCCCTGAGACGCGGCAAAAATGTCTGCCAGTTTTCCACTATTGTCAACATCATCGGTCAATTTGGAGAATTCCAACCATGATTTGTTGCGGACGTTGAAGTCACCGGTAACGATAACTTCACAATTAGGGGACTTTGTTCTAATCTCGTCCACAATTTTTGTCAGTATATTAAAAAAGTTTGGGTTACGTTTGTTGGGGGACCGGTATAAAGCTATTGTAAAAAAAGTCATTTCTGGAAGACAAATCTTTAAAATCATTGTATTGAAGCCGTCACCGTGTAGTTCAAAATTTGGGAAGCGTGTATACGCAACGCTCTCATGAATGAATGCGCATACGCCCTAATGGAGTTTGAAAGCTGATTCGAGAAAATAAGAGAGAAAATTTTCAGAAACTTGTGTTTCTGTAAGGAATAGAATGTTCGGTTTGTCGTGCTCAAGATGATGTTGCACGTGGTCATGGTTAGCGTTCAATCCGCAGATGTTTTGAACTTGTATTTTAAAATTTTTTATTGATTCATATATGTGTTGTCCCTGCAAATTCCGTGAACGTGCCGCTTTATGGGCGGGTGGATTGCGCAAATTTGCTTTACCACTTGCAACCTTATTTTTTTTCGGCTGTACTGCCATATATATACATATATCAAAAGGTTTATTTTAGTTTTTTATGTTTTATTTTAAAATTGATAATAAATAATCCTATCATACAATAAAATATGACATATGCCAATATTTCATGATAAGATGAGGAAACAATAACAAAATAATAAGCGAAAAACAAATTGTGAGAAATTTGCAGAAAACAAAACAAACCTAATTGCCAATAATCCAGCTGAAGCAGCGCAACCCAGATGCACCGCTCACCACCTCAATCTAGGCACAAAGCCCACTCATAATCACGTGTTGCTCTGATTCCTCGGAAGAGCTAATGCGCGGTACCACTACGGAACGCTGCCCAGCTAAGACTGGAAGTGCTGCCGTTGACTAATTAAAGTTCGTCCGCCAGCACCCTAAGATATCATCTTGGCTAATGACATCTCCTGCCATTGCCAGTGATATGTGATATCTCACGCTAACTCAAATGTCAATGGCAGAGACTAGAGTACGCAGGGTAGTCAGACCCGTAGATCAACATTGATCATCTTATACTAATCTTATACTAAACCCATCAAAATTTTACAATATAAAATAAAATAACAATTAACGTATCCTATGAATTTAATCATCAATGAATTTACAATAAATAATTTTAAGTTTATCTATATATAAATACGTAAGCAATATTTTTGCGGTACAATTTTAAAATATTTGTCCCATCAAAGGTGTGGTAATATGTATATGGTTGGAAAGGTCTTGAGTAGTAGATAAGTATAAGTAGACAATTCAAAATCAATTATATCAATTAATCATACTCCGAAATAATGTGTTGTAGCTATTTTGTTGGAAGGTCTTTTAACAATTTCTATTTACAATGGCCGAATTTTGGCCACTGGGCGACTCCTAGTTTTAATAAAAATACAAACATTTCCGTTTTTTTTTTTTAATTTTTCGTTAATAAATTTGAACATATGATCTTTACAATCTGTTCTCCCTTTTTCTTAAATGAGATTAGATATAATTGATTGAAAACGACATACATATAGTTTTGATTTTATCGGATCCTTACCTCGTTTACATTAAAATTTCACGCGTTACAACATATACAATTGTTTGCAACTATGGGCATATTTTTCAAAATTGGTCTGTTGTTTTGATGTTCTTAGACAGCAAATGAAAATCTTATTTTAAAGTCAGTTAATGAAACTTGTAAGGAAAACCGAATATCAGCTATAAGACATCTTAGATTGCAACTGGTAGAATTTATAATACTTTAATAGAAATTCCTTTAGACCAGAAACGTAACACTATGTGTAACACAGTTTGAAGCAGTTGTTAGCAAAGCTAAGGTGTTAGCAGCAAAGTTAAGATGTTACCAAACTGTATAGAACTGTTGCCTCCAAATTCTGTCTAATTTGCACAAAAAATTGCTTCTTTGTAAAATTATGTTAACTGACATTGGAATGTTGGTTATATTTTCAACTTGGTCGATCCCTTCCCTTGGTCGGCCAAAGAGAATGGACAGGTTCTTGAAAAAATTTTTTAATCAATTTAGCTTTAGCTTGTATTGTCTGAAAAAAATCGCAGGATACAACTAAGCTGGGATAATCTGCTTAGAAACCTAAGAATGGCAAAATTGTCTGAACATATTCTGAGAATTATAGAGTATTGGTTTTAAAACCGGTGGCTAGATTCAAAAGTAATCCTATTAACCTCACAAACGTTGTTTTAAATAAATTATTCTATGTATAATTTTCTGTGTGCAATCATAATAGAGCAATAGAATTAATTTTTCCATTTTTCACTTTATAAACGGCCTCTTTAAATTGTTACTAATAAAACAACGTCTAGAAAATTCTACGAATTTCCATTGAAACATTTTTCCTGGATTCTTTCATTAAAAATTCTACAAAAAAATTTCATACCAACAGTTCTGTTTAAAATTCTAACCCTAAGTTATACAATATATTTTGTTGCATTCAGATTTTCTTCTGTAACAAAAAATACGAAGGGAGAGTTTTAAATGTTTCATTCTATTTTAAACCCTGACGATTTGCTTAGCTTTATGTACCCTCATTTGCTATAAAACTGTTGCTATTCGTTTGCATTTCTAGTTACTTATCAAACCATTGTCGTAAAAAGATATAACAAGTAAAATGTTAAATGGATTTCGAGATAGCTTTTGCTATTAATTTGTTTGGTTTATTGTAGTGGCTTTTTAGTTCTTTATATGTTATTCTTTTTTTCAGTCTCATCGTCAGACATGCAATTGCATTTTTTATTTATTCAAACAAAAGAAATTTAAAACATGATACCACAAACAACTACAGTAATAAAAAATTACTGATAGTATATCAACTAACTTTAACTTAACAAAAAAAAGAAAACAAAGCAAGAGAAAAGCTCTACTTGTATTTTTGTTTTTTTTTTGTTCTAGATGAAAATTAAAATAGGTTTTTTAGTTCATTGATCGTGTGAAAATGAAGGCTGTGTGCTAAATAGATGTTTCAGTTTTTTTTCGTTATTAATTGTTTTGTATAAACTCTCACATGTTAGCTAGTTTTACCATTAATTGATATAAGAGAATGGATGCTGTTTATTTTGTGGTGATTTCTCTTTGGTTTTTCAAAGACATCTCAAGCTGACTCGGTCTCCTAAGCGATTTCATCCTTGGTTCTATGCATTGTTTTTTGATAGAATTTTGGGTATTGTAGTCAGTAAGGGGCTCCATAGCTATCTACAATCAACAATGTAAAAAATTAGTTTTGGGAAATATATGGACATGTAACATTTTGAAAATTTTGGCAATGAGCCTCGTAGTCGCTAAAGTCTTAAAAATCGAATAAATTAAAGCTACCATAGCTGTGGTTTAGATCAAAATATTTTAAAATTTTTTATAAATTTAGAATGTTTAAACATATTCCTATCATTTTCTTTAAAAAGTAAACCTCTTCATTGAGAGGATTTTGAGCAATCTGCTCCAATACAAAAATTAAACATCAAACTAAAAGCTTCCGTCTTATATTTTAGTATGTATTGTATGATGTATGGTATGTATTGTATGTTTGTATTGTAGTATGTATTGTATGAGACGTATGGACTAGGGTTTCTCATTTCCCGTAGAAATTCAAATCCCGGGAAGCCGGGACAAAAAATGTTAAATTCCCGGGATCTCGGGAAATCCCGGGAAAGCTAAAAGGCTAGATTTTCCTAATTGGATGGTAGAAAATTAAAACAATACAAAAAATACGCTATTGATTTTTAAATTTCCACTATTTTTAATGAGAAAAACATCAAAAATTAAATAAAAAAGGAATATATAAAAACAAAACAAAAATAAATTCATAATACTAATTTTACCAATGGCGCGGCGCCATCACTCGATTTTGTCCGAATTTTCGTGACGAAACGTCCTTCCACAGAAAAAGGTCTTTCCGATTCAATTGATGTCGGTGTGATAGTCATTAGGGCATTGTGTAATCTAAATTATTTGTACTCTGCTTAGTTGCTTCAAAAATTACCAATTCTTTTGTGATGTTTTTAACGTCATATGATACATGTTCTGTGATACAAATAAACCAAAATCACAATAACAACGGTACTTCTCAGCACCTTAAGACGAAAAACATTATTTAGAATTGAACATTGAACCGTATTTTAGAATTGAACATTGAAAGCATTAGCAAGTCAAAAACTAAACACTTAGAAAGAGTATTAAAGTTATTATTTCGATATCAACGTTATAATTCCTCTAGAGGAAAAATTGTTGGTTATAAACTAATTAGTGCTATTTACGATCCATCAAACATATGGATCTGGCACGTATATTAAGTCAGAAATCATGAACTGCACCCATTTACTTACACCAGACGGACAACGATATACATCTTATTATTGTTGATATACAGCGTGGCCAGCTGATACTCTACCATTGTTTCACCACCCAGCAATATAGGTTTGTGACTTTAATAGCCATCACAATCAGTGGTCCTACTCAAATAACAATCCCAATGTTATACAACTAACTGACAGGACCAATCGACAACATGTTCCTGATATATAATACGAAAGACATGAAAACCTAATTAGATCTGCTAGATGGCCAAGTTATTACATGCCCGACCTCTGTGTTTCCACAAAAAACGAACAACGTAACCCAATTCCAATATCTAGGGCTGTTTTACAAGGTTTTCCACGCTCTCAACATCGTCCAGTAATTTTTGAGGTAGGTTTCCAAATCCTACACGTAAACTCTACTCCTCAACCTGGATGCAATTTTAACAAAACTGATTGGACTAAATATGGGTCGAAGTTGGATGCAGTGATTCACTGGATCCAACTCATTCCGAAAAATTACGATAGGTTCGTAGGAGTCATCAATTTAACTGCAAAGAAATGCATCGCAAGAGACTTCCGGTGAAGAATACATTCCTGGTTGGAGTAGAGAGAACGATATATTTATTATTTGGGGAGCACCTTAGGAGTGGTGAGGCAGACGTGGTTGATGACTTAATATACTCACTGGACACCGCGAGGTAACAAAAGTGGATTAACGCAGTTGAAAACATTGATTTTTCCCATTCTGGTAGGGCAGCTTGGAGTCTTCTTCGGAAGCTGGATGGCTCAAACTCAGTTACTCGTGCTAACAATGAAATAAATTCAGACGACATTGCAAATCACATTGTAAACATGTCTCGTTCCTCTATTAATCACCTTCATAAGAGAACCATTAAACATAAATTGAGAAATGAAGCGCAAGTTTTAGGTAGATTTCTCAGAAAAATCTACCTATTTTAAGTTTTATTGGTTTTAATTTGTTGTGTTTATGTGTGTCCAAAAAAACCATACAAAAAAACCATGACACCATATGTGTCAAAAAAACATTTTCCTAATTTTGAACGAAATTAATTACTACAGAGGGAAAAGAATTAAAAACTACTCGATTTTCGAGTGAGAATTTTTTTAATATCTTTGGAAAAAGTAAAAAAAAAATGTTAATAAAAATTAGCGGGATACCCGGGATCCCGGTATGAAATCCCGGGAAAACGGGATGCGAATTTGCCCCCGGGATCCCGGGAAAACGGGATCCCGGGATCCCGTTTGAGAAACCCTAGTATGGACGTATGGTAATTTGTTTTGATATTCATATATTGTCAGATTTAGATATTAGCCGTGTTCGATTTTACTGATGTAACTGAAACAACTGAAAAATTGTATGCAATTGTTGTTGTTTTTTCAGTTGTTTCAGTCAAATCGAACGCACCTATTGTATATACAAATACATATGTTCAATTTAGGATGGCCCTTAGGTTACTCTAGAAATTTTTTTTCATTGTACAGTTTGCGGCACCCTCCCATTTCGTGTCAATACCCATAAAAAATTATGTGTAAAATTTGAAATCAATCGTTCAACTCTAAGGCGTTTTTTAAAAAAATTTAAACTTTTTGTACGACACTCTCCCAGTTCGGGTCAATACACATAAAAATATTATTTGCAAAATTTGAAATCAATCGTTCAACTTTAAGGCGTGGTCTCGTCCATTTAAACTTGAGAGGTTTTGATCTGAAACGATTGATTTGAACAATTGATTTCAAATTTTGCAAATAATATTTTTACGGGTATTGACACAAAATGGGAGGGTGTCGTACAAAAAATTTAATTTTTTTTTTAAGCTCCAGAACAAAACCTCTCAACTTTAAGTGGCCAGGGGCACGTCTTAGAATTGACCGATTGATTTCAGATTTAGCAAATAATATTTTTATGGGTATTAACACGAAATTTTAAGGGCCTCCCTAAATTGTTCATATTTTCTTTTTGATTTTAACTAAGGTGACCAGATTATTTTCAAAGCAAAAGATGACATTATTTTTGTAAAAACATTTATTCACCCTTCTCGCCCTCCTTCCTCCCCTCTCCACCAATATTTAATTATTAAAAAATTGTTAATAACTCATTTCGCAAAAATCGTACATGATTTCTTTTTCATGTTCATATTTGGATGACTTATGAACATCTTTCAATAGTTTGTCAATGGATGCAAGCTCTCTTTTAAAATTGCTGTGCATGATTTCTTGCAGTTTATTTTTTAATGACTGACTTGAAGTTCAATATACATTTAATAGGAAAATATGGAGGGGCTGAAATCTTACAGCTCTGAGATATCAAGACTTCGGTCTGGGTTAAGGATGTGTATATAGTTTTCGGCAAAAAACTTTTATGAGGACATGGTGTTTAGTTTTGGTCAGCGATGTATATCAAAAATTATTCTTTGTTGAAGTACAAGTATGTTTTTATATCTGTTTAGAAATTTATTACAAAACTAACACGAAACATGAATACGTTGCCGGAAAATTATAACAGATCATAAATTAACATAATTTAGTGAAAAGATGATACACTCAGCAAACTGCTCAAAATCCTCTCCATTTAGCATTGCGAGAAAATATTTCAAATTCATATTTCTTTCGAAATTCCAAAAGTATTCTAAAAATTAAATAAAATCAAACTTTTTTCAAAATTCCAAAAATATTCCAAATATTAGAGTAAAATCAAAAATTTAAACTTTTTCTAAATTCCAATAATATTCCAAAAATTCTTAAAAATTTTTGTATTGTAAAAATATTCCAAAAATTCTTACAAAATCAAAAATTAAAGCTTTTTCCGAAATTCTAAAAACATTGCAAAAATTATTACAAAATCAAAAATACAAATTTTTTTCAAAATTCCAAAAATATTTCAAAAACTATAACAAAATCAAAAATTTCCATGTCCAATTTCATTTTCAATTACATTTACGTCATAAAAACAGCTACATTTTTTTTTCAAAAAGTTGGCTAGTAAATGAAATCATTTTTTGACACACTTGCAATTATTTTTTTGACAAACTTATAATGCCATAGCTCTCTATAATAATAATAAAATTTCATGTCATACAAATTATTAATTTTATTTTTTTCCAAAAAATTGGGTAAAAAGTAAATAAAAATCTTTCTTTTGACACACTTGACAACATTTTTTGACAAACGTTAATGCCATAATTCTCAATAATAATAATAAAATATGGAGGGGCTGAAATCTCACAGCTCTGAGATATCAAGACTTCGGTCTGGGTTAAGGATGTGTATATAGTTTTCGGCTAAAAGCTTTTATGAGGACATGGTTTTTAGTTTTGGGCAGCGATGTTGATATACATAACTCTTTGTTAAAGTACAAGTATTTTTTATCTCTGTTTAGAAATTTATTACAAAACTAACACGAAACATCAATACGTTGCCGGGAAATTATAATCAAAATTCCAAAAATATTGTTAAATTAAATGAAATCAAACTTTTTCAACATTCTGAAAATATTCTAAAAATTAGAATAAAATCAAATATTTAAACTTTTTCTAAATTCCAATAATATTTCAAAAATTCTTAAAAATTCAAACTTTTTCCAAAATTCTAAAAATATTGCTAAAATTATTACAAAATCAAAAATTGAAAATTTTTTCAAAATTCCAAAAATTATAATAAAATCAAAAATTTAAAATTTTTCCATATTCTAAAATTATTCCAAAAATTCTTACAAAATGAAAAATTAAAACTTTTGCCGAAATTCTAAAAATATTCCAAAAATTATTACAAAATCAAAAATACAAACTTTTTTAAAATTCCAAAAATATTTCAAAAACTATAACTACTTCAAAAATTTCCATATCCAATTTCATTTTAAATTACATTTACGTCATAAAAACAGCTACATTTTTTTTCCAAAAAATTGGCTAAAAAAATAAATTAAATCATTTTTTGACACACTTGACAACATTTTTTTGACAAACTTATAATGCCATAAATCTCAGTAATAATAATAAAATTTCATTTCAAACAAACAATTTTATTTTTTTTCCAAAAAATTGGGTTAAAAAATAAATAAAAATCTTTCTTTTGACACACTTGACAACATTTTTTTGACAAACTTATAATGCCATAATTCTAAATAATAATAATAAAATTTCATTTCAAACAAACAATTAATTTTATTTATTTTTCTAAAAAATTGAGTAAAAAAATAAATAAAAATCTTTCTTTTGACACACTTGACAACATTTTTTTGACAAACTTATAATGCAATAATCTAGATATTGGTCCATCAAGATTTCTCCAAATTCAATGTTCCTACTCGTAATCACTTAAAATGAACGTTTTTAAGCCAAAAATATGCAAATTTCCTTGTTTTGACACACTTGACGTTATCGAACACGTCATCCTTTCGGCTCTTTTCATTGAGTAAACCTATTTTAAAAAAAATAATTTTTCAAATCCGTCCAGCCGTTTTCTAGATTTCGTCGGTTGTGACGGCCGGCCGGACGGACGGACGGCCTACAGTCGTCATTTTCTTTTTTGCTTTTTTAGAATCAGTAGGTCCTAAAACGTCGAGAAATGCCAAAAAAAGTGGGCGTAAGAATTTCACATTTGGCTCATGAATATAATACTTAGGTCTTTCAGACCGAAGTAATTTGATTTTTTCCAGATGTCCATATATCATAAATGATATATTATAAATAAATGTGTTGCGTTCGTTTATGCCCATGCATTGAATTGGAAAGTACATTTCATAGAAATAACAAAAGCACTACAGTTTCCTGACTAGCATTTTGTTCCGACATACCGTATTATGATTCGAGCCGGATCAGGGTGTAGCCCCTATCCGAAATCATATACCTGATTTCCATAATAGGGCACACTCTGTTTGTCTTGATCTGGTCCGGACTATGACGACCTATCCCATCCCTAGTAGTAAATGCCAGATCATGGGCGGATCAGAATCATTTATGATTTTCCAATTAAGGTGTGCCCTATTTGTCCTGATCTGAGCCCTATTTTATTTGAATAAATTTTGGTTGGTTAAAATTCATTAGAGTATCATCCATTTCAGACAAAAAAGGCTTGCGAAATATACTTATACTTTAATTATCGCTTCTCTGCGTTATGACTAAGTATAGGTAAGTATAAACATAGAATATTTTTACAAACGAATTTTCAGACATTTGAAAATGATGTATTTACAAAAATATTCCTAAAATGTAGTAGTGAATGTACTATTAGAATTGATTTTGTCCTGGTCCAGCTGAGTGATACGTAACATTACCGACCAGTGCCTGTTCAGTGTGCCTTATCCGGTTACTATCAGTAGTAGGGAAAGTCGTATCCAGCTTAGATCTGAGCTCTTACATAATGCCAGTCGAGTTATTATTAGATATATATGCAATATAATAAAAAAGATGGCAAAGAATGCAGATTTTTGTAAAAGATGACAAAAAGTTGGCATCAATTTTAAAGATGACGGTCATTCGCAAAAATGACTGTCATCTTCTCAAAAGTTGTCGTCCGGTCACCATATTTTAACCAAACTAACAAAACAAAATTCAATTTCATTTATAAATTGGTTTGATAAATCTATTTGCTAGCTAAAAATTTTAAATGGAAATCGTATAGAACAAGTTGATGCTAAAATATTCAATGATTAAACAGAATGAAACCGTTAGTCTAACATTAACTATCACCTCCTAACTAGTAATGAGAACACAAACAATTTCAACACAATCAGATTTCAGGGTTAACGTTTCCTGTAAAAATAAATCCATAAAAAACAATTGAATCGAATGTTTCATTAATTTCTATTATCACCTAGAACCGACCATTCAACTATTTCCCAGACGTAGATCAATAAAACCAATAACTATACGACAATAGCATTCCCTGCAACATAAACAATCCATCAAAACTAACCTTATACAAACTACTTTATTATTTTCATATTTCAGTTTTTCATTTTCCACTTTTCTTTAAGAAAAAAACCTGGTATATCATTCATCTTGTTATTTAGTTTCTTTTATTGTTCGAAAAAAAAAATAATACCAGAAAAATGTAAAAGAAAAGTTTTATGGAAAATTTTTCTTGTTTTTCTTTTTAGGTTATTCCGTTATAAATAATATATTGAAAAATTTTTTTTTTATTTCTTATTTAAACACTTAAAATGTTTTCTAAAAATTTCTTTAAATTTTCTTTAACAATAAGAAAACTGTTAAACACTTTTTTTGTTGCATCATAATTCACAGCTAGCTAGCTATAAGAAGGTTGAGATAGAATTTTACGAAAAAGTAAATTTATGTAATATAAATAAGTTGAATGAAGAAAAATAGATATTTTTTTGTGTCTTTTGTTGTTGTCTAAATAAAATTAAATCAGTTGAATTGAATCGACTTCCTTCTTTTATAGTTTATGTGGTTTTAGTTTTGGTATTTTTTTTATAGTTTTAAGACAAAAAATAATAATTGAAACTAAGAAGAAATAACGATTTTTGGATTATTTCGTAAAGAAAATGTACATAAAAAAAAAATAAAATTAATTTTGAGTTCTAAAGGAAATTTAGTTAGTGTGAGATTTTCGTACTTTGATAACGTAAAATGAAATCCTTAAATACTAACCCGAACATTATTAAAATTTGAGAGAAATGCCGACAAACATATTGGCAATGTGGATGCATAAACTGATTTTACCACTAGTTAGTTGCAAACATATGGTGGTTGGAAATTTGGTAAGTTTATATCCATTTAATACATTAATTGTTCGCTAACGGTAAAAAAATTTATTATAGTTAATGTTCAATAAAAATCATTTTACACAATGTGGTGAAGCAAAAGATGAAATGTAGAACTATTGTGAGTCATCCACATACTTGAAAAAGGACTTGCTAAGAATATCAATAGGAAGAAATCGGGGGAACTGCGCGCCTTAAGACTTTACATTCCAGCTAGCGAAAGTCATATGGATCCGAGAATGAACGTCCCCATTCCAGCACAGATTAATCATAATGCACGCATTCGATAATGTACAGATAGACACAGAAAAAATTGAGCTGAAAAACTCTGACGACCCTAGAAGCGAAGAATTCACGAATTATAAGTATTACATATCATAATTCTATATTTTTTTATATTTACGGTTTTTATACATATTTCTAACATTATAATCAATTAATTTTTTTTCTTAGAATAGAAGCGTTTTTTTTAGAATCTTATACAAATGTTATAATTTAGTCTGATTTATTAATTCAATAAAGAAAAAAAATTTACTCACCCCATGATAATAGAAGATCCTACCTCTCAGACGATTGTTAATAGAAATTACGAAATTTATATTTGATCCATTACGTCACAATGAATGGACGATTGTTGACAACAATTGTTACACATATTTCCTTGTTTTTTCTTTTCAACTCTAATCACACAAGCCCAAAATAAAATTTCTTACAAAAAAAATTGAAACCTGTGACAGCAAAAATCACAATCAAATTAGTTAAAAAAACAAATACTTAAAGAAAAAGATATATATTTTTTTGATATCCTAATTTAATTTCACTATATTCCAACTTTTACGAAAAAGAAAACTTAATAACATCAATTAATATTTTATTCTTATGTGTTTTTGGCAACAAATGAACCACAATATTAGCCAATATTTAAACAAATGAACTAATCCAAAACGTGTCCCGTCATCCCATACAGCAATGATAATTAGGAATCATCAATTATGTGTTAAAGTATGCTTCAAAAATCCCAACAATAATACTAATATACAAGAACTATTCAAGGATTACCTTAAACAACCTCGATTTGCAAGAAATAACCTTCGTATAAGAATTTTCGAATTAGACATCAGCGGATCATTAATGTCAGGTTTTATTCTCTTGTGAAACGAACTATGGCATATAGAAAATGAAATCGAAGAGGAGGCGTGGCTTGTATAATTTGTCTACCTAAAACATCACACAACAACAAATGTTTCAACCCGTGAGCTATCTGTACCTGGGTAAACAGCGTTGTAAAAGGTTTTCTCGCATTTTTCTTCAAACGTTTTGTTTGTTGAACGATACCAGAAATTTATTGCCTCGCAGTGCTCATCTCTTCCAGGTCTAAGTGCTCTTTCCTAGCACGTGTGCTATTTAAAGATCCAGGTCTAAAGCGGATCATCAAAATGATTAGGGAATGGGTAGGATCCAACAGCTTGCCTGGTTTCCCATTCAAATAAATCAGTTACAAATGGTGCCACCTGGATACCAGGCGACCTCTATGTGTAATTTGCCTTATCTTCGTATCGCAGATACTTTTCATTTTCTCCGCTACTCGTGGTAATCAAATGAACCAACAAGACAAAAGCAGCAAAAATGTAGCCAGTATAGTAGAGTATTCGGTTCATCTTAGGATTCGTATATGCCAGTGACATAGTATCCGTGGCTTAGTTATATGAAAAAGACGGCGGGATAAACTTCGGTATTGTAGCAAACAAACTAAGAAATTGTCTACATACAAGCCATAACGATGTAAACAGAATTTCGGCGAGACTTAAGCTGAATTTGAATTAATCATCGGGACTCCAAAAAATCACAGCTTTAGAAACAGTAAACAGATAAATTTGTATGCCTTAAGAGGTATGCTGGGTGACTCGCTCCCAGTTGCAATTTCAACAACGCATAATTCTACGAAATGTAAATAATGGTGACTCATTCTTTCAGTGAAACTACGCTTTGGTCATGCGTTCTCAGCAGAAAAAAGGGGAAATCATCTGCCATGGTGGACGAGGAAAACCTAACTCTGACTCTAAAACTATGAAGAACTTTGTTGGACTGGGAATCCTATAGGATAGTCCTCAAAACTTATAAATATGAGTTGAGAAATGTAAAGAATTTTTCCCGGAGGCGCTACTGTAAGGAAGTACAAAGGTCTTCTGAGGCATCAAAACTTCGAACAGTATTGTCAACTGTCGTTCCACCCAAAGTTATCCTTAGCGACCGAATGTAGTGGACCACTTCCTGCGTGGTGTTTTTATAACTCCTGCTGGAAACGCATTTTCGGGGCTATTCTGAGATACCTACGTTCATGACGCATGATACCAAGTCTAATCTAATTTGCCGAGCAAATTATTACCACAGGCAAAATATTGTGGACTTTTAAATACTGTAACCCCTTTAAATCTGCATGACCAGATGGGGTCATGCCTGCGGACATTAAAAACCATTAAAATAACGATGCTCTAGCTGCCAGTGATTTTTAGAATCAGCCTTGTCTGTAATGAACACTGATCCTAATAGTGCATCACTGTTCGAAACATTAGGGAAACTGCATGCCTTGCGATGTTTAATTCCAACTGTCTTCAATCTTGCGGATTCGAGAATGTATTTCCCCAAATGCGGAATTGCACGCAAATGCAGAATTTTACGCAAACAACATTAACCAGAGAACGGATTTAAATAATTAATGACCATATGGACTCTGACGATTCCAAGTTGAAATATTTCACTCTCCCCCTTAGTTCATATTTGATCTCACTCATTATTCTCTTCACCCCTAACCAATCCTACTGAATAACCTATAGTACTTAAAAACAATAGTTGTATTAAGATACATGCGATTAATATACCGAAACAATAATTCATTACTATGCAGTAGTTGCGCCAGACGATAGTTGATCATAAGTAATTATCCAATTTATGACGATAACATTCTATCGATATTAACTCTTTGATGCTACATGTTAGACCACTTTTATCCTTTTCACTTGCCGAAAGCACATGATTTATAATTTCTTTATTTATGTTCTCTTACGAATGCTTACTAATACAAAATGTTCTCTTACTAATACTTTTACAGCTTTATCTAATGTACATTTGAACCAAAAGTGAACATTATATAAACCCATTATCCAGCGATTTTACGTAATTGTGAATGAGAATAACCAGTAATAGACAATTAATCTTAGTTTTTATTGAGAACAGGAGCAATACTAATACTTTACCTACCTTACTCCTGCGAAAATTAAACGGTATCCCTATGCCACACGTGCTGAACCTAAATTGTTCTAACGAAGTTTTTACCAATATAATTGGTGATCCATTAATAGTAATAATATGAAATAAAATCAAAATGCAGATTCAAGTTTTTCTAATTCTCGTGGAAATCGAATTACATTCCAATAGGTTAAATTAACGAAAGTAATTGTTTCTTTTTATTATTTATTTTCAACAAAAAAACATTGATGACAATTAAAAAGATTTTTTATAATTTTATCATACCTTAGTTATATATAAACATAACACTCATGCACTAAGGTATTTATTTATTCACCTCCAAAACCGCCATTCAAAAATTTAATTCACTGTTTCACATTTTGATCTGATAATTAAAATTATTTTTGATATTAACTTCACTCGCAACGACGTATGTCTGATTTCTATAATTTGATATATAAGAAAATGCGAGATATCCCCGTTTTTGACAAACAAATTTTTCTTTTTATTAATTCTTTTTATTTATTTATTATTTTATTTTCTTTTTATTATTTTTTGTTGTTTACATTTACAGAAAATAAAATCTCTCTCAACATTCAATTTGAACTATAAATTTAATGTCGAACACATAAATTTTTTTCTAATTAATTTTTTTTTAATTTTGTTACTAAAAATTTGAACTAAAAAAACATTTTTTATATATTCCACTAACATAATATATCTTTTAATTAAACAAAAAAATTTTTCTAATAAATTTATTTAATTGAACTATAACTATAAAAAAGCGAGAGCAAAGAAATGAAAAAAAAAAATAACCATTGAATTGATTGTGTATCGCGGAAACACAAATCGATCAGAAATCATATCGACAACATTCAATCGACAAATGCGGGTGGAGTTATTTCAGATACAACTGCTTCGTAACATGTGCTATGTTACATTCCTAGGCAATGGATCGAGCAAATATAATATTTATACCTAAGGTGGGTGTAAAGATTAAGATCTCATTGCAATCTCAATGACCTTAGGCCCATTAGTCTCTCTTCTTGTCTTCTGAAAACTGGAAAGATAACAGAACGCTTTTTGAGAAGTTAAATTGAACCTACTAGGTTGTCAGTATTTCAACATACATACTGCAGTCTGCAAAGGTAAATATGTGAGAACAGACTTGCACACTCTCATACGTCTAATTGAGAAATCTCTGGTCTGAAATGAATATTCCTTGGTTACTTTGTGTGATATTGAGGGAGCAACGTTAGCCCTGTAGCGATTTACCATATGCTGGTTGATTTTGGAGTGGAGAATTCACCGGTCAGCTAGATTCGCCTGCTTTTTAGGAACAGATCGAATGCAAAGTGCTCGCTGCAGTCACTCCAATAGGACTGATATCTGTCGACTTGGGTAAAACTACAGAAATTGGAATTGATTCTGTTCTTTAGAAAGGGTAAACCACCCTAATTTGACGAGCCAACTCTGAACGGAGTCAACCTTAGTATCACTGACAAGGCTAATTACTTAGGGAGTATTATGGTTGGTAAACTATGCTGGAAACTTAATATTCTCCTAAGAATAAGGAATGCAGATCTGGCCTGCACTACTCCAGGTTTGATCAACTGATAGCAGTAAACCGCAGAGATATCAGCATGGTTGTATGTTCATTACAGGAGACATTCTTATCGGGCCCTTCATTACTACTGCCGCAGCTACAATAATGACGAGGGGAGGAAACGGATCTATCTACTCTGCGCGTATTCTTGTCTGGCTCATAACAGACTCAGATTTCTGTATGTACGCACCTTCTATGATCTGACGCTTACGTCTGCGAGGTAAACTTCAGAAGCTCTGACTGGTTTCCAAAAGTTAGTATTTGAACAGTAATAGTTTGTTTTCTTGGTATGGCTCATCGATTGTGTCTATGCCTTTTCCTTTAGGACGGCCAATCTAACCAAATCTAACACCAGAAAACCAATCAATTCTTTTTCGTACACATCCAGAACATGTAACACAATTTCATCAAAATCCTTCAATCGAGCAAAACACCGATCATTTTGTTGTTGAATATAAAAAGTTAAAAACTTGTATGTGGAAGTGACAAACCGGCAGTTAACAGAACTATTTTTAGTATTTTCAAGAAACTATATTCCAAAGTTTCATGAAAAGTTTATAATAAACATACCATCGGAAGACCTTCCCTCACTTTTTTTGATATCGCATAAAAACTAATCAAATTTTTATTTTGATAAATGCGATTGCGAGAAAGTATATTCCTATTTAATGAATCTATATTTTGTGTCTATATTATATTTGGTCGACTTCTATATTTTTGAGGATATCCTGAACTTCGAGTACTAATTACGTTACATGCTACCATTTCTAAATCGTGGTTTAAGTTCAGTTTTTCTTGGCCTTTAAAAAATAGTTATCGTTTAATATTACTTTAAAAATTTGATTGATGTTGCAATATTAAGTTTGTGTTAATATAGAACGAGATGAGTAATGCATCAAATTTTTAATTTTTATAACGTCAACGTCAAAACACGTTAACAGCCGGACATTTATTTTTATGACGTATCTATCCCAATTTACGCCTCTTTATTTTTATGTTTAACAAAAACTTAAGATAAAAAACTTTTGTGTCGAAAGAATAACAAAATATTTGTCACTTCAATATAATTGCTTCAACCCTCCATCATTAATCAAAAACTTTGACTTAAATCCAAGACGTGATTAAAATTTAGACCAATTTCATCAAATTTTTTACTTATAAACCTTTTCTACCATTAATCATTGTATTTCATTCCATTTTAATCAAGCGTAATGTTTTTTGAATAAAAAAACATAAAACGTATGAACAAGAAATTTACAAAATGATTTGCTGCTTAATGATCAAAGCTGTAATATGATGTTAATTTTATCCCTAACCTCAATTTAACTTTTTGTTACAAGTTAGGTTTCCTTAACACTCTATCCAATTCAATTTTTTTTTCAATGTATTCCAAAAATTCCTACCTAAAAACTTTTTAATTAAAAGTAAGCTTTATTAATTACAAACAAAAGCTTTTTCTATATTAAAACAAAAATTAAATAACTTTAATTGTATCTGTTGAAAAAAAAACTAAAATAAACACTACACCACAGGCATTCTATTATCACAGCTGTCTATCTTTGGTAGAACGGAAATTTTTCTCTATTCCTTTTTACTTTATATAATATTAGGGTTTGCTGATATATAACTATGATGAAAAATAAAAAAAACAGAAGACTTAGAAATAAAATAGAAATTATTCTAACTTCGTAGCAAAAATGAATGCTTTACCTTACCATCAGCTATGATAACTCGTCATCTTATCGAAATTAGTATTAAGAGATGCATTTTCATTCTACACACGGAAATAGTGATTGTGCCAAACAAATGTTCTCTGTTACACATAATTCAAAGCTAGGTTGTTCAGGGTTCTGCCAAAAATTCAATAGCGAAAAAAGGAAGAAAAAGAGCGGAATTTGATATAAATGTTACAAAAAACATTCACTTTGCAAATACCTGGAAAGATTCAGGTTGCGGTTTCTTCGGATGTGATTTTTTTATTGATGTTTCTTGGAGCATTCAATTGTCTTGCACGATTCTGTTTTCGTTCGATTATACAATTTTTAGCTGTTTTGCTTAGCTTGTATGTAGTTTTATTCTATGGACCTGGTGCTCCTTTAATATAGGTGTCTCTTTTAGTTTTCTTTTTTATCTAGATAGGACCAATACAGTTTCAATAATGCATTCTTCCAATATATCAGAATAAATGCAATCCAGCTGTATGGACTCTGATAGAAAATTTGTAAAAAAGAAAAGAATATGAGCCTCGAGCCGGATATACTGTGCCGTAAAATAATTGACACATTTTTTACATATTTTGAAATTGGAAACACCAATGGATCAGTAGAGGCCGGCCGCGCACCTAGCGAGGTTGAAAACCCTAAGCTAGCTTCAGTATGTAGGTTTAAGGAAGTGCCACCTGCCACCCCAGCACAAATAAACAGTGTGCGCGTATTTTGAAAGTTTTGCAGATCAGAAGAAGCCGCACCCTTCATAAACACCCCATTATTATATTCTACTTAGTAAAGACACATAGTATACCAACCATATGCGCACCAAACAAATCTAAGAAAAAATATATATAAACTCACCCCATTATATTTAGCAATGACACATATTATAAACCATATGTGTAGAAAACAAAATATGTAAGAAAATAGATATAAAAACTTACTCCAGAATTGATCCGGATCCCATTTCTTTTCAAATCAGCTGCTCATCTCCACATTCTTCCCCCACGTATCAAAAATAAAACTTGTACTTTGATTTCCCCCAAAAAATAATGATTAATGTAATTTTTTGATATAGTACAATTTTTCACTAAATGCAATTTTTTTTCTTAAATAGTTCTTATATGGGCTATTATTTTGAAAACGTACATCGAAAAAAAAACAACTATTTTTTAAAAATCTGAAATTTTGATATTTTGTTGGTATTGACGAAAGGAAAAAAGTAATTTCTGCTTTCATTTTTTGTGTACTCTGAATCGGAGTTATGCGCGGTTGAATTTTGAGGCTTTTTCTTTTCTAAACGTTATGTCTTCTAAATATTTTGGAATATAATTGATTATAAGGCAATCCAATCAATATATATATATATATATATATATATATATATATATATATATATATATATATATATATATATATATATATATATATATATATATATATATATATATATATATATATATACATATATATATATATATATATATATATATATATATATATATATATATATATATATATATATATATATATATATATATATATATATATATATATATATATATATATATATATACCCTTGAAATAGTTTTGACATAGGTAGAATCAGGTAAAATTAGGTAGTTACAATTTAATATATTTTGATTGGATGCAAGTATAATTTGGTCAAAAACCGTTTGTGGGCGTCATTAGAAATTTTAAATGTTAAAATTATGCGCTTCTAATGAGATTTTAATTAGTAAAAAGGGCTGAATAGACATTTTTTAAAATGAATAAACATTTTACACACCCTTTTAATAATTTAAATTCCTTTATTTTACCACTTAACTTAAATTAATTTTTAATAAGTTTTTAACCATTTAACCGCACAGAAAATGGTTCAAATTTATTGCAGGTGTTAAAATATGAAATGTTTAATTTATTAGATCCACATTTAGTACAGGATTATTAACTTAATAAAAAAACACATGTGAATTTTTCATATACCAAACTTTAAAAAATCGTAAGAAAAAATCCATATTGAATTGCTGACTTTTTATTTCTCAATTTCATAGCTGCATATGTTTACTTTAAAATTTGTGAAAAACAAAAAAAAAAAGCCTACTTTTTGAGATATGAGCTTTGAAGTAAACCAAGGTTTTACGCGCCGCCTAGCGGAAAAGAGAAAAGTTATTAATTTTAAACTTACTTATTTCAATTATTCAATTATTTTCCTTTTTACTTGCAAAAATATACGTAAGTCGGATGAAATTTGTGGCACCTATTCACAAAACATTGCCACCATTACCAAAAACTACGTGAAAAAGCCTCAAAATTCAACCGCGCATAACTCCGATTCAGAGTACTCAAAAAATAAAAGCAGAAATTACTTTTTTCCTTTTGTCAATGCCAACAATATATCAAAATTTCAGATTTTTTAAAAATCAAAAATTTAAAAATCAACAAAAAAATGTACGTTTTCAAAATAATAGCAGTAGATTTAAAAAAAAATAATGTTCAATTAGTTATCGGTGACTATCTTATTTTTTTGTAACTCAACAGCTTTTGCATATTTAGCTATGCAAAAACAAAACAAAAGAAATGCTACTGAGGTTATGTTTTGGGTACATTCAATTTTGATTTCTTTTTGAACAAAAACTTCTTAAATAAATTTTACTATATATCCGATAGACCATACATAAACTAATTGATTCATTCATTATAAATAAATTTGGCTAATCTTAAAGTAATTATCTCTTTGTGAGACTAATAATTTTAATGCTTATTCTGTAAATAATTACACGGCATTTTACTGTTATAATTACACAAAACAAAAAGTTATAAAACAAAAAAATTTGTTTTTTTAATTGCACGGCATTTTGTATTTTTTGTGCTATCACAATAGAGCGAATATTAATTTTTTTTTATTTGGACGGCATTTTACTATCTTTGCGCTATCACAATTGAGCGAACATTAAAAAAATTGATTTTAATTGCACGACATTTTACTATATTTGTGCTATCACAATTGAGCGAACATTGAAAATTTTTTTAATTGCACGGTATGTTGTATTTTTCTGTGCTATCACAATAGAGCGAACATTCAATTTTTTTATTATTGCACGACACTTTGTATATTTTTGTGCTATCACAATGAAACGAACATTCAAATTTTACTATTATAATTTATATAAACAAATCAATAACATTGATTTTATTAAAACCACAGCTCCTTAATCTTATAATGCCAACACAACACCATGTTTTAATAACGACTCTTCGAAAACATTCGTTAGATTCTCGTATTTATAATCATCACAAACATCGAAATTGATGCGTTCGCAATCTTTGTTTCAATAGTTATCAATATTATGGTTGGAAGAAAATGTAAAAAAAAAACAGTCGCGACTGATAAAACATCCTCATATCAATTTTTACATATTTTTTTAAAAAAATTCTATGGAAACTGGTCCTTGTGAACCACATAAACAACAAATTAACCAAAATTGAATTTAATTCAAGAAAATAATCTAAGTTGGCGTTATGCCAACATTTGTATAAAGGCTTACTTAAACCAGAAATATATCATGAAAGTATCGTTTATCAAGGCTGGAAAATGAAAATTATTTGTTACTACAAGAAAGAAAAAGCTCGTAGTAACAACGTTCATTAAACAAATAATGTAACCTTTCACCTTTCTTCTAAATTACTCCAACATACGCACAATGTGTCCAAAGAAGCATCATAGGTTTTAGGGGAAAATTGTTATTTCTCGATCCTTACAACTGTTTTGATCTTATTTGAGAATAAATAGAGAATTTTTAAATATTTGCAAGTTTCACCAAATTAATTGAAAAAACATGAAGTGGCTGAAATCTCACAACTCTTAGATATCCAGGCTTTGGTTTGGGTTAAGGATTTTGATATAGTTTTCGGCAAAAAACTTTTATGAAGACATGGTTTTTAGTTTTGGGCAGCGATGTATATCAAACATAACTTTTGGTTAAAATACATGTATTTTTTATCTCTGTTTAGATATGTATTACAAAACTAACACGAAACATCAATACGTTGTCAGAAAATTATAACAGATCATCAATTAACATAATTTAGTGAAAAGATTATACAATCGGCAAACTACTCAAAACCTCTCCATTTATCGTTTCGAGAAAATATTTCAAATTCACAAATTCATATTTCTTTAAAAATTCCAAAAATATTGTAAAAATTAGAATAAAATAAAAAATTAAAAAATTTTCAAAATTCTAAAAATGTTCCAAAAATTATTACAAAATCAAACATTGAAACTTTTTTCAAAATTCTAAAAATATATGTAAAATTCAAAAATTCTATTTTTTTATAAAATTCTAAAAATATTCCAAAAATTAGAATAATATCAAATATATAAACTTTTTCTAAATTCTAATAATTTTGCGAAAATTCTTAAAAATTCAAAAATTCAAACTTTTTCCAAAACTCTAAAAGTATTCCAAAAATTATAACAATATCAAAAATTGAAACTTTTTTCAAAATTATAAAAATTATATAAAATCAAAATTTTAAAATCTTTCAATATGAATTCTAAAAATATTCCAAAAATTGAAACTTTTTAAAAATTCCAAAAATATTTAAAAAACTATAACAAATTTAAAAATTTCGATGTTCAATTTTTATGTAAACAAACAGCTAAATTTTTTTTTTCAAAAAATTATCTAAAAAAACAAATGAAATCATTTTTTTGACACACTTGACAATATTTTTTTGACAAACTTATAATGCCATAATTCTCAATAATAATAATAAAATTTTATGTCAAACAAATAATTCATTTTATTTTTCTCCCAAAAATTAAATAAAAAAATAAATAAAAATCTTTCTTTTGACACACTTGACAACATTTTTTTGACAAACTTGTAATGCCATAGTTCTCAATAATAATAATAAAATTTCATTTCAAACAAATAACTAATTTTATTTTTTCCCAAAAAATTGTGTAAAAAATAAATAAAAATCAATTTTCTGACACACTTGACAAAATTTTTTTGACAAACTTATAATGCAATAAAATTCTCAATAATAATAATTGCATGTTCATTATACATTTCATTTCACACAAATAACTAATTTTATTTTTTTCGAAAAAAATAAATGAAAATCATTCTTTTGACACACTTCACATTATTTTTCTGACTAACTTATAATTCTTATTGAGAATAATAAAATTTCATGTCGTACAAATAATTGATTTTATTTTCCCAAAAATAAAGTAAAAAAATAAATAAAAATCTTTCTTTTGACACACTTGACAACATTTTTTTGGCAATTTTATAATGAAATTATCTAGTTTTTGGTCTCACATACCAATCCCGTCCATCAAGATTTCTCCGCATTCTTTGTTCCTACTTATTATCACTTAAAATGAACTTTTTTTAAGGAAAAAATGCATACTTTTTTGTTTTGACACACTTGACGATTTTTTTGACACACTTCCGGTACAGTTTTCGAACACGTCGTCCTTTCGACTCATACCATTGAGTGTACCTATTTTTAGAAACCAAAATTTTTAAAATCTTTTCAGCCGTTTTCTAGATTTCGCCGGCTGTGACTGTCGGCAGACAGACATACATTTTTTTTGCTTTTTTAGAATCAGTAGGTCCTAAAACGTCGAGAAATGCCAAAAAAGTGGGGGTAAGAATTTCACTTTTAGCTCATAAATGTAATACTTAGGTCTTTCAGACCGAAGTAAAATGAACAATTCATGGAAAAAAATGTTGCATGAAAGATGCATTAAAGTATTTACAGGAATTTCAGCTACCGCATTGCTTATGGGTATACGATGGTCAGATAAGCATGCGCTCAACAACTGCTACAATTACAAAGTGCACAACCCAGAATATTGAATAAAAGGGTTTATGAAGGATTGTCTGAATTAATATTTTAATCAAAAATTTTATTTTATAAAACGAAAGAAGTTTGTTTTAAATAAAAAACCATATATATAATACACAAGCTATGAAAAAGCGTAGCCATATCATAGGAAAGAAGAGAATACGGAACGGAAAGGATTGAATACAAAAAAATATAAAAAATTTAAACGACGATTAAAATAAACGAAACAAACTTTGAATATCTTTAAATTTTATTTTATTAAATTTCATTTCAGTTTCAGTTTATGCTTTGCGTGAACTAGACGTTGAAAACAGGGTTTATGTTATTAATTTATGAAAAAATATTTTGTGCCAAGGCACAGGGGTCCCCTAGTAGTTATTTATTACAAAAAATGATAGATTTTGGGACGATCAAAAATGTAACGGTGCCGTTCGACGCGATAGCGGTATATAATTTAGATCATTGATGAATAAACAGAGCAACTGAGTTATTATTTTTTTTCTGTAATTTGTAATATTGGAAAAGAAAGTCAATACCCTGGCAAAAATTCTTGTAGGAATTTTTGTTAGGATCTAACATGAACTATAAAAGATCCTTACATGAACTTTAAAAGATCCTATGTGAATTTTGTATAATCTTGTAAACTTCTTGTCCCAATTCTCTACAAGATCATTATCATGTAAATTCCTAAATAGTTTTTCTGCAAGAATTTTTGCCAGGGTATTAAAAACAAACACGTGGTGCAACGGTGGTACAACGATTTGTTTTTATGGGATGAGCCAACTATTATTTTGTGGCAGGGATTTTCTTATAATAATTTTCATCCATTTATTTTGATGGAGCAAGTAATTTAACCTACATGGTGTTATATTATGTTTACTTCAATAAATATGAAATTAATTCACCACACACACTTTGAATAATAAATAACTATTTAGTATTTAAATTAGTTTTATACAATTTTATTTAAATGAAATTTTAATACATTAATTAAAGACGTCTCAGTGCACAATGAATATCATATGATGTTTTTGTATCTTCTTATTATTTATTGATCAGCTGCTTGATTAAACCGTATTAATTTGATTGTTGTTTTATAAACCATTGGCGTTGTTTAAAGTAATACTTAGGGTTAATAACTAAATGAATTTTGTTTAAGCTTTAACTTACACAATATACAACATCTCCTTTTTTTTTTTTTTTTTTTTTTTTTTTTTTTTTTTTTTTTTTTTTTTTTTTTTTTTATAAATATAAATGAACAGATATTCTAAAGTTTTAAGTACTTATAATATATAATCTTAATTGAAAAATTTTTTAACTACCCTTTAAAAAAATGAGATTAGAAAAACAAATTCCTCACATTTTTTTTTGTTTCTGTTGTAATAGTTACACATTTTATTTGTTTTATATCGAAATTTATTCTCTAATTTTGGTAAAAATGGAGAACTGAACAAACTCTGTTTACCAGGTATTATTGTTCTAGTTTTTCTTCCCATGAGCAGTTCGCTTGGACTTAAATCCAAATTTTGTATAGGAGTATTTCTATACTCTAGGAGAGCTACCCAGAGATCCTGTTTAGATTCATTACACTTTTTTAACATTGCTTTTGCCGTTTGCACAGATTTTTCGGCCATGCCGTTGGATTGAGGGTACTGAGGACTGGTAGTGGTAACTATAATATCAAATTCTTTAGCAAAAGATTTAAATTGATATGAGTCGAAAGGCATATTGTCAGCAATGATTTCTCGAGGTAGACCGTGAACTGCAAAAACATTTTCTAATTTACGAATAATTTCAAGACCTGTTTTGTTTTGAAGTTTTATTATATCCAAGAATTTAGAAAAATAGTCAGCAATAACTAGATAATTTTGACCATTAAATTCACATATATCCATTGCGATCTTAGAAAACGGAAACTGCGGAATTTCATGTGGGTGAAGATCTTCTTTTCTGTTAGCATTTCTAAATTTTTGGCATACCATACACGATGCGATTGTATTTTCTATCTCATTATTAATTCCTGGCCAATACACTAAAGTTCTTGCTAGGGATTTAGTTTTTTCAATCCCCAAATGACCTCGATGTAGATCATTTAGTAATGACTTTCGTAACGTTGTTGGAACTATCAACTTTTCATTATAAAAAATTAAACCATCATCCAAAATTAAATTATCTTTAAATTTCCAATAAATTTTTAAATCCTCATCGATTTTTGTTTTATTATTTGGCCAACCTTCCGACAGTACTTTAATAAGTTTACCTAAACTTATGTCATTTTTTGTTTCATTTTGGTATACCACTTTTTTTTCATCACTTATATTGATTGTATGGATCACTTCCGATAAATCCTCTATTTCCATTTCACATTCTGCTTTACTATAATATCTGGAAAGCAAATCTGCTACAAACATATATTTACCTGGTAAAAATTTTATTTCGATGTCGTAGGTTAGAAGACGCAACTTCATTCGTTGAAGTTTTGCGGATGGAACCTTGTGTATCTCTTTAGCCATTATTCCCAGCAAAGGCTTGTGATCAGTGATCACAGAAATTTTTCGACCATATATCCAGTTATGGAACTTTTTACAAGCAAAGCATATAGCCAGCATTTCCTTCTCAATCTGAGAATATCTTGTTTCTGTGTCAGTTAGGCTTCGTGAAGCAAAACTGATGGGCTTACCATTTTGCATAATACAACAACCAATGCCATCTTTACTACTATCTGCTTGAATGGTTATTTCGTTAGTACTATCAAATGTTTTTAATGTGGGAGCGTTTACTATTAAGTTTTTGATTTTATCTAGGCAGGTAGTGTGATGTGGCAACCAGCTAAAAATGGTATTCTTTTTTAATAATTCTCTTAAGGGTTTCGATATATCAGAAAGATTTGGAATGAAGCTTCTGACATAATTAATCATACCTAGCAACCGTTGCAAATCCTTTTTGCTTTTAGGAATACTTATATCTGAAATGGCTGAAGTTCTATTAGGATCGCAAGAGATACCATTCTCCGAAATTATATGTCCTAAAAAATTGACTTTATTCACACGATATTGCAATTTATTAACATTAAATTTTATATTTAGTTCTTTAGCTCTCTTCATTACTCTATCGAGAATTTCATCATGCTCTTCCAAACTTTGAGCTGCAATCAATAAGTCGTCAATATAAATTGTAACGCCATTTATATCAGCAAAATTCCGTGAATTATACTTCTGGAAAGCTTCGGGAGCAGTTTTGATTCCAAATGGCAATCTTTTGAAACGATAGCACCCGAATGGAGTATTGAACGTACAAAGCTTAGACGATTCTTCATCCAGCTTTATTTGCCAGTAACCTTCCTTAAGATCAAGGACTGAGAAATATTTTTTGTTTACTAAGTTTGAGCTTATCTCTTCAAATGATGGAATTAGAAAGTTTTCATTTTTTAAAGACTCGTTTATTATTTTAGGATCAAGACAAATTCGCAACTTTTTATTTGGTTTTTCAACTATAACCAAATTTGAAACCCATTCTGCAGGTTCATCAACATGTTCGATTATTGTTCTTTTTTCTAAATCTTCTAATTCTACTTTCAATGGTTGAATAAGTTTCAGAGGAATCCGACGAGCAGGTTTCGCTACAGGAACAGCATTTTCCTTCAACTCTAGCTTAAAATTATCAACAAAGCATCCTAGTCCTGAAAAATTTTCTATATATTTATCGATAAATCCGTTTTTATCTTCTACTTTTATACTATGAATTCTTTCTATTAAATTTAATTCGCTGCAAGCTTTTAGGCCAAGAATGGGCATTGAATCAGAATCAACAATTAAAAATTTCAGCATTGTAATATCATTTTTCAACGTACAAACAAGTTCGCATTCGCCGAATAATTTAATATTTGCACCGCCATACGCTTCTAATTTAACGTTACTTTCTTTTAGTTCGACATTCTTTAACTTTTTAAAATAAATAAATGGTAAAACGTTAGCCTGCGACCCAGTGTCAAGTTTAAAGTTTATAAAATAATTTTCTATTCGAATTCGTTCAAACCACGAATTTTCATTGCAATTTGCTTTTTTAATTGCATCTAAATATAAATGTTCATCAAAGTTTAAATTTAATTCTTTAACGCGTTTTAAATAACACGCAGAGGCAAAATGATTAAGCTTACCACAGTTTGAACATTGTTTTCCAAAAGCTGGACACTTGGCCACAGCATGAGTTTGTAAACAAAATTTACATCTTATATTGTTGTATCTTTGAAAATCATTTTTTCTTTCAGGTTGATAATTAGATCTAAAATTATTAGAAAAATGTGCATTAGAAAAATTTCTTTTATAATTACTATTATTATATTTTGAATGTTCACTTAACTTATTACTATTACTTTCATATTGGTTTGTTGTAACTGGATTTTGTTGAATTACATCCACTGCTGATGTTGATGGTCGCTGCATTTCGTTAAATTGCTTTTTAGACATTTTAGTCGCTCGGCCCATTTCCACAGCTTTTTCTAAAGTTAAATTTTCATCTGCTTCTAAATATCTTTTCTGAAGCTGTTTGTCTTCTACACCGAATATAATTTGATCACGGACCATCCTTGACTCGTCCTTGTAGCCACATGTTTTAACTAATTTTTTAAGATCTAGTAGAAATGAATCAAATGGTTCACTGTTATATTGCTTACGGTTTCTAAATATAAAACTTTCATAAACCTCGTTTTTTCGAGGTTGGCAAAATAATTGAAATGATTCGGTAACTTTATTGAAATTTGTCTTATCGGCTTCAGATAAATCAAAGGTATTAAATATTTCCACACCTTCTTGTCCAATGGCATTTAAAAACTACTTTGACCGCTTCACTCTTTTTTGCACCTTCTATTGCTGTAAAAAAGATTTCGAAGTTTTGTTTCCACGTTCTCCAGCTTTCGGCTAAATTCGAACATTCCAGATTTAATTTATCAACTTTTTTAATAAAATCCATGTTATTTCGTGTCTGTAGGACTATTCTTGGTTTTGGTGGTCTTCCACGTTGTGGCTTTGGTAATTTAAAACTTTCTTCAAAATTAGTTTTAACTTTCTTTAAAATTCCCATAATCAATTATTTATACAGTATAACTGCGCCATGTTATATTATGTTTACTTCAATAAATATGAAATTAATTCACCACACACACTTTGAATAATAAATAACTATTTAGTATTTAAATTAGTTTTATACAATTTTATTTAAATGAAATTTTAATACATTAATTAAAGACGTCTCAGTGCACAATGAATATCATATGATGTTTTTGTATCTTCTTATTATTTATTGATCAGCTGCTTGATTAAACCGTATTAATTTGATTGTTGTTTTATAAACCATTGGCGTTGTTTAAAGTAATACTTAGGGTTAATAACTAAATGAATTTTGTTTAAGCTTTAACTTACACAATATACAACACATGGCGCACGAAACAAAGACTGGGTTTTTTTAGTTTCATTTAATTTTGAATTTTGCGTTATAATTTGTGGCGCGTGAATTTTAGTAAAACCAGTTTTGGTTTTTTTTTTGTTTTGATTCTTTTTGGTAAAACCAGTTGGGGTTTTTTATATGGATTTGGTATGGATTGTGTATGAATTGGATATGGATTGAGTATGGTTATTTGATATTTTTTTTTTAATAAAATGTGTTGTGTAGTAGGTATTTCAGTATGTGTCACAACAACACATAAACCTTTTAAGACCAAGGTCCCACAACAACATACGTTCTAAGGATGTTAATGGACGCAAATCTTTTTTTTAATTTTTTTTTAATATTTTTTTGTTAAATAATAATAACTAAACAATAAATCCTATCACATATAAAATATGACATAGGCCAATATTTCGTGATAGGATAGGGAAAATAACAATAAAATAAGAGATAAAAAGCAAATGTGTTTTAAAAATTTGCAGGAACAAAACTAAAATGGGTTTGCTAATAGTCCAGCTAATGACATAATCCTTGATTACGCAGTATCTTTCTCAATGATTAAAGCTCAGATATATAGTTAAATGAAGGCTCATTTCTTCGAACAAGCTACAGCGTGCCATCAACAAGGAATATTCATTAGTTAAGATTGAGAGTGCTACCGTTGACTGAATACAGTTCATCCGCCAGCACCCCTAAGATATAACCTTGGCTAGTGATATCTCACTGCTTTTGCCAGTGGTATGTGATATCTCACGTTAACTCATATGCCAATAGCTGGGACTGGAGTACGCGGGGTTGTCATACCCGTGGATCAAAAAATAGAAAAAAATTAATAAATTAATAAAAACTGATCCCTCCAATAAAAACTGATCCCTTGGTTGGATATAGATTGAATGGTTGGTTATTTGATATGATGGATGTGGATTGGATAAGGATTGAATGTGGTTTGAATTGGATGTAGATTGTTTGTACGATCTTTCTGTTACATGGCATCAAAACAAAAACAAACCGTTATGTTTTACAGGTTGTTAGTGATATTTTTCAGGTTTGGTGTTTTGTGAGAAAATTAAATTCATTTCATTATTTTGAATTGTTTTTGTTGATTGATAATGTTTTTTTTAAGTATTGTTGATATATATCAAGTGTTTTGGTGAGTTTAAAAATCTAGTTTTTTTTCAATTAAAATTATTTTCTTTATGGTAGGCCTTAGAAGCCATCCATGCGGCTTAACCCCTTAACATTGATATGACGATCCTAGGTCGCCTATGTCCGATATGAATCGTCTGGTATGGTGGCTACTACTGTGTTAGTACCTAGGTACGTACCAGTAGTGCCATTCTTTACCCAGGAACTTCTTCAATGGAGCGAAGCGGAGAACCTGTCTTATTTTTTTTTCTGGTAAGGGGCTTCACCCCATATAATTTAATTGCATTTTATTTTTGAATAGTCATTAGTTTATTAAATAGAACAACGCACGTTGGAGCTTAAGACTCAGAGTCTGGTGCTCGGGAGCCAGAAATAGCATTAATTCTAGTAATTTATTTTTAGTTTAGGTAGAGCAACCATGGCTGGGTCAGTAGAACTTTGTCATATTTGCCATATCGCGACAGTTATGGTTGTTTTTTTTAATGGTGGGAGAAACTAATTCGTAGCATCTGGTCGTTAGCGTCTTATCTAGACAGCTCTCACATGCCGTTTTTGAGGAGGGCTCGCGAACTCGGAAATCTGGCTTCGGTGACGATAGTCATTTGTACCATATTTGTTTTTTTTGTCAACAAACGAATCTTAGACTTGGAAATCTCTTACCACTTTGAAAAATAAGTAAATAAATAAATACATCAAATAAATAAATTGGTTTTATTTCAAAATAAATAAATAAATTCATTAAATAGAATAAGTAAATAAATATTTTTTATTTTAATAAATAAAATAAGTGCATGTTTTTTTTTAAATAATAAATAAATGAAAATATTTTTTCTTTATTTAAAATAATAAATAAATAAATATTTTTAAATAAAAACAAAATAGATAACTATTAAATAAACTAAAAAAAAATTTATAAAAAATTTCAATAATGTTTATTCATATATAGCTATATTTTTTATGTACATCCAGGTTTTCTGTTTCTGATTCTTTTTGACGTAAATTCGGTTTGTCTTCTCCCATATCGTCATTCAATAATAAATATTTTATATAATCAAAGCAATTCTTGTAGCAAGTCGTGATTGGCGATTATCGTAGTCCGTTCTTCTAGAATAAACAGCAGATAGTGATGGTAGTTCTATAATCACTATCTTCGTTTTTCCTAGCTTTGTAGCGTGGACTATTTGCCATTTTTACTCTAAAATAATAGTTTTCATATGCAAAGAAATTCGCTAATAATTTATTAATTAATTTCTCCTTAATTGTAATAAGCGTAGGGACAGTTTTTCAATCTACTGTGCAATTAAACATTTTTTTTATTGATGGCTTAGTTACATCACTCAATGTCAATTAATAATTCATGTTTTACATAAATTATGATAATTTTGTTAATATGTGCTTGGAGAGAATTGTTTATTTAGAATCTATTCGCGATGAGAAAAATAATGAAGAGAGAAAGAGGAAACAAAGAAACTGTCTGTATATAAGCGATAAAATTATTTTGATCGGGGCATTATGTAAATTGAAATCAAATTGTAATAATAATATGTGATACATTTAGTAATCTACAATTTAGTTAAAAATGTTGTGGAAGTTTATAATTTATTTGTGATTATCAGTCTAATTTTATAATAAAAGAAGATTTTAAATAAAGATATATCTTTTTGGATAATCAACATCATATCTTTTTACTCTTTTATTTCACTGTTATTAGAAATCATAGATGATTTGCTGATGAGGATGATTACAGTTTGTTGATATAATAAAATGAATTGGTTTGGCTTATATCATATATGAAGCCTGGTCGTTAGAAGTTGTTATGAAGCCTGGTCGTTAAAAATTAAATTTTCCGAGGCGCCTCCTAAAAAAATTCTCTGTGGTCAAAAAACCACGAGGGCACAATTTTTTTTAAATCAAAAAAACACGTGCCGCAAAATCATCAAAGTTGATTTTTTGATCAAATCGTTAATATCTCATAAAATATGCAGATTTAAAAAATCATACAATCATTTTTGAATCGTATAATCATTTTTTAATTCTCTACAAAAAAGGTCCAAGTCATTTTTTCCCTAAAACCTATATTTCTGATGATATTTTGAAATAAAGCTTGAAATTATTCGAAACTCGTAAAAACAAATGATGAAAATTTTGACGAAAAGGTACTAATTTTGATTTTATTGTCACGATTTTTTTTTATACATTTTATTCTATAGCATAAGAAGAAAATTAGGACTTTTTCGTCCATTATTTTCTATGGTTTTTATAAATTACGAATTACTTACAAGTTCATTTTCAAAATATCATGAGAACTATACGTTTGAGGGAAAAAATGATTTTTTGTAAAAAATTAAATTTCCTATAAAAGAATCTATCCGAATTTTTTTTAAATCTGCATATTTTATGAGATATTTGAAAAAATCTAAGAATTTTTCACAAAATCAACTTCGATAATTTTGCGGCACGTGTTCTTTTGATTTAAAAAAATAACGCCCTCGTGTTTTTTTGACCACAAAGAGATTTTTAGGGAGCGTCTCGGAAAATTTAATTTTTAACGACCAGTCTAATGAAGCCAAATAGAAATAGCTGTAATATGGTTGGAAAATATGTAATGGGAGATATATTAGGAGAAAAAGTGCATAAAAAAGGAAACTTTAGATTGGATTAAGAGTTTGTTTTGGAAAGAAGAAATTGCATTGAAATCGGTTGATGTTATGGCACCTGGCCAATTAGTTTTAGTATATTAGCAGATTATAAATTTACAGCGGATCAACATTCATCATTAAATAATGTAAGCTCATTTAGATTTTGATTTATATAATTTTGTGTTTATTTTCTATTGAAATATTTTAGTATTGAATTAAAAATTCCTTTTTGATTTAACATTAAGTTTTTGTAATATTTGTGAGAATAAGAGATTTCCAAGTGTGATTCGTTTAACGTAGATGCAATAGATTCCAATTTAATATAATATATTTCGTATAAAGTCCAAATTTTCTCTACATGTAGAAATTCAACAATCGCATATTATTTTGGTGCAACGAATTTTCTTATGATGCTTTACTACAATCGTCCATTTATTTCAGTGCAACGATAGTTTTTTATGCTATGTTCACCTTTTTGTTTTGGTGCAACGATTAATTTTATGCGATGTTATTCAACAATCGCCTATTTTGGTGCAACGATTCTGTTTATGATGTTTTTCAACAGTCGCCTATTTATTTTGGTGCAACGTTAATTTTTATGATATTGATCATCAGACACCTATTTGTTCTGGTGTAACAGTAATTTTATGTGGTATTATTTAACAATCGCCTGTTGTGGTGCAACAGTTTTTTATGGAATTTTTTGCAATCGCCTATTTATAGCTACGCCACAATTTTTGATGATACTTTTCAACAACCGCCTATTTATTTGGGTGACAATCATAGCAAAGGAGGTAATTCTACATCCACAACTAGTATCATGATCCAAAACTGGTGCAACATTCGACGCAACATTTAGTAATAATAATTTAGTCATTGATATGAGGTATGGCAGGTCGGCTCCGAGACAAATTATGAGTTGAGTTTATTTTCTTTTATTAACATTTGATAGTCATAGTTGATGCAGAGATCACGATAGCCATTGTGTTTCAATAATTTTTGGGCCATCATAGTCTACTTTACTTCCTCCTTAGGATTTCCTTCAGGTTCCTAAGGCTTGTTGGTATGTCGTAACTATAATGCCTATTTCACTTCACTCGAATAACTTTAGCCTACGAACTGTTATCCAATCTTTTCAATGACTTCATTTGGTTTAACCTGGTTTCGGGTTTTGCATTTGCGTATATCGACGATATACTAATGGCTTCGAAAAATAGGAAACCTGGTCTTTGAATGAATTCCAAAATTCAAACTTATCATTACTATTGATAAAAGCACCTTAGGGCAAAAACAAGTTAATTTCTTAGGGCACACCGTCAGTGCTTTTGAAATTCAGCAAACTTTTACAAAAGTTGTTGCTATTTCAGAATATTTACTTGCCAAAACTTGAAAAAATAGTCCACACTCCTTGAAATGATCAACTTGTAGCGCAGGTTTATACCAAACTCAGCTCAACGAGAATGCTTATCTAACTGAATTTCTAAAGCGTAGCACTAAAAATGACAATGTGGTTTTGAATTTCCACCACTTGGAGTTCCAAGAAGCAAATCTTTGCTCATTTGCATTAATCCCAGCATTCGTATCACGAACGAGCCCACTTAAACATCCCCGAATAACTTGGTGGCAGATTTAATTTCAACTAGATATATTCCTACCGAAATAATAGCATGGAGTATTAGCGGCAAATATATCTCGAGACTCGGCGTTCCGAATTCCAGCGTTTATCGATACCATGGATTCTTAATTTGGCTCAGAGTTATTCCTAGATCTGAACTTATCAATCCAACATCGTATCCGTATTGCTTTATAATTCTGCTTTCTTCTTTATAAAAATAATAAAACTTATTAAAATACAATCAAAAAGGATTAAAAATAATTGAGATTTTCTCCTTTACTTTTCAGATAAACCAAACGGCACAGCAAAACAAAAAAAAGGGAAATATCTCAAAAATTTTATTAATGAGGTGAAAATGTAATGGAATAGAATGAAAAATACAAACGAAAATAAAATGGATTAAGAAATTAAATAGATGAATGAAAGATCTGAGGAGGCATGAAATTGTTAAATTAAATGAAAGAACAAACGAGAAAATAAAAAAAACGGATATTTGGAAGTGGAAAAGGATTAAAATTTATTAATAGCTTTTATTGTTTCTATTTTCAAAATAAATGTTTTTTGATGAATATAATATTCATCGTTTATGATCTATTAAAAGTTTTATGGAGTAGATGGAAATTGATTAGATTTTTGATTTTTAAGTAGAAGTTTCTATGCTAGTGATCTGATTACATAAGCCATACAATTAAATATGGTTCTTTTTTACACGATTTTGAAAGATTTGACATATATTTCTCTTCAACTGAAAAATATCTAAAAATATAAAGGAATTGTGAACTGTAGTACCAGAACGGGTGCTCATTTGCCAAAGCACCCACATGAGATTTTACCCAGCTAGAGCACCTTAACCAATCAAACCACCTTTTGAAACGTCAATAAAATACTAATCCAGATGATACATTCTTATGTTCCAAAGCTCTACAATCATGGAGGGAACAATGAGTTGGTTTTCTTGGAACAATGAGTTGGTTTTCTTGTTATCTCATTTATTCTCATGTGTACTCATAAGAATTTGGTTTTTATATACTTGGACATACATGGACTTGGTATATACATGGGATGATACTTCGTATATGATCTCAAAGACGTGAATTAGTTGCGTTTAGATGTTGAAGAATAAAAAAAAATGAATAAGAAAAATCGGTCGGAAAATTCCAAATTCATTGGTAAATAGTAATTTTTTGTATAAATGGCGGTCATACGGGGATAAATATATAGATTCGTTCATTTAAAAAAAATTGTGAATGAGAGATTGGTGTTGTGAATCGTTCTGATTAGTTTTGATCAAGTGCTTGACTATTTACTTTAACGAAAAATTAAAGTCGATTGTTTTCGTAGTTGGAGATGATGTGAAAAACCTAAATTTCCAGTTTGGGCATTTTTTTCTCGAATAAATGAGTTTATAATAATACTAACCTTAGTATGTCCAATAACTGTATTAACTATATTAACTATATTAACTATATTAACTATATTAACTATACTATATTTGGTTAATAAGGAAACGAATTTTCATAAAATTGTTCAGTTAAATGATTGCAAATTTTTCTTGTACATAAATTGTTTCTCCATTTTTAATTTTTCCTTTGATCTTACTGCGCTTTGACTATGGAATAATAACGACATAAAGGGGAACGACATCTTGAATACTTTTACTTCTATACCTGAATTTTGTTTGTAACATCTAGTAAGAGGAAAAGTTTTGCATCACTTTTGGTAATACCTGGAATTAGCGTATAACGTTTGGTATAACGACATTTATTTTATTCTGTTGTATGAAGTTACTATCCATATTCACACTGAAAAAAACATGTCCTATTTCCAATCGAAATGCAAATGTCTCAGCCTCTCCGTGCGGTCACATATTTTCAAATACTGCGAATCACATATTGGTCACATATTGCGAATCAAACTACGAAATTGCTTCAACAGCTCTACAATTATAAATCGATGAAGTTGAGACAATCAGACGAAAATAAAATATAGTTCAATTAATCTCAAATACATAAACTTTAAAATGAAAAATTCATGATATAAGGCCAAAGAAAATTTTTTTCAGGGAAATAGTTATTATCTTTATTCAACTACTGTTATACTGGATATAACACTTTATATTTTAAATAAACCTCATTCTGTTGTTAGGAAAATGTTATCGTGCAGTTGTCCCAATCACAGTGAAATTGATTGCAAATAATTTTTCTTTGCATGAATAATAAACTGCCAACTTCGAGAGGAGGTTGTCATGAACTTCAATTTTTTTTTTCAGTGCAGGATCATTGGTGTATCTCCTGATTGTCCTTCATTATTTTGCGGTCATATTATTCATGTTCAACAATCTCCGGAACCAAAGGTGCAACTTTTTTTATTATTGTACTATATTACCTATAGATTTCTAATTAATTATTTATGATTGGTTGAATTTCTGGAGAGTTGAATCCTTTATAATCCCGGGTAAGTGACACATTTTAATTTTTGTTTATAAATGTAGGAAATAGATTGTTGTGGTGTGTGTGACGGTCTTGGTACCTCCTACTTTTGGGGTCCGTCGAGTTCCCGTTCCTTATTTAACTTATTTGAATCCGTTCTCTTGTGAATCTTTTGCGTGGAATTCAGCATTTGTGCTGGGCTAAGGAAAGACATTCTCGAATTCACAGACTGAAGCAAGCTGGAATCATTTCAAGGCACGCAGTTACTCTACTGCTACTGATAGTGATTCCATTATTAAGCATGTACAGTGTTCGTTACAAATTTCATCCACCTTTGGACTCCACATGAGTGGTAATAAGACCACACGTTGCAGACAGCTCCCCTGGTGTCAAGTCTGATTTTACAATCACAAGCTTTAGTTTTTCCTACTCTAGTTCTCAGTATCTCACACGTCCAGTCAGTTGTGGTCAGTTGTCAGTTGTGGTTAATCCTTTTCTTACTTAGAGTCTTCTGTGAGGTGTTAAATGCTTCTTCAATGTCTAGATAGGCGCAGACAGTAGCTTCTTTGTTGTACACCTCTTCTCTCCTTATCCTTTTATCAACATGAACAGCGCAGTTTCCGTTGACCTACCATTCTGTTCGCATGTTAACTATCTTGCAAAGGCGATCATACCTAGATGGTTCCAACACTTTTCTATAGTTTTTAATATGAAAGATGTTAAACTGATGGGCCTATTAGTCTTCGGTTGGGTGACATTTTTCTTTCTTTCTGTTGGAATCAATATCACTTATGTCGTTCTCCATGGCTCGGTAATGTGCTGAAACGCCATACTGCTTGTGAAGATTCTCAGAAGGTGCATTGATAGCCATTTTAGCCCCCTCGGAAGGAGAGTTGGACTTATATCGTCCACGACTGGTGATTTATATAGCCACTAGTGTCTATGGGCAACTTAATAGGGTTCTTCGTAAAAAGTGTTGCAGACACCCTCCAGCCCTCTGGGCTTAGTTTTTACTTTTCTTCCTTCTCGCGTTTTCTGCAAACGCGCTTGTGCCTACCTGAATGTGTGTTTCTAGAAGAAGAGCAGTTCTCTGCTGCTCGTCCTCCAGTCCTCCAATTGCGTTCATTCTGGCCTTCTCAATGAAGTTTTAGTCTCGGCACCGTCCTTTGTCAGCGCCTTATATAGCCTGTAGCTACTATAGCGTTGCAGAGATATTATCGCTCTGACGCTTCGTCTTAGCACTATTGATTTCTTTATTGTAGGTAGTAAGCGCCCGAAATCTTTGCAGTTCTGTTCCTAATTTTTACAACTTCTTGCTTCACCAAAACGTGTCACTCTGCTCTTTTACCTTAGTAATTGGGCAGTTGGCTTCAAACGGCTTGATGATTGTCAGGTATATATCTGCTCCTGCTGGATCCAGCTCGGCATAATGTTTAACTGTCCCTCTAACTGTTACTAGCTGCAAACATTCTTTGAGGTTCTCGTCACATTGGTCCCATCTTGGTTTCCTGGGATTCTGAATCGGAGGTAATTCCTCTTTTGTTCTATCCAGCTCAAACATAATCGTTCTATGGTCCGACAAGAAGGGTTCATTTGAAACTTCCCAGTTCTTTATGAACTGTCCCAAGCCGGTACATCTTACCGTTAAATCTTACACTTTCTGTCTTGCTCTTGTGACAAAATTGGGTCCCAATGTTAAACACGATTAACAGAAACTTACCTCTTGGGTTTGTATCCGTACTTCCCAATGTCTCGTTGTAAGTATTTGAATCACACCCGATGATAAGAGCCAAGAGGCCACTTCCTCTTGTTGCACCATTCCATCAGTCCTTGTACTACTTCTACGAGCGGTTTCCTGATGCTACCATTAACTGGTGACGAATGCCCGGATGTGAGGGAATTTGTAATGACCACCAAGCTCTTGTAAGAAAATCTGAAAAACAAAAATAATTAATGTTTTTCATAATCATAACGCTCTAGGTAAGTTGTCATTAGTATCCCATACGACTTTCACCTCGCTGTTTGCGAATCGCCTCACTCTGGTTTTGTGGAGCCAAGATTCCTGTATTAGCGTGAGTCTAGCCACCCTTTGGTCTTGGTTTTCTGTAGCCTCTATTAGATGTTGCCAAAGAGAGGTGTATTTGCCCCTTCATCCATCACAGCTTTTTCTCCTCGGGCTCCACGTTCTTGATGTGGTTAATTAATTAAATTTGGTCTGTGCCCTCATCCCAACAACCAGACAACTTTGAAGCTTTGAAGTATAATTTGTTGTTTTGTTATTTTAGCAGCGCGAGAAATTTCACCCTGGTCTGCCCAGTGTTCCCTGGGAGAAAGACAATAACCCTGTCAAGGTTCGGAATCTCATCTCACATTTTGGATTCACCAGTCCTGCGATTAATCACAGCTTCCCCAGTCTAAGAAGTCGCTTTAATTGCACCAGCATTTGCATATTGCCTAGCATAGCATAGCTGATTCTGGGCTTCTTCTTCGCATTATCTCGTGGCGTCGTGGACTCTCCGGCCTGCTTAATATTTTCTGCTCCAAAGGTTTGGGTGTTCACTCAGGTAGCCAATCATTTCTGTTCCTGAATAGACTTTTTGAAAGAATCCCCAGCCTGGCTGATCCTAGCCAAGGTTCGCGTGACACCACTGATTTATTTGATCGTCATTTATCGTTACCCTGGACTCTGGACATGGACCTGCTTGTGAATCATAGCCGGAATCACTCGTAGACTGCATGCGTACTGTCTAGCAAGGCTTCTATTCCAGTGAGCTTCAGCCTTGTGAGTTCAAAAAGTAATTTCCCACAGTCCAGTACAAATGATCAGACATGCACGTAAATGAGACTGTGTAAACACAAAGAAGAAAGAAGAGGGATTCTGATGACCTTAAACGATGAAGAAGCCAAGATCATTATATCATCACCAATACGACTATAATTTTTACATTGAAAATAAAAAATTTACTTAAATGTTTCACTCACCCCATAATTGTTCCTGATCCATCTCTTCATTCTTTTGTAACTTAATTACCAGATTATCTTAACTAACTTAATCATATGACAAATAGATTAGAAATATAATAATGGATGTGACAAAGATGATGTCGGCAATTGTAAAAATTGTTAGCAATAATAAAACTGATGTCAAGGGATGCAATAAAATAGCGAAATTTGTTAGAAGTAATGTAACTGATATAACCAAAAACGATGTCAACAATTCTTTAAGATATACTAAATTAACTATGTTGAGTTGAGTCCTCTTTGCTGCAGGTTTTCAAAAAAGATCCCTTTTCTGTTCATATTATTGACATCTGCGGGGTATTTTACAACTATTTTCATATTAGTACGGCGTATCCAGAATCACTATGAATGCAAATGCCCACCTCTTTATACAAACCGTAATGGCGGCACGATATATCTAAAAATAATGTATAAATAATTTTCTTTTGTTATACACTAAACAACATCGCTACATGTATTGTTACAGAAATCTTTTTTTTTAATATAGTTTTAAAGCGAAACAAACATATACGACTGTTTTTCTATATTCTAAATCAATTTAGCCAAAAAAAATTGTACTAATAATCTAGCTCATTTAAACTACAAATTTTAATTTTAAAATTTTAAACCATTATCTTTGAGTATAATCAGGGAGCTGCCTCCCAATCCAAGTGAATATCAAGAAAATTTCATGAACCAACATCACACAAAATGAGATAGCAAATCAATAAAAAAAAATAGCTTTCCGGACCGAATGAAGAGAAAATATGAATAAATTAGAAGACGATTAGTTGTATTGAATGCTTTGATTCACGTAGAAGACATTTAGATAAATGAAGTTTTACGAAGAAAACAGCTTCACAACAAAGATGATCATATTTTGCACGACGCGCAAAAAGGTGAAAGCAGCACGAATAGTGAAAAAGTACGTAGACCCAAAGGCAACTAGCGCTGCAAACCCAAAGTTTTTTTTTAAAGTTATATCCATGTTGATAATATTGTAACGTTGAACTAATCGGTTAGGATCGAATTAGTTCGATCACTAATGCCACTATTTAAATTTCGCGAAATATTTGCTTCAGTTTCACGTAAAATGGATTTAGTGATCAATGTATGTTAACACATATACGACAGTTTTTTCTATATTCTAAATCAATTTAGCAAAAAAAATTGTACTAATAATCTAGCTCATTTAAACTACATATTTTAATTTTAAAATTTTAAACCATTATCTTTGAGCATAATCAGGGAGCTGCCTCCCAATCCAAGTGAATATCAAGAAAATTTCATGAACCAACATCACACAAAATGAAATAGCAAATCAACAAAAAAATAGCTTTCCGGACCGGATGGAGAGAAAATATGAATAAATAAAAAGACGATTAGTTGTATTGAATGCATTGATTTACGTAGAAGACATTTAGGCAAATGATATTTTACGAAGAAAACAGCTTCGCTACAAAGATGATCATATTTTGCACGACGCGTCATAACAGGTGAAAGCAGCACAAATAGTGCAAAAGTACGTAGACCCAAATGCAACAAGCGGTGTCAGCCCAACGTTTTTTTTTTAAATTATATCCATGTTGTTGATATTGTTACGTTGAACTAATCGGTCAGGATTGAATTAGTTCGATCACTAATGCCACTATTTAAATTCCGCGAAATATTTTCTTCAGTTTCACGTAAAATGGATTTAGTGATCAATGTATGTTAACAAAAAAAAATAATACATGAGTGTCTTTACTTGTTACTACTTTTACACGTTGAAAAAGAAACCGCCAAATCGCGTCCACGTCGAATTAAAATTTTCGAGAGATTGGCCACCCACACATAAAAATAGTACAATCAAACTTCCATAAATCGAACTTCTATTATTCGAATTTCTCTATAAATCGTATTAATATTTCGAATTAAAATTTTGAATTTCTTTATAAATCGTTTCTATATTTCGAAATTTCCCTGTTACTGTAGATTGTATTACTGGTGCAAACGCGTTTTCCAAACAAGAGTGTAGTTTCAATCCCTCGCGTTTGGAAACGCAGTTCGCGCTAGTAACACACACTAGTTTTTGTAACAAATGTACAACATTTATTAAACATTTATTTAACTGTTTACATCGGATAACACCTCGATTTGCAAACTTCACATACGTCCAAAATCTTTAGCTATACCTCCTTGCATCATAATGTACTATTATTGTTCTCTCACCAATTGTTAACTTATTGTGAAAACGGATCCTTAAAAACTACGTAGGTATAAATTTTGAAAAGGATCTAAAAAAACAATTTAAGGCCTTACCTAATAAAATCAAATCTTAATTATTATTATATTTTCTCATTCCATGACTTCCATTTTCCATTCATTAACAACAACAAAACATGGTTCATTTATTTTGCTTTTGCTACAAAAATCGAAGCTTTAAATTTATTCGTGAGTTAAAGGTCTTCTCTAGAGAATATACTTTCATTTTCCTATTCCTAGAAGATTTTGTTTGGCGAAAGAATAAAAATAAAAGCACAAGTAAAAGAAGAAGTTAAACAAGTGAAATACTAAAAGATTTATGTTCGCCAGTTTCATGGTTTTGTTCTTCTTCAAACGATTTATGTTAAAATATCGAGAATTAATTTTACATTTTAAAAGAAATCACGTAGAAAATATGGTTTGATTAGAGACGTGGCAATGTTTTTCATGTTTATTTATAAAAGAAGACTTCTGTGGTGAGAAGGTGCTAAAAGAATTTTTAATGATATTGGAATTATTGTAATAGAAAATGATACTTCAAAGCCGAATGGGATTGTTATTGTGTGTTTTCCATACGAGTACTTAACACAACGTTAGTTATGTATACATGAAACTACATGAAGCTATCGATCGCTCTTACAGTTTTTGAGCAATCCTATGGGTCACTGGTTCCAGATAAAATCCGGTGTGAGTATTTGTGGTTCTTTTCTTATTCTGTCTTCTTATTTTAATTTAAAGCTTGTTTGATAAATTATCCGTTAGCAGCTGCATGTTCTCTAAATAAATATTAATACAAGATATCTGATCAAAGCAAATAAAGCGAAACAATCCCAATTGGATGTTATTAGCTAAGACTATTAAAAAAAGTCCTCTTGTTGTCCTAAAATTAATTTTACTTTAAATTTTCCAACTTTTCAATTTTTTTTTTTGGTTTTTTTGTTGATGTTGCTAGAATTTAATTTTATTTTGAATTCAAAAATCCTCGAATATATTTTATTTAGGATAATTATATTAAAGTTTTGCTGATGATGAAAAGGAAAAGGAAAAGGAAATAGGATAACTATGAACGATACAAAATTCTACAGATGATGCAATAGTTTTATCGAATGACACGTTTCCTTTTCATGTTCTGCTTTGAACTTAGATCTTTAAAATCGATGATTAGAAGATGAGACGAAGGTTATGGTATGAGAAGATAAATGATGGTTAGACTTAAGTATAACTTGACGATAGACGACAAACATTTTTTTTCTATTTTATTTCTTTTTCAACTTTTTCGATTTTTTCTATTTTGTTGTTGGTATTTTCTAGAATTTTGTACCGGATGATTGGATTTGAACTTTTGAAATAGAATTAGAATGAAGAATGTTTTGTGATTTCGGTTTTAATGCTATTGAACCAAATTAACATAGTGTTGTTGTATAATTAAGAGATGATGAGATATTTTAAAATCATTTGACATTATTTTAATCAATATGAACTAACGTGATCACTTTTGACATTTAGTTGTTCTGTATCGGTGTTGTTAATTGTGGGAACACGATTGATTGAATATTGACAGACTTTTAGAATACTGGGTTACTATAATATAAGTATAACACACCTGATGGACCTGATTTCTCTATTCACATCATAGGATTGATTGTTCGATCGTTTTATCAGTTTGTTGTAACGCTTGTTGTCAAGCATGTACAATGTGATCAAAATCAAGCCCAGCAAAACAAAATTATGTTAATTTTTAGCAAAACTTTTAAAGATATATCCTTTTTCATTATCATGACATAAAAGCCTCTCTTCTTATCAATTTCTATTTCTAAGGAAAATTCCTACACAACGTACTTTCTGCTAAATTGAAATTATTTCAATTTAAAATTATTACTTCTATAATTTATTTTATTTATCTCGTTTTTCTTTTGTTTTTCCTTTTTTTTTCTTGTAAAAAATGAAATTTATCTTCAAATGATTTAAATTTTACTTATTTTCCTTTTGATTTACAGTTTTAATATTATGTTTTAAAATTTTTATGAAAAATAATGTTCTCAAATAAAATAATAAGATAAAATATAGGTTAGCAAGAAAATTGAAGAAAATAAAAATTATTATGGAAATAATAGAAAACTATTATTCAGCTTATTATCCATATTTCCTTGTTCATGCTGTTGCTTGGTCTTTGATTTAAGATAATTTGAAATATATTGGATAGTAAATTATTTGTTATATCATAAAAATTTATAGTCCAGTCTAGTCAATATAAAATATAAAATACGGCGAAACTGTATAATTCTTACAAACATAGCACCGATTTGCACAAAAATTTGGATTGAGGTTCTACGTACCCTTTGCTTCAAAGTTGATCCTGTGCCGGAGGTTGCCTTTTATTTTTAGGGGTCGAAACTACCACTAATCGAAAATTATTTTAGAATTCTAGATTATAGTGAGCGATTAAAATAACCTTTAAATAAGTTGAATGCTGGTCCATTGCCATTAAGGGACATAATTGACATTATGTTGAAGTTGTGTTATCGAATATTTTTTTCAACTAATGCGCTAGTTCCTCAAGATTTCACGTAATCCCCTACTCTTTTTCTTATCTATATTAAAGACTTGTTAGATTCAACGTTGTATCCTATACAACGCCTAAATTTTATACACCCTTAGCGCTTAGTGACTGTAGATCAAGTTTGATAGATTTCCGAAACACTGATCTTAAAACAATTATTAATTGGAAAATTGCTAACAGTGTTGAATTCAATACTGTAACGTAGCCCTTTGGAGCACGCTATATTATTTTTAAATGTGGGAAGACGGAGCCTTGCTTACCGTATTCTAGAAGCGTCCATTCCTTTCTTTCACTGGTTCTCATAATATTTAGAAAATCACAAACAAATATACATTTGATTTTACTTTATTAACAAAAAACAGAAATTTAAAAAGATTCACAAAATTTAGGCTTAATGATTTCTTTGTGTTAATTTATATTAGTTTATTAACTTTATGATTTAATACATGCACTAATAATATTTTCACACAAATTGATTTTCGTGAACTCTTAATATATAATTTTATAAATAAAAAAACAATAAAAGTCTTATCTTTTGATTTGCCAATGATCTGCTTCTTGTTCTTGATGATTTCCTGTTCCAATGAGCCATAATAGTCCCTTCCAAACTTATTGTTTCTACATGCCTTTTCTTTATTGTTTTTAATTATACAATTTTTCAAGTAATAATAATAGGACCATCCATTTTCCAAGTTTAATAATAATATTGATGGTTGGTCCTTCCTCGCCAAAATGCCAGATCAAATAGACCAAATAATATTCGCTAATTTCTCAAGTTCACCAATTCTACAAATCACGTTTCTCCATTTCATTTTCAATTTTCCCCAAACTTGACTTTTTATTTTAAATAAATTTTACTTTTTCTTAGTTGGTTGCTTTTCATTATATTTGAGGTAGACGTTTTTATACCTTTTCTGATTTTTATGCCGGTTTAAATAACCCAGTAAAACACTTTGAATTATATTTCGTGGTCTTGTAACTTTGGTATTCGGTGGATCTAGTTGAATATGGTACATATTACATTTCTTCAACACGTGCTGTTTAACATTAATGGCTTGCTTGGAACAGAATATTTCCAGCTCTCACATCAAATCATTGGCTTATTGCATTTGTAAATCTTCTCAAAGTGAGATCATCTTCTACTTAATACTAGGAATTACTATCTTAAGTTTTATATTTAACAAATATTATCAACTATTTTTTAATTACATACAATTTTATTTTCATATGAACAACAAAAACAGCATAAACAGCTGATTAAAATTATAATTTATTTTAATTTCGTTTAACAAATTTACGTTAACAAAAAAAAATTATTACGTTAGATAATACAAATCATTGATAAAGAAGCAGTAAAAGGTAAAAACAGTTTATTAATGAAACAACCACATTTATAGTAACATGGATGATTTTAATGATTAATCTGGATATCAATTGCAAATTTGAAATTGTAATGAAGCGCTGCTTCATTAAATAACCAATAAAGGGGCATAGCAGGCCGCGCCTAGAGACATAGAGATAGTTTTTTAGCCTAAAACTAGCTTCAGTCTGTGGGGACGAGAAAGAAATCCTGCTGCTCCAACACAAATAATCAGTAGTACGCGTACGTCGATAAACAAACGAATCAAGGAAAAGCTAAGTGAAATGAATAGACTCTGGCGACCCCCATACGTGACAAGAACCGCGATCACTACGTCCTACCCCGGATTCACTCTCACATACACACTCTCATCCCTCGTACATCCACGCACCCTCACCTACTGACTCACATGCACACACACACACACACGCACCCACGTTACTATAATCAATTAAGTCATGAAAAAGAACGATATATATATATATATATATATATATATATATATATATATATATATATATATATATATATATATATATATATATATATATATATATATATATATATATATATATATATATATATATATATATATATATATATATATATATATATATATATATATATATATATCAGGCACGAATCCTCTATATATTGAGTTGAATGAGTGCTTCCGTACTGAATAATTTTCAATTTGATTCAAATTATAAATTATTATTAAAAATATGTAAATCAAAATTTTTTTTACTACTTTACTCATTTTCTCAAGAAACACACGACACAATCAAAACAAAACAAAAATCTTTCATAAAATACACCATTCAATGATCAAACAGTCAAAACTATTAAACAGAGCTCGTATATGAAAATAAAAAAGAATGATGAGACTCAACTCATTCTTCTATACATACAAAATAAAAAAACAGCAACAACAAACCTAAAATTTAATGTTCATGAAAAATGTGTTTCTGGATGGCATTTATAAAATCAATCCAGTGCAATTTAATTTTTAAAATTTTGTTTCATAGCGATTTTGTCGAATTTTTGGGAAGAGATTCGGTTTGATACATACCAAATGATTAGTTTATGCTAAAAATTGGACAAAATAGTAAGAAGTCTTTCGAGCAGCTGTTTATTTAAAATTTGTAAAATTTACGATCCCAATTTGAAAGAAAATTTAAAGCAAGACATAAATCGGCATTATATTAATTAATAATTTTTATTATTAATTAACGGTTGTTAAAGTTAGCTGGTTAGCTAAATTGTTTTTTTATGTTACTTCAAATGTAACACTAAAGTTTGTAGTGATCAAGCAGTTTTGATGAAACTTTGATAGTTGATTCGAGCTTACACAAAAAGGAACTTAGACAACATTGCACAATTTTGGGAAAAATCAAACTACGTAGAATTCGTCTTTCAAACATATGTTTATTTACATGGCAAATATTTGAAAATTAAATATTGTTTGCATAACTTGAAGCCCGAAGATTCTTTTCTACTTTATTTTTCATAACATTTCTTCCATGCATTATTGAGACAAACTATCACAATAGTAGGCTATGGATTAAAGCTTTAAATGGACAAATCTTATTGTTTTTTTTTATAATTTATAATAATAATTTTGAATCAGGCTATAAAGTTTGCTTGGAGTAGTTTTGAGTAAATCGCCGAGGGAACTTTAAAATAAATAAAATATCAAAACAAATTTTTCCTGGCTAGTATAGATGGCAGTTAATTTGAGCAAGTTTGATCTGCAATGGAACGCGCTAATATAGTGTTCATAACAATATTTTTTGAAGCTCAGAGTTAGACGTGATCATAAATTTCGCATCTTATCAATTTTCACCGTTTTGAAAATAGATGAACTTGAAAACCATTATTACATAATAAAAAAAGAAATTTGGTTCCTTTCCACATTTTAATGTTTTAAAAATAGCTAATATATTAATATACCATTTTTTGAAAATTTTTGTTTCCTACCCTTTTAAGTTTTAAGTAAAAAATTTATTTATAAAATTTGTAAAAAAAATTATGCTGTTTTTTTAATAATTTATTAAACAAATTTTCAGATAATTTTATATGTTTTAAATTTTATGATTAGTAAATATCTAAGAAGTTTTCCAATTTTAAGTTAAAATTATTAATTAATTATTCACTGGAAACTTTGATATAAACAAATTTTCTAGTAAACACAGTAGATGAAGTTGAGAAATATCTTTATGTCTAAAAATATCACTTAGGAAACAATTTAGGACACTTAGGGGCATTTGCGAACAAATTTCGATGCAAACAAATTAATTTTGTTAAGTTGTTCTTATTTTTATCAACGCAAGAAATAGTTTCTAAGAAATTTCTACGGTAACTAGGTGCACAATTAGATATATAATATTTTGTTATATCCATAATTATTATTAAAATGGTTATTTTATATTGTAATTTTTAACGATGAATTTTCATTATTCAATTTATAAAAATTTCTAAATATTCTTGAAAATATTAAATAAATATTTAAGAAATTTTTGTGTTACTAACTGCCCAATAATAACTGGCTTAATTTGAATGTATACAATAGTACACATTTACAAACCCGTGAAGTGCACATTTATTTTTATTTTAATATAATGAGCTTCTTTTTAATATAACAAAAATCCTCAAAATTGCTTAATCAAAGGCAATGCGGGTTCCGTAAAGAAAGTGCGACGGGAGATTTACTTTCTTTTGTCACTGATGTCTGGAATAAATTTCTTGAAAACTATGGTGAAACTTTCGGTGTTGCCTTTGTCACCAGCTCGCTTTTTTATTTTCAATAACGATTTGTTGAATGCAATGCAACTGTTAATATTATTCATAGTTTTATTCCGATGATAGCACACTTCACGCACCACACGAAATGTGTAATATACATTTTCCATCAGCGCTTAATGACTGTTGGTCAAATTTGATAAATTCCTTAAACGATGATCTAACGACAATTATGGATTGGGGACTGGAGTTTTGTTAACAGTGTTGTCATTTAATACAAGTAAAACACAGGTATGCTATTTTTTTAGGTTGTCCGCACCCAACCCGTTTTCATTAAAGTTTGACTCCAAAGATCTTGTGGAGAAAGAATTTTTAAAACTTCTGAAATGAAATTCTCATATTTTTAGCCTAGCTAAGAACACTGTTAAAAATTTGGCTTTTCGGGAGAATGTCGCAGTTTTCAATAGTGAACAGCTTTTTTTAATATATAATTCATTTATACGTCCCTGTATTCACTCATTCATTTATACGTCCCTCACATCTGGGTTGGTGTATATTTTAGTAAGTTTGAAGTGTCTTGATTCTGTTCAACGTAGAGCTGTCAAACTGATTGGTAGCTCAATTTTTACTAATGAGCTTGATTCCTTGTACCACAGAAGAAATGTTGCTGATCCGATAATTTCCTAGAAATACATTATGGATGAACAAAAGGATGAACAATTCCACTGAGATGACATCATTTTTACCTGAACTGGCAAACCTATCGCGTTACACCAGAGCAAATTTTGTAGCTCATTCTTTTACACTTCATATAAAAAGGTGCAGAGCTGTTGCTGCTCAGCGTTATTTTTTCAACAGAGTTTTGCGTCTATGGAATGTCTTACCTACATGGGTTTTCCTTGATAGATTTAATCCTCAAAATTTTAAAGTTAACGTCCAGAAATTTCTTAAAGAAGCTAAACTTATTCAAACTTAATCCTAATCCCTAGTTGGGCATGGTATCTTCGGTTTTTAAGAGACGTTAATTTATAATTTATTATAATTAACACAAAACATGCCAAACTTTGGTATTTTATCAAAACCGTGCATCTAACATTAATATTATATATTTATAAAAATATAAACAGAATAATCGCAAGCGTTTACACATTTAAACTGAAATCTTTTTAGAAAGAATAAAATTAAAAAATATTATAATATGCAGTGGTAGGGAAAACATACGAAACGCAATCCCTATGCTAAAAAAGCAAATAAGGCAATGTGCTTCCGTTATGGAAAAATTCAAGCTTCGTGCATATATATATATATATATATATATATATATATATATATATATATATATATATATATATATATATATATATATATATATATATATATATATCAACAGATAGATTTTGTTTTATTTGTCCTAAACATAATTAACCAGGCAGATCATTTCAATTTTTCTTCCGTCGAGTTTCAGTTCTTGGTAATAACGATTTACGCCTCTAGTTTTTATTAAAGATTTGGAGTTTAATTGTAAGAAATCTTAATTAAAATTAACCTTTGGCGAGCGAGAACCACTTTGTAACCAAAAGAAAAATTATTTTAATTTAAATTTACATTTTTAGTTCTTTCCTTATTAAAGACATAAACAGTATTTGGAAATTATAGAAATATTCCAGACATAAATAAAACTGTTGAAAGATTAAAATAATTAAAATCTTATATAGTTATAGTATATAATTTTATTTAACGTAATATGTTATTTTAAGCTCGTCACTAATTTATCCGTTGGTAGAAAAAAGGGAATAACAAAAAAATTGAAATAAAATTATCGGTGTTAGAATTTTACTTGTTAGTCGAGATCAATGAATGAAGACAACAATATTGCAAACAGTACTAAAACAGTCAAATTGAAAATTAAACTTGGTCGTTATGAGCGTGTGAGTAAGTATGAGCTTGTTGTAAAATTAAATAAATTTCCATTCCAAAGAAAAACTTCGAAACAACCAAACCCCCTTTTTTTGTAAATTACTCAATCTAAATCTGTAGCACTTTCAAGTACAACCAATCCCAGTTTTTGTTAACAAACGCTATATTTTTATGTAAACAAGAATCAATTTCGTATAATAAATATAATTTTTAAATTGATTTAGCATTTTGTTTTTCTTTTGTTTTGTTCAAAATTAGACCTCTTTTTCTTTAATGGTAAAAACTCATGGTTAACAAGAGTTTGATACTACAAAATTATCACAAATTTAATTTCACTAGCAAAAAAAGCTTTTTTTTATATTTATAGACTAAACCACAGAAATAATAATAAAAATGGTTTAATAGGGAAATACAAAACTACTACAATAATGATTAAATAATGAAGGTCACACTTCTGACTTTAGTTTAAAAAAAACTTTTCACATTCCTTAGAAACATTGAATGGTTTACATTGTTATACTCAAAAAAAAACAAACAAAAATCGAGACTTTAATTATAGGTTCATTCACCCCCACATTCATGCTTACATACATATTCGTTCACACATAAAAAGAAAATGACTCACCCCATAGCTAGTCCAGGTCCCGCTCCAGAAGTTCAATTACACGCTCATCCACATCAAGTTCATCGATAGGTAATTTCAGCAATCAGGATGAAGACAACTTTGGAAATTTGTTGCCAGAAAAAAAGTTTGTTGATGATATCAGTATTTGTGGTGTTACCGGAAATGTCGAAATGCCCAACATGCAGGATGACGACCATGTATAAAAAATTTGTTGAAAGGAAAAAAATTTGTTGAAAGGAAGAACTTGTTGATGATAGCATTAGTTGTTGGTATTACCGGAAATGCGTTGAAATACTCAGCATACAGGATGCAATCGTAGCCCGCGGTAAAGTGTTTAATGTGAATTATGTTCCAAAACGAATTTACTCTCCGGACGTGATCAATGGGTCTTTTCACTTTTAAGCAATGGTTATCAAAGAAATACACCAAATATTTGTTATAAAATAGAATTATGGTTTTATTAGTTAACCGGTTTTTTCACATTTCTTTGAACTAACATATGATATAACTAATATTGTTTTTTGAGCACTAGATATCACCAAAATAATATTGAAATTATATTTGAGAAAAAACACACTAATTTTTGATATCTATATAATATTTTTATTTGCCAATCGATTTCGAAAGCTAAGCTTTCATTGTCAAGGCCTGTTCTTAAACATATGATATCACAGAATGTTAATAATTATTATACACGAATACAATTAGGATTTATTAGTTAACAGTTATTTTTAACAAAAATTGTTATCACAGTTACTTGACATGAATATATTTATGATTTATTAGTTAACAGTTAGTTTACCAAAAATTGCTATCACAGTTATTTGACATGAATATAATTATGATTTTCTTTTTTTTTATATCATTTAACATAATTATCGCACCATAAGATAAACCTCTTGCTTAAGTATATCAATATTCTGGATGAATTCTATCATCAGCCTGGGTATCTTTTGGTGGTGTAACTACACTCTTGTGTTTTTTTTTTATAAAGAACAATTTAATAAGTTAAATAAAACATTTTTATAGAAAAAAACGAGATAAACACTACCCGTATTTAAATAACTAACAAAGATGAATATCATTTTGCATTTCGATTAACATGCATCTTAGGTTTATATTCACAAAAAATTTAAAAACATGAACTCCACGAAATATTCAACACAAGACGTCAAAAATCACAGATATCATCTGCTCACACAAATCGTCGAAACAAGAGACCGAAGACCTCTATCGGCTGGCATTTATAGTTTGAAAAAAAAAAGCCGTTTTCAAACAACAACAAAAAAATGGTAGGCCTTATCTGGTAGATTGTTTTATTTTCAACAATAATAAAACCCACTAAGGAGATTGCACATCTGTTTCGTAGCAAACTTGAAAAAAAGAAATACGTAAAAGATGATTACGAATTGAATGCAAGAAATTGTGTTCGAAAAAGGAATAAAAACAACTTCAAAAGTTCCTCTCACTAAAGAAAACGAGCAGCAATATATTGAACTCAATTTATAAATATGTGAGAAAGTAGGGCGACTCGAAATTAAGATGGTACAACCGCTTCGTATCAAAATTTGGAATTTTGTACTCGTTACAATACAAGGAAGACACAAATTTTACGTTTTTCCAGAATAACTGTACCTAATCCTTTTCCATAAAAATTTGGCTCCAGTGATATTTTGAAGAAAGAGTCTGTTAGACTTCTAGGAGTTGAGGTTAAAAATAATATGAAGTGGAATACTCAAATGTTTAATCTGGCTAGTAATGCGGTTCAAAAATTGGGCTTTTTAGGTTGATGTCGTAAGATTTTCAACAGCAAACAGCTTGTTTTAGTTTATATAAGTAAGTCATTTATACGTCCCAGGATGGAGTACTGTTCTCACATGGGGTGGAGCATTCTAAAGTCTAAATTGCTTTGATTCTATACAGCGAAGAGCTTTGAAACTCATTGGCAACTCAACTCTTACAAACGAGCTTGATTCCTTGCAACATAGACGAAATGTCGCAGATATAACAATTTTCTATAAATGTACGTTATAGATGAACGAACTTCTGCCCATAACACCAGAACAATCGAAGCGGCCCATCCTTTTACGGTTCGATTGACAAGATACAGAAGTGTCCCCTTCCAGCGTGTTTTTTTCAACAGAGTCTCGCTCCTTTGCCTGAAAAGCTTTACCTGCCATTGCGACGCTAATCATAGGCTATAACTTCACCACAGCTCTGGAAACAAAATGTTCCAGATATATATTGAGCTAATATCCATCAAACACTTCAATTAATGGCTAACCAGTTTAAAAGATAAAGAAAGCTGTAGTATCCCAACAGTCATAAATTCTGTAGTATGAATAGAAAAAGTTAAAAAAATATCTACTGGAAGTGACGAATCGGAAGCTGGAATGCAGAACTGTTACAAATCATGCTCTAATATATACACAAACTTTAATCAAAATCAATTATCAAGAACTGATGTTAATGAAGTTTAAAATAATTGGAGGTCCTCCCTCACCACTTATCCCAATACCGTCCAAATACTAAACAGTCCTTTGTCATTTAAATCTCCATCTTTTGTCAAAGTGTCATCAAAATTGATTAATGAACGAAGTCTGTATGCTCCCGAAAAACTTTAAAAACAAAGTGAGATAAATCACCAGTTGTATTGTGTACTCCCCAACCCTTTGTCGAATGTGCCTCAAAAGCTAATGAAAACTTTCTCATATTGATTAAACTCTATAATCAACATTTCATGGAAATCGGTTTGTAACTGGACAAACAGGAAGTTGGTATCCAGAAATATTGGAAACAGTACTTAAACCGTATTTAGTTATTTACCAAGTTTCATTAAGATTGAAAGTCAGGATTAGAAGTTATAGAATTTAGTTGAAGAATCAACCTTAAAGGTGTTCGGGAGATCCCCGTCATTTTATCAAATTTTGAAATGAATGGATGAATCAATCTTCCATTTTCAAGTGAACCTATACAAAGTGATCATATATCAAAATTTCATCAAAATCCCATGAATCTTTCTCACAAACCCCAAAAACACGCGTTATCCGTCCAGATTTAATAGTAAAAGTTTGCGGCTGGTAATCGAAACGCACTGTTTTTTTAGTTTTCGTCAAAGGATTCGCCATAAAATTTTGATTCTGTTTCAAAAAATCTGAAAATGGGATCGAAATGTGATAGGAGTTGTAGGCATGAGTCTGCTTCGTAGAAGTTGAAACGAAAGTCGAGGGAGATTAGTGAGGAGCACTATATATTAGCGGCGTCTGATTGGTTAGTGGTCGATCAGACTTGGTGTTATCCTGATAACTTGGTTTAAGCCTGTCAATACTAACTTTGACCGCTCAAACTCTAATGTCGATAGTGAATGTTTCGTCATCTCAGTTGATACAAAAAAAGAAAAGGTTAGTCATAGGGCTGTTGCAGCAACCTTCGGACCATGTCCTCTCTCAAAAAACATACAAATCGTTGTCGTAGAGTGTAGAGTGACGTGATGCAGTAACTGGAACCCATAATATCTAAATACCATCAATCGGTGATGAGATGTTGAACGACTAATCGCTGTGTCGGTGGAGTTGATCATGATAACGAGTTGGGCATCAACAGAAGGATGTGCTAGAATCGTTGCATCGCTCAAAGTCAGTCTTACAACTTTCAAAAGCTGCAAGAGAAGCTTCTGACTAGTTAATCGATCGTTTCTTGTTCTCTTTAGAACCATCAAAACAATCGTTTAGCAGAATTGGTCACCGGCAGCATGTGGAATGAAACAACGGTAAAAGGTGATTATTCTGAAGTAACGATAGAGGTCTTTGATCATTTGTTGGTGTGGGTAAACCGAAAATAACATCCACTCGTCGGAAGAGATAATATGACCGAGGAAATTAATCTCAGCTTGTGCGAAGTTACACTTCTTGAGGTTAATGATCATACCAGATATATTAAAATTACTTATTCGTTTTAGGGCGTAGATGAGACAAGGAGGTCTTCTAAGTAGACGAAACATAAGTTTAGACCATGTAAAATGTGTCACTGAAACGTCCGATCCGCGTTCCATAAACCGAAACCCCTTCGGGTAAGTTTGATCAATTCAAATGAAGTAGATACAGCCGTCTTTGGGATATCGGACGGTTCAATCGGAATCTAATGGTAAGCTCGCACTAGGTCGATAGTCGAAAATATGTTGCAATCATTCAGTTGTTGCGAAAAATCGTGTAATTTTGTTTGTCAAGAAAGGTGGCCTCATTTAAGCCAAGGTAATCCCCGCAAACCGCAAATAGTTTTTATTCTCGAGCAAGGGTAGGGGCTGGACCATTGACTGCTGGAAGGTCTGCAGTTACATTGTTGTAGCAGTATGTCGAATGAAGTCTTAGCAGATTTGAGTTTGTCACCCATTCGTCTGAGAGTTTTACAGGAAGTTGGAGATCTAAATCTGATAATAGAATGTGTTACAGCTAAAGAGATACCCAAGTCAAAGGATAGTTCTTTTAACTCGTGTAATAGCTCGTTAGTTTCACGATGTAGTTTTTCATTCACTAGCATGGATAAAAGAGTAGCGATAGAAGCGGTGCTAGTTGAAGTATAGATGTGGGATAAGGGATTAACGACCCGCACCTGCTACAATGAAGTTGTGACCGACTGTTCGGTGAAGTCTTAATGTTAACGTTAGTGTTTTCGTTCCAAAAGTAGAAACGGTCGTCGCGTTCGCTACAATTAGGCAAATTTAAGGCAGATTTTCCACTGAGTTTCTGCGCATGTGGAGCTAGGACGATTGAGACTTTAGCGCCAGTGTCAATAAGGAAACGAAGATTGGTAATGGTATCATAAACCATCAAACGGCACTGGTGGCAAGTCACCTAGTTTTTTTTTTCAAGCTTGAACGATGTTTGGGATGGCATATCGGTGATTTGGATGGTATTCGTTGGCGAGTTCTCCGAAAGTGTGATGGTAATAGTAGAGGACATCAAACAAAGTCGTGAAACCCTCAATCACGAGGGAGTAATTGATCTTGACCTTCTAGGATGAGAAAATTATTTCGCCAATTGGATTACTTGTAGCTCTAGTTGTATACTATGGTTATCAGACAGACAAAGACTGGAACTAATTTTGTATTAAAAGCAATTCGGATGATGTTGAACTTGCCGAGGCAGTACTCGGAATGTTTGGTTCAGGTGCAGCTGGGGCAAGATTATATAGCGGTTGTAAGGATATTGCAGCAAAAATAAGGCCCAACATTTTAGCTAGGCCATCCAAAGGCTTAGTATTCACTACAATGGCCGTTTAAATGGAGATTAGAAGTTTCTCGCTCCAAAGAATGCAAAGAGCAAGGTCTGTGAAAAGTTATTCGTCTTCGCTACGCATTGCACGAAGCAACTCAGTGGGGCGTTTATTGTCAAGGTTTTCGTTCTGTATTGGTTTTTCGATACAGAATTTCGTTCTTAATTCCGTCGTAGGAATAGTCAGGGTCTGGCCTAGCGATGATATCGCTAATCAGTTGGGCCAATTCGGGGGTCAGAGCGCGACAGAAAGTGCTGTATTTGCTCTTTTCGCTCTAAATTCTATTTAAATCAAATTGAGCCTTCAGAGATAAGAACCGAAGTTTTAGCTGTAAGTTCCAGAAAGGTGTATAGTTAAAACCTACGGCATTCAATTCGGTGTCTCCGAAGTAATGTAGTGGTAATGGCATCGCTTGCTTAGTGATCAAGCTGTTTTCAGGATGATTCAAATGTAGCTGCTGCTACAGCTCGGGCAATCGCGTTGCGAAATTATTTTCGAGGATCCTTCATAAGCCGAAGAAGTCGCGTCCACCATATGGACACCATAAACTTCTTGTTAAACATTTTTTTATTTAAAAAAAACATTTTTAAATTTTAAGACTAATTCTATTTCATAAACATTGGTCTGAAGTTTGTTTTAATTTTGAGCTTTGTAACATTTATTCTGAGACCATTGAAAACATATTTTCAAGTTATCTGAATATAGTATGACGTTTATAATGGCTCAGGCCCAGGTTAAGGCTGTGAAATTTAGATTCATATGAATGACCATTTTAGAATAATTAAGAAATTTATAATATAATTTTTTTTTGTACAATTTTCATTACAATATTATATATTTATTAGCCTTTTCAGCATTTGAGCTTAGTTGAATTCTATTATTACGAAAAAAGTTTTTGGACCTCTATTCATCGGCATTCAACATTGAGTACATCACCATAACACTACTTCCTTACAACAAAAATCTTATACATTGTGTTATGCCCAACATGTGGCGTTTGGGAAAATCTACAACAAAAACAAAATACAGAAGTAAGAACGATTTGAGTTCTGGGTAAAGGTGTTAGCAAAGGAGTTAGGGCTTGACAGTTATATCTAACAGCAAAGACTAACTCCGGAGCGAAACACTTTTCCATGTTCCATTTGTAGCATCACATTACATTTTTCATTAACATAACATTTTTTCATTAACATCTTCATTACCATAATCAGGCAGTACAAGTAACTTTTAGCTCACCCTCGAATTATCAAGGTTATATCTTCCCAAATATAGATTATTATATATTTGCATTTTCTGTAATAAAAATTTTGATTTTTTTTATTAAACGAAACAAAAGAATTGAGAAAATAGGATCTCTTCCTGTTTTATATTGTTTCATTGTGTTGAAACGTAAAAAAGAACTCCAAATATATATGATCGTTTCTAATTTCAAACGTTTCGATGTATTTATGATGGTGAAAAAAACCAGATAATATTGTAGTTTTCGCAACAAATGATGATTGTTTATGTTAAAGGTTGATCCCTATTATCGTTTATGTTTTTTTGAATTAGATGAAAACCAATGTAATATGAAATTGTATAGGAGTTATCCAGTGTGATTATTTTTGTAGTCATTTTTTTTTAATACGTTCCGATGTATTGTTTTTTTTGGAAATGAAAATGTTTATGTGGTCAACTTGTTTTTTTCTCTCGTTTAGGTAGATTTAATATCTATAAATAACCACATTTTTCCAAATATTGTTGAGTCGGGATTTAAAATTCAAACAAAAAAAATAAACTCCATTTTTTGAGATTTGTGATGTAGGATATGAAAAATTAAAATTCATTGTTTTGTGATTTATATTTTTTTGTGAAAATTAAAAATTTTTTTGATTATTTTGTGAGTTTTATAATTTAAAAATAAAATTGTGATGTATATAATCTAAAAATAAGAATAGTGGTTTATAATTTAAAAATAAAAGAAATTGAGAAGGAAAATATGTGATGAAAATTTTTATGATGCATGTGAATTATATTAAGTTTATTGAAAAAGAAATATATGTAAAAAGGGGAAAAAATATTAATAAATAGTCAACTTTCTGGTTTCGAATCCGGCAGCCTTGAGTTATAAGGCTAGCGCTTGACCATCTGAGCTAGACTGGCGACTCTGAGCTCTCTGAGAATGACGACATGCGATCAGGACAATTAATGAAATCAAGAAAAATTTGAAGCAAAGAAATACTGATCAAAGTAGAAATTATTAGCCAATTGTCAAGAAACTGTAAACTCAAAATATTATCGTACAATGGAGCATAGGTTGTAAAATAAATTTAGATTGGTGTCTTGCAAAGCTGTAGAATTTACTTGCACAATATTTTAATGTTAAAATGTTGAGTAATGCATAAAATTTGTTCGTTTAGTGATGATAAGTTTCCACAAAATTTTACGACGCTCTTCAAATAATCACACAAAATATAATATGTGCTAAATATATTTTCGAAATAAAACGGAAAATTTTATTGAAATAATTATCAAAAAATCCAATTATTCTCTATCACGAACTGAAATTCAAAATCTAAACGACCAACAAATTTCAATTATGTGATAATTTCTCATCCTAAAAGTGATATTATCATTATTCCCAACCAAATGTTTTTGCCACAAACATTAATTTAATAATTCTTAATACATATAATAAAAAGAAACGGATATCTTTATGGCGAAATAAAATTCTATTAGGTCGAAGTTAAAGAAAACTAAATTGCTTTTGGTATGAAAATAATTATTTTAGTGTTAGTGAATGAATTAACAAAGGGAAATTAATTGTTTATTTGAATTTGTTTTTTTTATCGTTGTTGGCTATATTAATCAATAAAAACACAACTGGTGGTTTTTTTCAGTTGGTGGAAAATTAAAGGGTCAGGTTCTCTTCAGAATTGCAACATAAAGCTTTAAAACCTAATTAAGGTGTATGATGCCAACACTTATCATACCGTGTTGGGTGGCAGTAACATAGCTCGTTATAATGTTAAACAGCGAATCCATAATATATAAGCAGTGAATCCATCCCTCTACTACGTGCATAACGCTTACATTGCAATATGGGTGCCGAGGTCGCCTGAGGATCTGTGAGGTCGAGAATTCAATTCCTGGCGTGGTAAATTTTTTTATTGTTTATTTTTAATTCGTTTTTAAATAACATTGAAATGATTGTTTTTTTATTCATACATACATAAAAATCATAAAAATTTCGTTTTACAAATTTTAAACTGATCGATAATGTAGTTTTTTAAAGTTATTGCTACTGTCTTTTCCCGTTTCGTTCAAATTAATATCATTTCAGATAATTGTGGTTTTCTGATCATTCATTGCCATAATTTTGTTCCCGTGATATAAAATAAAGAAAAACAAAAACTGATATTTGAGTATGTATTTTTTTTCAATATGAGTTGACATCTTCTTCACAAAAGACTGATTTAAACATAGTTTAACGCACGGAACAACTTTTTAAATTTATTTAAATTTATGGATAATATAATTTTTTGTGACGTCAATACGAAGTAAAATTTAGAATTCATTTAGGGGATTTTTATGACACCTACAATATTTTCTTCAGTTTTTTAGAAGAAATGTTTTGCGGCTATTCTGTTTTTTGTTTTAACTTTTTGTTGTTGTTTTCTTTTTTAATTTTATCTGTTTCCTGTTGGTGATTGTTGTACCATTTGTTTTAATTGTTTTTAAGAATGAATGAATATCATTTTCCTCAATACTTTTGTTTCTTTTTGAATGGAATTAAATTTTTTTTAATAAAATATTGAATGGTAATTTTTGTTTTAAATTTATTTTTGATTTTCAATTAGTCACAAAATATGTAATATGTATTATGACTATTTTTTTTTAGGAATAATTTATACAGTAAATAGTAAAGTTGGAAATTGGTATTTATAATAAGGTTATTAATTACAAGATTAAACCTTCATAACAATTAATTGGTTGAAACGGAATAGATTTAATTTTACTTAAATCAAGTTAAATTAATCTGAAACAGATAGCGACAGGATTCAGAACCAGAAAATTGTTCTATAGAAGAAACATAACAGCATAAAAAAATATAGATTTTTGACATTTTTTAAATGTACGTCAAAAACTTTTGATAGTTTGGGTGCAACATACATTTTTATAAATTTAATAATTTAAAAAATGTAATGAAAAGAAGTTCTAAATACTCAGTACAAAATTTCGTTATCATTATCGACGTAGAGCGCTGTGAGAAAGGTCCGGGGTTCAACGCGGACCCTATATTTATTTATATTGTTTTTGTTTATTATTCTTTTTATATAACATAAAAATTATTCCTTTTTACTCATAAAAATTTCATTTAAATGCCGTAAATTAAATTTTAAATTTATCGATAATGTAGTTTTTTATAATTATTGCTATTGTCTTTTAGCCGTTTTGGTCAAACTTATATTATTTACATATTAATAAGAATTTTTAATTATTTATGTGATAAGTAGTGTTAAAATTCATGTAAAATTTGATTTCCATCATTATTTTTGCATAGTTCTATTTTCTTTAAATAAAATAAGGAAAATCAAAAGCCACTATTTCAGTATTTTCTTTAAATTATTATTTCGATTTCCATCAATTTGTGATTGAACTTGAATAACGAAACAATTCGAAATATATGTTGTATAAAAATTTATAATGCACCTCACTATGTGTTTTTGTAAAATTAGTTAAGCAGAAATGCGCATACAGAACAGATTAGAAGAAGTTGGATTATGATGGATGGTAGTTGTATCAAAGCCGGATGAAAAGAGGAAGAGGGTGTTGGCGAGCGGGAGAAAGGGGGAGGGATAGAGCCCGATATCAATTTTTGGCTCTATACAAGGGGTGAAGATTTGACTAAAATGTATGCTAATGAACTCCACAGTAGAACTTAGCTATGATTGAGTACAGTTTCGCTATGATAGAACGGGAGTTTACAAGAATGAAGAACAAAGCTCGTTTAAATGTTATAATTTTATTCGTATAAGTACAGTATTATTTATTAACTAACTTTTCCAACTCAAGGTATTTGAACTTATTTTTCACAAACAACATAAACATATTTTTACTGGACACTTTACATCTAATTTCCTTTTTTGAATTATAAATTTTCTTAAATATTCTTATTTTTCTTGTCTTTTTCGTTCTCTGGTTTGTCATTCTGGTCTTACATAAATTTTCTTTTTCCACTGTTTAGTAAAAGACAAAAACAAAAACTTATGTATAATGGAGAAGCCAGCAAAAACTTTTTAAAAAAATTGTCTTTCGCAGTTTTTTATAATTCCGTTACTAATGTAAAATAAAAATAAACCAACTCTTTAAGAAACCTTACCAGCAAATGGATAATTTATAAAAACTCTTTTGTAAGTTGTCTAGACAAAATCTTGAAGCAAAAAGACAATAACACAAACTGGTTGGGAAGATTATGTGTTTGTCTTCATATGCAAATAAATTATGGGTGAAGATTACTTGGTTTTGTTTTTGGTTTTTTTCTTTTATTTGTAAAATTAGTTAAATGGATTAAATGGGATGATATTAATTATTAGGAAAAATAATGGGCGTATTTATAAGAAATTATAGAAATGAATAAAAGATTTTTTGTGAAGTCTTTGCTTACAATGAAAATTTTTTATATGAATAATTGAAGCTGTCAAGTGCTATGTAGTGTTGTATGTTTGATGATATGGGAATAAAAGGTCGATGACTTATTTTGATTTATTATTGGAAATATTTTATTATAAAATGAAACGTCGGTCGTCAGTGAATTGAATATGCCAGTGATATCTCATTTCATTATTCAAAATTTATAAAATATGAATTTTTCTTTTATTTTTGGTCTACGGGAGTGACCAAAATTGACATGATTTGACCCCTGCCCTTGACATGACGCCTGCTATTAACAGATGAGTGAACGTAAGATAGGATATGAACCATCGTTTGTAACTACCGGCAATAATTTTCGTTTTGAATTTTTTTAAGGTCCGATACGGCACTTTACAGTTATGAAGTGGTTTTGATGTACATAGTGTATAATTTAACTATCTCTGCCTCTTTTGTTATAAGCCAATTTGCCAAGTAATGTAGAAAAAAATTGAATTAAGAAACAATAATCCTACTATAATTATAATCCTTCCAAGTGATGAATTGGTTACCAATGTTAGCGCGGAGGTAGACCAATTGGAATTTTTGTGATTAATTTAGAAAACAAATTAAAAAAAAAAACTTTAATATTTTCACTTTATAAATTTAATTAACAAATTAATTTGAACAACTTCAATTTGAAAGCTAAGTTAAAAAAGATGTTCAAATTAATTTGTTCCAATTATCCTCCGCGCTAATACTAATAACAAAAAACTGTTAATTTCTAATAGTTATTTGTTATCAATTTTTAATAAAACTTATACGAAACGCCCTAAATACTAAAAATGAATGAGTTTGAGCACACGTTATCAGGTAATTATTACCATTACCATAAATTCATTTTGAAATAAAATTCATTTACAAATGCTTCAAAAATCATTAAATATTTATAAAATAAAACAACGTTTTTTTTAAATCAATAAATAAATTTAATTAAATTAAAAAAAAATGACAAATTGGTGCAAAATTTCAATATTTGTGCTAATTTTTATTTTATTGTGTACGTAAACGTTTAAGTTCAATTTTTTTTCTAATTAGTTTATCTATAAAACATACAAATTTTTAAAAAAATTTTATGTAAATGTTTCGTTTTATTTGTATTATTTAATTTTTTTTTAGATTCGATTGAATTACATAGTTACAAAGTGAATGGATTTGCATTGTGCAGGCAGAACTGTAGTGAAACTGATGACAAAAATCCGATTTGTGCTATAAACCGAAATGAAGAATTAAGATGGTTTATGAACAAATGCCAATTTGAACGATATAACTGTATTTATGGAAATGATCGTAAGTAACGTTGATTTCTTAAGTGTCAACTGAAATAAAACAAGAACTGTGATTGTTGAGTAATATTTGCTTCTATTTCCTTATGCTTGGGTTTCAAAAAGGAATGAAATAGTAATGGTTGTAAATCAGGCAGGTTTGACTCAAAGGATTTGAACCTAATTTTTTAAAACACACAATTTTAATGTATATATTTATTAAAATTTACTTAAATTTTATTGACATACATTTTTTTAATTTTAGAGCATGAACTTTTGGATTCGAAAAAGTGCACCGTAATCATAATGCAGGGATAATGTATCATAAACTATAGTTTTAGACAGGAAGTCAACCAATATATTTTAAAAAATGTATATTGGTTTTGTTAATGAACATCTATTAAAATAATATATTTAATTTTAGATTTATTTTTGTTTTATAAGAAAATTTGTAAAGGAAATTAGTTAAAATGGTGTTAATATTTCCCAACATATTCACATGTATTTGTACAAGTGCGACTTAAGGACACATAAGTTAAACTAAACTAAAATAAATTTTAATGATTTTTTTGAATTTTCAAAACCTTACATAACAAAAATTTCTTGAATTAATTAAATTCATTCCAACTGATCGTGTTTTCTTTTGAATCTCTCTTACAAACCAATTTAATTGAGAACTAGCGTAGCACCCAAAAAGAGGTAGCACTCCATGATCAGTCATTTGTAATTCATCTTTTTGGCATTTTGAAAATAAAAAAAGAAAACATTATTTTTAACTGGGTGAGAGTTTCGAGTAAATATCGATGGGATATCATCGGAAACATTTTCTACCAACGCAGGAGTGCCTCAAGGATCATCTTTGTCTCCCACCCTTTTTCTTATATATATCAACGACTTGTTAGAGTCCACCGTTCATTCCATTCATAGTTTCGCCGATGATAGTACGCTACATGCATCCTTTGAAACACAAAGGCAACGTGCATCTGATGTTATTAATAACCATATATCTAGTTTGACGGATTCCTTAAACTCTGATCTTAAAACAATTTTAGGATGGGGTCATACAAACAGTGTAGAATTCAATGCAAGTAAAACACAGTTTTGCCACTTTACAAGATCATCTATACATCTAACCCTTTTTCATTAAAATTTGATTTTAACGATCTAGAAGAAAAGGAATCTATCAAACTTTTGGGGGTTGAGGTTGAAAATGATATGAAATGGAATACTCACATTTTCAATCTTGCTAAGAGCGCGGTTCAAAAGTTAGGATATCTAGGGCGTTGTCGTGAGTTTTTCAATAGCGAACAGCTTCTTTTAATATATAAATCATTTATTCGCCCCTGCTTGGAGTACTGTTCTCACATCTGGGGTGGTGCATACCCAACCTCTTTAAAATGTCTAGACACTGTCCAACGGAAAGCAATTAAATTGATCGGCAATTCAAATCTTACAAACGATCTTGATTCATTACAGCATAGAAGAAATGTCGCTGATTTGACGATATTTTACAAATACATTATGAATGAGTAGGTACTGTTCAGAGGAGATCAAAAATAAAATGTATGTCTGTCTGCCGTCCGTCACAACCGACGAAATCTAAAAATCGGCTGAAGGGATTTTAAAAGTTTTAGTTTCTAAAAATAGGTACACTGAATGGTAAGCCAAAAGGACGATGAGTTCGATATCTGTACCGGAAGTGTGTCTAAAAAATCGTCAAGTGTGTCAAAACAAGGGAATATGCATATTTTTGGCGATGATAAAGAGTAGGTTAATGTGATAGTGATAATAATGATAATGAGTGATAATAAGTAGGGACAAAGAATGTGGAGAAATCTTTATGGTCGGGATTGGTATGTGAGATCAAAAACTAGATTTTTGCATTATAAGTTTGTTAAAAAAATGTTGTCAAGTGTGTCAAAAGAAAGATTTTTATTTATTTTTTTACCCAATTTTTTGGATAAAAATAAAATTAATTATTTGTATGACATGAATTTTTATTATTATTATTGAGAACTATGGCATTATAAGGTTGTCAAAAAAATAATGTCAAGTGTGTCAAAAGAATGATTTTCGTTTATTTTTGTAGAAAAATATAAAATTAGTTATTTGTATGAAATGAAATACTGAATAATGTAATTATTATTATTGAGAATTTGATTGCATTATAAGTTTGTCAAAAATTATATTTAGCCATAAAAAATATATTTTAGGGTCATTCCATTTTAAAGTCAACCTTCAAGCTAAATTTAAATTCTTCACAAAACTGTAACTGTGCCTATCATTTTATTTTTCATAAATTTTACTATAAGGTATGTCAACAACTGTGAAAATTACAATCTAGTTATTTTGTTTAAAATGCAATTAAGCACATGGTTGTGAGAAAGGCTTAATATACGAGATAAAATATATCTAAAAAGAGTTTAACATAGCACAAATATAATAAACTGAATTGTTTTAGACTTTTTATTTTCTGAAAGCTCAAGTTTGGAGTATCTGAATTGGACTGCTTTGCTTTCCAAATAAATGAGGTAAGCATTCTAAATACATGAATTCTTTTGTGTTACGTTGTTAGTCACGTTACGTTGGTCACAAATCATTTTAATCAAAAGCGTCAATTTAAGAAAAACTAACATATTTTTTAAAAGGTTATTGGCTTTTTTAAAAAATACATTAATTACATTAAAGAAACTTATCAATAAATTTTACTTACATTTTCAAAATCTAGAGAATTTCGGTTCATAATTTAGGTGTTAATTTAATGGTATAAAAAATGTTACGTTAGTCACATTTAAATTTTTATTTAAAAAATATCTAAAAATTTAAATTTAAATAAAAAAGCTTTCTGATTTAGATAAATGAACTTGATTTACATTTTAAAAAGTTCAAAAAGTGCTTAAAATAATCTTTACTATTTTAATTATAAGGAAACAAAGTTGTGATTTTTGGTATAAATGTTACGTTAGACACTTTGGAATGACCCTTTAAATATATTTAATATTTGTTTAGCCAATTTTTTGGAAAAAAATTTAGTTGTTTGTATGACGTAAATGTAATTGAACATGAAATTGGATATGGAAATTTTTAAATTTGTTATAGTTTTGAAATATTTTTGAAATTTTGAAAAAAGTTTGTGTTTTTGATTTTGTTATAATTTTTGCAATATTTTTAGAATTTTGAAAAAAAATTTGAATTATTGATTTTATTTAATTTTTACAATAGTTTTGGAATTTTGAAACTAAAATGAATTTGTGATTTTGTAATATTTTCTCGAAACGCTACATGGGAGGTTTTTGAGTTTGCTGATTGTATCATTTTTTCACTAAATTATGTTAATATATGATTTGTTATAATTTTCCGGCAACGTATTGATGTTTCGTGCTAGTTTTGTAATAAATTTCTAAACAGAGAATACATGTACTTTAACAAAGAGTTTTATGTTTGATATAAATCGCTGCCCAAAACTAAAAACAATGTCCTCATAAAAGTTTTTTGCCGCAAACTATATCAAAATCCTTAACCAAGATCGAAGTCTTGATATCTCAGAGCATTGAGATTTCAGCCCCTTCATATTTTTAAGTATATGTATGCCACCCTAAATTTTGACGCTGATTTATGGAAAAAAAATCCCAATTTAAACCATTTAAAAGCTGGTTAAATCTTTCTTTAGTTAACATAAACAACAATGGATGAGATTTAAACTCAAGAAACATTTTTTGCGTCATTTTTTGCGGGTTCTTTTACATTCACGGAACCCTTGGCCAGCGAATTTTATTCGCACTTGTACGACGTTTTTTTTTAATTTTTTATCCTTTCATGAACTTTTAGCCTGTGTCATGTTTTATATATGATGTGCGTGCACAATAGGGTTTATTGTTTAATTTTCTACTCATTGAAAATATAAAAAAAACAAAAAGTAAAGATATTCGTCAATCAACACCACACCACACCGATGTGCTACATCACACAAAGGTTTTTGTACATACATATTGTAATTCATACCACACAACACATTTTATTAAAAAAAATTACACTGTTAGAGTTAAAAGATAATTGTTTCAATTATTTAGTTATGCTGACAAAAAAAATTCTAAACGAATTTTCCTCAACCGGAAAATTCATCAAGCAAGTTGCTTTGATTATAGCCCTTTGACTAGCCCCATTAATAATAGCCTTGTAAATTGGTCTACATCTTTGGACTATTATTACCAATCCACTTACTATCGAAAATTTCGCAAAGTTTTATTTCGAATTATCACCGCTCTTGGGAAATTACTACTGAAAAAAATTCAGTTTTATACCAGCTCTATACGATGCTGTGTTGTCTCTCTGTGCTGTCTTCTAACGTTGTATGCATTGTTATCGACAGATCTTTCAATCGATGCCTAATCTACAAGCAACAAACCCGTAAAACAATTTTGCACAAAATGTCATGCACATGATGTGCACAATACCGTGCACATGTCGTAAAACAGCACATATGTGCACACAAATGTTAGCCGTATGTTTCACGAATAATAAAAATGTAGCGTGAAAATGTTTTTTAATATTTTCTAAAATTTTTTCCATTTAACTTTTTATGAGATAATAAGACTTTCGTAATAATAAATTGATTGATTTTATTTTATTTTCATCTAAAATTAAGGTTAATAAGAACATTCACAAATAATAAACGGTCACTTTGAATAATTAATTTTAGTGATTAAAAAAACTTATTATATTTTTTTAGTATTTTTCGTTTGTCCTTTTTTATATCGGTTTACTAATACTACGTTAATGGCATTTATGTTATTTTGACACTAGTAAAAGAGGTTTGGTTTTACAAATGGCTTTTGTTATGAAATTTGAAATATTGCTACACAAATAGCACAAAAATGTGTACAATAATAAATTTACATGATTTATGTTACATTTTGATTTTTCACAATTGACAAAGTTGAATTTACAAAAAAAATATTAAAGTTTGTAACGATCGGCCCTAATTTGATTCCTGCTCTTAATTAAGAATCAAAACCATCTAAAATACAACTTCATAAAAACAATTTATAATCCTATTTCAGTTTTTACTCTATAACAAAATATAAATATCAAAAACATCCATAGTAACTCCGTAACTCAATTTATTATCTTATTTTTTGACCTACTTCAATATTAGAATTAGGTCATATCAAATTACAAATATCATATCAAAGAGAGAATATGAAACTTTGTTCAAAATTTTATAAATGTGAATTTGTAGTTTTTGATTTCGCATTGGTAAGAGTATTGATTTTTTCCGATATGAATAGAAATAGCGCGATGAGAGATGTGTTTTGTTAGAGAGAAAATCATTGTGGAACGCTACTGATCATTGAACATGTAATGGGAATGCTGAATAATTATTGGACGTAAGAGTGACCAATTTATATAAAAGAAGAAACGAAGATAGATAATTGTCGCTAATAAATCATCTGGCATTTTGTTCAATCAAGTTGAATATTAAATTCAATTATTAGTTTTACAAATATTTTTTATTTAACATTAAATTATTTGTTGCTGAATTGTGATATTAAAATTTGTTATTTTGTGCTCAGATAGAGTGCTGGCACATAATATTGGTGAAAATTGTTTAATGAATCGTTTGGTGAATAAAATGAAAATTAAAACTGAATCTAATAAAGCAAATTCAATTACATAAATGTGAAAATATTTATTCAGATAAAACAGCGTTCGAAAATAAGACACCAATATGTCTTTTAATACAACTTACACTTTCTATTTAAAATCAATTTTAACCAATTAATTTTGTTGACACAAATTCGGATGCCAAATTGTTAACTGTTAACACTATCGCAATCTAATTTTAACTATCTACTGTTCTGCAAAAGGAATTCCTTAAATAGAATTTGGCTTATTTTCTCAATTATTCGAGGTCAATTTCTTTACAAAGAAAACTCGAGCAATTCTGAGAATAATGAACGTCATTATTTTGCATGTGTATTATTTACAGTTTTTGTTTTGTCGACCCCTTTTCTTGGAAACATGTTGATTTTAGTTTTTGTATTGAATTTGTGTACAAGAGCAATTTAGGTTGTATACAATTTGGTTTTGTATTTCATTGCGATTATGTAGAATAGAAATAATAATGCTTAGCGAACTACTGCATAAAGAAATAACCGTAGATGTAAATGTTTTTCGGAAAAAAAAGTAGTTATGTTCATAAGCAGCACTTTGTTAAAAAACTAAAACATCCCTACAACACCAGATCCAGAACTACCAGAATTAGTGCATAAAGTAATAACCGTAGATGTAAATGTTTTTCGGAAAAAAAAGTAGTTATGTTCATAAGCAGGACTTTGTTAAAAAACTAAAACATCCCTACAACACCAGATCCGGAGCCAATATTTTGTGTTCATCCTCCTAGTTGGTTTACTATTTGATTAACATTAATCTATTCATTAAAGCCATATAACAAAAATACATCTTTGAACTCAGAGGTACAATAGACCGGTAATGGTTATTCTCTTTAATAGACCAATAAATTCACACGATGGCTTTTTGTCTCAGGATCGGTAGAATTCACCAACCAAAACCTGTGCTGGTCTTCAGTCCTAGTTCGTTTTCAATGAAGATAATCGCATCAAAGTTAGCTGCGTTTATCCATTTTTTGAATCAAGGATCGATTTATCTCCTCGAGATGGAAACTGGTTTTAATTAATGGTGTAGCGACATTATTATTTTCAATGTATAATATGAGTTTCAGGGGCTGTTGGGGCTAATGTTAGTTAAAGAATCGAATCGTCATCAAAACTTGATTTTTCAGGTTACACAACAATAACTCAAAGAAAATAATTTTGTTAGGTAGAGTAGAGTTTATAAAGTAGAATTTATAAACGGGATGGTGAAAAGGTTCGCGCAACATTTTTTGTTAGAACAGTGGTCTCACACTACCTAGGCTTGAAGAAAAGTCAAACTCTTGTTTTGAATGACTCTCTAAAAATATTCACCTAATTTTGATAATCTTCCCTTTTAATATTTAAAAAAGAAAATCTTGGTCTATATTACTCTCGCCTTTCAAGAGTCCTCCCTAAAGTAGACAATGCTAAAGTTTACAATTAGTTAGACCGTTCCTGAGAAATAAAAGTTTGCGTTTTAAGAGAAGAAAAACTTAAAATCTAGAACAATTTTAGCTATCCAATTGTGCCTCAATACCTTAGTTATTCCATTCGATGCATCAATTATAAAAGTTTTCAATGGCCACGTTCTTCTGGCGAATTTACTCGTAAGGAAGTGTTTTGTGGTGACTAAAACATTAATGTTTACTTTTATCACCAATAAAGAAAGAGGCATATTATAGCCAATAGCTTATAATTAGCACTTTTAGGGTATACGCATTTCTTAATGGAGAAAATTAATAAATTGGAGAAAATTTATAACTTACTAAGGATCTTCTAGCTCTAGTATCTTGAATGTTTTAAAATGAATACTTCGGGATTTCGCTTGAACTGAGTAAAGATGCATTAGCAGAATTTAATGTAGTATATTTTGAGCAGTCAATTTAAGATGTTCGTTAAATTAAACATATTCCGGCTCCTCTAGTGTTACTTTTAAACTCAATAAAGAAATAAAAGCTTCCACTTTCATTTTTATTTTCACTACAAATTAATTAAAATTATTTAAACTACAAATTAACAATCGAAAAAGGCTCTAAAGAGTTAAAAAAACATATAACAAAAAATCAATTGTGTAGTTATAAAATACCGATTTCTTATCGGTTTTGTTTAACTGATTTCTGATAAAAATTATGTTTGTATAAAAATAAAAATTTCACATACATATATTAACAATTTTAGCTTACACATGTTATAAAAAACTTATTATTTTATAATTAAAAATATGGAGGGGCTGAAGTCTCAAGCTCTGAGATATCAAGACTTCGGTTTGGGTTAAGGATTTTGATATAGTTTTCGGCAAAAAACTTTTATGAGGACCTGGTTTTTAGTTTTGGGCAGCGATGTATATCAAACATAACTTTTTGTTAAAGTACATGTATTTTTTATCTCTGTTTAGAAATTTATTACAAAACCAACACAAAACATCAATACGATGCCAGAAAATTATAACAGATCATAAATTAACATAGTTTAGTGAAAAGATTATACAATCAGCAAACTACTCAAAAACCTCTCCATGTAGCGTTTCGAGAAAATATTTCAAAATCACAAATTCATATATACAAAGAACTTTTCAGACACTTCATTACGTATACCGTCTCTCTCTTGCTAAACAATCTACCTGATCATTTGTACGAAACTTCCCCTACTTCCAAATTATTACGATGTGTTAAAAATTGGGTCATGACTCAGATTGATACTGTTGAAGAGTTATTTTTCAACGTCATTACATGAACAAGAATATTCCGCAAACTATGTATACTCATTCTCCTCTGCTCATCATTTTACTCCTCTCTTTGCTTCGCCGAATTCATGCTTCAGGTAAGTTCCTTGATTGTGCTTCTGATGGATTGATGTCATACGTTGGTTTATATTGTTTTTATCTTGGATATATACACATTTGTTTTTTTTATGTAATTTATAGTAACCCAAAAATTATATGTTTGGATTGTTATATTTTTGAATTTTCATTATATTTTTTTTTTTTTCTCTTAAATTTTTGTTTTATTTTTGTGCAAACTAGGCTATTATACCGCACCCTTATCAAATATCTAACTTCTACATGCTCAAAAGAAACGAAGTTCTATATGCTTCAAAATAGCTAACTTTTAGCTCTGAAGCAGTCTTTTATAAAATTTTATTAATGATTGCAAGTTATTTTATTTTGTTGTGTAACTATCTAGGTTTAGTATCTAGTTGTAAGTTTGCTTATTTTTGTGTAAACCATTATGTAAAGAAGAACAATGAATAAATAATAATAATAATAATAATAATATTTCTTTCAAAATTCCAAAAATATTGTAAAAATTAAATGAAATCAAATATTCAAACTTTCTTCAAACAAAATTCTAAAAATATTCCAAAAATTCTTACAAAATCAAAAATTGAAACTTTTTCCAAAATTCTAAATATATTGAAAAAGTTATAACAAAATCAAAAGTTCAAACTTTTTCCACAATCCTAAAAATTATTACAAAATCAAAAATACAAACTTTTTTCAAAATTCCAAAAATATTTCAAAAACTATAACCAATTCAAAAATTTCTATGTCCAATTTCATTTTCAATTACATTTACGCTGGCTAAAAAAATAAATGAAATAAGTTTTTGACACACTTGACATTATTTTTTTGACAAATTTATAATGCCATAATTCTCTATAATAATAATAAAATTCCATGTCATTCAAATTATTAATTTTATTTTTCCTAAAAATTGGGTAAAAAAACTAAATAAAAATCTTTCTTTTGACTCACTTGACAACATATTTTTGACAAACTTATAATGCAATAATCTAGTTTTTCCGACCATCTACCTTTCTCATCTACTAATTTTATTTTTCCTAAAAATTGGGTAAAAAACTAAATAAAAATCTTTCTTTTGACTCACTTGACAACATATTTTTGACAAACTTATAATGCAATAATCTAGTTTTTCCGACCATCCAGATTTCTTCACATTTTTGGTTCCTACTCATTATCACTTAAGGGGAGGGGGGAGGGGTATGGTTTTAAAGACGAAAAAAAAGCAGATTTTTTGCGGCGACATGAGTAATATAATTTTATTAAATTTAATTACATATTATTGTACAACTTTTAAAGTATGTCAGAAAAAAATTCAATTAAATATATTGATAAATCAGCCGGTGACGTTGAATCTCCAGAGGCGCCTTGAAAAAAAGTGGTTTTGCAGTGAACATTATAACTCGTTACCGGATCATGTGAAACAAAAAAATTGATATGCGTTTTGAAGGTGATGTATTTCTCGAGGTAATCAGTAAGAGTTTTTTTTTTTCATCTACCTGTTGATTTAAGTGAAGAAGTAATGTTCAAATTTTCAAAAGGATCGGTTCAGTAGATTTTGAGTTTTAATGTTCACGAACTTCAAAAATGACCTTTTCGGGAAAATGGGGTCAAACGGCAACCCTGTTGAAACGCTGTAACTCCGTTAGTTTTACGCCGAAAAAAATAATTTATTTAATTCAAATTTCCACAATATTTATAAATTTTTTATTCGGAAAGTTATAAAATCTTTCGTTGGTGGAGTCCTTTAACAGTATAATTGAATTGATAGAACTAGGTCGAATTCGGACTTATTCTTTACTTGCCACGCTATTTTTTTTTAAAAGCAAACAACAGGGTTGGTGAACAAGCTTGCAGTCTTGGGAAACGTCATTTCATATTTAAAAAACTGGATGATCGCCTATAACACTGCCTATATTTTTAAGAAAGTGCTTTTTTGTTTGGATTTTGTGCGTTTTTATTGAATCACATTTAGCTTCAAGTTCAACTTCTGTTGGAGACCTTCTCTTCTAAGAATGTAGCATATAAAATGTATCTGAACTAATTGAAATTATGTTGCTCGGCAAATTTTCTAAAATCTTTATCAAGAAAATTTTCTTTCGTCGAATAAACTAATTTCTTTTAATCAATTTAATATACACTTTACAAATTCTATAAAGTGTAAAATTGTTTTAGCAAAAATTCCCAAAAAAAAAACACTTTGATAACTCAAAGAATTTTAGTAAAGGGAATAAGATATTAATCTAAAACAGACATTCAAATTTTCCAAGAAGCTTGTTTTTTCACAACACAACAAAATTAAAAATTTAAAAAAAAAATAATCACTTGTCAAACCGCCATAAGCCACCATCATAAAAATTAAAATAACAATTTCTAAAAATTTAAAACAGTAAAAAATTGTTATAATTTAATTTTGAATTACATGCATAAGTTGTTCGTTCCACTTAATATTCTTGACATTGATGTGATTTTTCATTTCCTTTTTTGTTTTTCCTCATAATTTTTTTTTAAATTTTGCCCCATTCAATATAAGAGGATAAGTGTATAAACAAATATACGTTATAGAGTGAACATTTCGTTATCACTTGAAACCATAAGTAAAATAAATTATCATTGAAGCGTTATCAAATTTTCAATTCATTGATAATAATAAAAAAAAACACTATGATGCTAAACTATTTTATAGTTTAAACTAAAAGCTTCATTTTTTTATGGTTATGTTTGAGAAAATGATTTTATGGTAAGAGGTTGACAATTGTTATGATTTTATAATTTTTTAAGTGGTGGTTGAAGTTTGAAGAACAAGAATAATACAGTTAAACTTAGTTTTTTTTGGAGTTTAATTTAAAAATTCATTACCTTATCTACATACAACGTTCTTCCATATTTCTAAAATTTAAACAACGTTGATATGTTTTATCATATTTTGTGACAAAAGCTCTATTTTATCGCCATTGCATTTCCACCATCATTTTTTATAAATGTGTAAACATTTTCAATTTATCATTTCAGCATAATTTTTTTTATGTTGTAAACTTCTTTCCTCTTGTTTATGTTTATTATGTTTTGTTATGTTTTGTTATGTTGGTGAATTTTATGAAAGTGTTTAGTAAAGCCAAACAACATTCCAAAATAGTAAAAAACTCAACAACTTTTTATGTATTTTATTTGGTTATCTTTTGACTGTGTAAACTGCTAACTTTTGAGACATTGTTTTCCAGACGACAACATAAAAAAAATAATAGAAATTGAATGCATATAGACCAATATTGTGGAAAACATAGTATGCAAATATAAATAGAAAATATGGAGGGGCTGAAATCTCAAGCTCTGAGATATCAAGACTTCGGTCTGGGTTAAGGATTTTGATATAGTTTTCGGCAAAAAACTTTTATGAGGACATTATTTTTAGTTTTGGGCAACGATGTATATCAAACATAACTCTTTGTTAAAGTACTAGTATTTTTTTTTATATTAAAATTAAAATTTTATTTTTTTATTAGAAATTTATTACAAAACTAACACGAAACATCAATACGTTGCCGGAAAATTATAATCAAAAAATTCCAAAAATATTGTTAAATTAAATAAAATCAAACTTTTTCAAAATTCCAAAAATATTCCAAATATTAGAATAAAATCAAATATTTAAATATTTTCTAAATTCCAATCATATTTCAAAAATTCTTAAAAATTCAAACTTTTTCCATAATTCTAAAAATATTGCAAAAATTATTACAAAATCAAAAATTTTTTCAAAATTCCAAAAATTGTAATAAAATCAAAAATTTAAAATTTTTCAAAGTTCTAAAAATATTCCAAAAATTCTTACAAAATCAAAAATTTTTTTTTAAATTACATTTACGTCATAAAAACAGCTACATTTTTTTCCCAAAAAGTTGGCTAAAAAATTAAATGAAATCATTTTTTGACACACTTGACATTATTTTTTGACAAACTTATAATGCCATAATTCTCTATAATAATAATAAAATATCATGTCATACAAACTATTAATTTTATTGTTTTCTAAAAAAAATGGGTAACAAATAAGTAAAAACCTTTCTTTTGACACACTTGACAACATTTTTTTGACAAACTTATAATGCAATAATCTAGATTTTGGTTTCACATACTAATCCCGACCATCAAGATTTCTCCAAATTCAATATTCCTACTCGTAATCACTTAAAATGAACGTTTTTTAAGCAAAAAATATGCAAATATCCTTGTTTTGACACACTTGACGATTTTTTTGACACACTTCCGGTACAGTTATCGAACACATCGTCCTTTCGGCTCTGCCCATTGAGTAAACCTATTTTTAGAAAAAAAAAAATTTTGAAATCCGTCCAGCGGTTTTTTAGATTTCGTCGGTTGTGACGGCCGGACGGTCGGACGGACGGCCGACAGACAGACACACATTTTTTTTTTTGCTTTTTTAGAATCAGTAGGTCCTAAAACGTCGAGAAATGCCAAAAAAAGTGGGGGTAAGAATTTCACTTTGAGCTCATGAATGTAATACTTAGGTCTTTCAGACCGAAGTATTTGTATTTAGTATCGTGGTGGATTGATCGTTTATTGTCTACTTATACATAGATAGTAACCAGAACTTGAGAAATGTTTTTTTAACCGAACTTTGCAAGAGGTTTTGACCTTTCTATTTTTCTTAATGTTTCTCTATTACAAATTCTCATCCATAAAAGCGTAAAATGTTTTACAAATAATATGAATACTGGGAAATTTTTGACCATAAGGTAACTTTGTATTATTCACTACGAATTTGAGAAAATTTGTTCATTTTACTTATGGTAAGTAAATTTGAGTTCGTTTTTAACAATTGTTGCCAAAGCATCAACTCTTGTAAAGAAAAACACGTTGTTGCGATGTCTATCTATAACCAGTCGTTTTAACGAAATATTTAACAAAAAATATGCTGATCCTTACCCTGAAAAAATAAATAATGATAATTACAGAAGCAAAGATTCGATATCCATGAATACTGCGTTAAAACCAATGCGACCCAAGCGTCTATTTTCCATGTTAGGGGCGGCTGGGAGCAGGCGTCTCTCTTGGATCAAGTGGCTCACTATATTAAGATGCAGACCGGACCCATTCACGACAATTTGGGTTGGTACTAAGGTTAACACCCCGGGAAAAAAAACTAATTTGTTAAATTTATAAGTCAGCAAGTCGGGCGACGAGCAAAGCTTATTCGTGCGTCAAAGGTAGATGTAGAGTGTATACGAACCAACTAGATTTGGTATTTCCCGGCCGTTTTTTAAATCCCGGGATACGGGAATTGAAAAGCACTTAATACCGGGAATCCCGGAATTCCCGAGAAATATTTTAAATTTAAAATCTATTATGAAATAATCATTTCATGATATTGAATACGTTTGTGATAGAATCAAGCAATACTCCGTATTATATCTATTGGGTTGGTACATCTTTGTTTTGTTTTTGCTGCTATCGATGTTTGTATGGGTTCGTTTTTTTCGTAAATATAATATTTGAAATTTTTTATATTAGAAGTATATGTATTTCGCATCAAACCCGACAAACATTTTTATGCATAAAGATAGCGTTCGTGTATTTACGTTCTAAATAGGAAATGTATGAGTGTGATTTTGTTTGTAAACGATGCGTCCATTTTTTCGCCATTTTTTGTAATATTGTAAAAAAAATTCCTTGAGAGCTTGTACTCCTAGTATATGCACTAGCCTAGCTCAGCCTGCAAGTTCGATCTGCTCTCGTTCACCATTACAAAAAAAAATTTTGAGTGCAAAAATAAAATAATTATATTTTCAAAGTAAAACAAGATTTAATTTACGTTAGTTGAACTCAGCTGACCGTAGTGCTACGCGAGTAAAAATTAAATAATATAAACCAACAAAAAAAAAATCATCCCTTACTAATGATGACCATAATCATCTTCCCTCCTTCCTAATAATAGAACTAAATAAATGCATTATACATATAAACATACGAAATTTAAAATTAGTTTGCCCCTAATTTTTATAATAAAAATTTGTTTATTGAAGAAAAGATATTAGTTTATTTTTCCTTCCGTAAGAGCAAATAGAAATCTCCACAATCATATACTTAAACCAATGTTCAATCAATAACCAAATAATTCTTCTTTTTCATAATTGCTTTTTTAAAAGAAATAATTTTCATCACGTTTGTTTAAATTTATGTTTATTCTGGTGTATTCTGCATGTATTTCCAAACAATCGAACAATTTTTATCAAAAAAAAAAACAAAATTGATCTCTTACTTTTGTTTCAATTGGTATATCGAATTTCTTTTCAAAAATGAAATAATTTTTGCACCATTCACAAATCCCACATATTATTTCCAATAAGATTCTTATTATTTCCAATGTAAGATAACTGCATTCAAAATTACGAACATATATTTAGTATTGAACATTTATCAAATACATCAATTTTTTTTATTACACAGATTATAGAAAAAATTTGTTTATTAAAATAAGCATCTTAAACTTTTTAACTTATTATTCAAAATTATTTTATTAACAAAAAAAATTAATTTAATGAACTTTTTAACAAGTTTAACAAGATTTTTGATTTTTAATCCTATCTCGATCATTTTTAAAAACCGTCCCTCGTTTCATTTCTTTTTTTCTATCTTTGTTTTCGTATCCTGTTTTTTCAAAAAAAAATTCCTCGCCAACTATATATTTTTTAGTTTTTCATTGCAAAACCAGGCAACTTTGTTTATGAAAACCTTTTGAATTTTTATAGAGTTCAGGTTGCAAACTGAATCATTACATTTTTAATGATACAATTTAAAAGACCAAAATTAAGAAATCAAAAAATTTAAATATTTGAAATATGTTTCTACACATAATTTAAATATTTAAATTTTTTGATTTCTGAATTTTGGTCTTTTAAATTGTATCATTAAAAAAATGGCGAAAAAATGGACACATCCTTTGGAAACAAAATCACACTCATACATTTCAATAATACTAATTTTCCATAATTTTCTCATTATTATGAAAAATTAAATTAAAATATCGATAAATCGACATGAAACATGACAAATAATTTTATTAAAAATATATAATAATTTAATCACTAAAATTAATTACGGAAAGGGCCTTTAACAAGATTGTTGATATTATATTCACAAAAAAATTTCTTCCGCACATAATTTTATGTGCAGATAATATTAAAATTATTCAATTCAATTAAACGCATGTAAATTATTTCCCAAAATGTTAAATAAAACTCATGGCTGGTTTAGAATATATAAAAATTTTGAAATTTTTTATTCTTTTGTTTATTATTATAACTAAACGAATTTTGTTTCTCCTCGTTTTTTATTTTAACAAACACAATAATTCTCAAACAAAAACATGAACAAACTACTTCATTCAACTATGATTTGTGATTGTTTGAACACGAAATTGATCACGCCGTTATTGATTTAAATATGAAAATTGTTACGTTTTTTAAAATAAATTGACAATGCTACATTGGTTAAAAACACCACGTTCATATTAGACGCTAAATCAAACAAGCTTTGTAGTTGATTCTACCAACGTTCTTTTTCGGTGCATTGAGATACTTATAAAACTAAATTATCCACACAAGATGGTGGATTAAAAAATAAATAAAGTGGTGTTCGTTTGTTTTAAGGAGGTACGATGTAAAGCCTTTGAAAACATACATTTTTTTATCGAGACGAGTAGGGAGGGTATCATATGAAAGGGCTTCATTTCAACATTATTTAAAAATATATTTTGGAATTTTACACCTCACCATTTTTTGTACAATTTGGAAAAATGACGTTTTCTGGATGTTTTATTGCCCCGAATAACTCCGACCCTACTTCATCGAAAATCTTGAAATATATTTGGAATGATAGAAAATTGAGTAAGTTTTCAATGAAAAATATAGAAAAGTGGCAGATACTCATAACTATATTTATTAAAGGGGTAAAAACATCATTTAAAACCAGGTCATGTGTGTCATTTGAAAGAGCACTTGATTTTAGAAATATTGCCATTTTTTTAGAATTTTGCAATGCATAGTTTTTGAAATATTATCAATAAAGTGACACAAAAAGTTGGTCCCCCCCCCTTGCATTTCGAGCCTAATTAACAGAAAAATTTGAAAAAATTCACAGAGACAGGAAGTTTGATAAACTCTGAACGAAAAATATAGCGAACTCTCAAATAATTATATTTTTGTGCTTTTAAGGGATTGAGGTGGGGAAGGGTGAAAAAAAACTTTTTTGACCCAAGCGAGTGGGGTATCATTTGAAAGAGAACCGAAATTCAGAAACTTTGCTTTTTTAGAATTTTGCGGTACACAGTTTTTGAGTTATTCTAAAAAATGTGCAAATTCCAGACCGTTCCCCCCCCCCCCTTCCCCTATGTTTCGACACTGATAGACAGAAAAAATTGAAAAAATTCATGGAGACAGGAAATTTGCTATATTTTGAACGAAAATTATAGCGACTTCTCAAATAATTATATTTCTGTGTGTTTAGGGGATGGGTGTAAAGGGGTTAAAGAAAAACTTTTTTTGACCCAAGCGAGTGGGGTATCATTTGAAAGAGCACTAAATTTCCAAAACATTGCAACATTTTTTAGAATTTTCCGGTACACAGTTTTTGATTTATTCTAAAAAATGTGCAAATTCCAGACCTTTCCCCCCCTACGTTTCGACACAGATTGACAGAAAAAATTGATTGAAAAACTTTTTTTGGAACCAAACGACTGGGATGTCATTTGAAAGAACACTTAATTTAAGAAACATTGCAACATTTTTTAGAATTCTGCGATGCACAGTTTTTTAGTTATTGATAAAAAAAGTGCAATTTTAAGTGTATGTATACCACCCTATATTTCGACGCTGATTTATAGAACAAATATTCCCTATTTAGACCATTGAAATACTGTTTATATCTTTCTTTAGCTAACATAAACAGCTATGGATAAGATTTAACCTCAAGTAACATTTTTGATCAATGTAGATGTGATTGACATTTACGATTGACGTTTACGATTAAACATTTATTCTGTTATGCGTCCATAGTCTGGCGATATAAAGACTTTACAACATAGCTTTATGTCATTTATTTTTGATATTGTGTTCTTTTACATTCACGGAACCCTTGGCGAGCGAATTTTATTCGCACTTGTCCGACTTTTTTTAATTAAATGTTTAATTAAATCTGTTATAATAAAAAAGCTCCGTAAAATTTTAATCCCAAAAATGTATGAAAGATAGTCCCAAGTATGCCCAATAACATATCAAAACTAGAGGAGGCACTCTCTAATAGTTTTATAGATACACAATTTAAAGTTCAGATCATATAACAAAATTATAAATTTTTATTTTGCAAATAGATATGTTCAACAAACAAAATTTCAAACAATTTCAAAAATCCGTTACAATATTTTTTTTCAAACATTATTGCACACTCTCGTTGCGTTCTCTGTCACTGTCTTTTCAAATTTTGTTTAAAGCGGTTGAGTGTACATGTAAAGATTTTTTTGGAGAGTTGAATATTTTTAAAATTATAAATTTGGGGTTTTAGATTGATTTCAATTTAGAAATAATTTGGTGATAATTTAGACGCTTATAGTTTTAGTGAAAAGTGGTCTTTTGGAAAACATTGGACAAATAATCATAGAAAAGTGGATAGTGTGGACAGTGACAATTGTGCTTGTGTTGCGTATTTTAAAAATCTAGGCTTTATGCCTAGCCTCGATATTGATTTTTTATTTTAAGTTGTACAAAAACAAAAACAATGAGAAAGGCTTGTAATTACAAATGTTGTCGTCCATTCTTTAAAAATGGTAAGTTCAGCACCCCGTATAAATGCCCAGAAGATGTTGTGTCAATAATTCAATCGCAGTACAAAAATTTGCAAACGCGTCTGTTTCCTCTGAAAGTGGTTTATCGGAATTAGAAATCTCTACTTTAAGATTAGCGTCTTGTGACGACGAAGAAAATATTGAATTTTTTCCAATTGAACCTGAAATTGAGATTATGGAGATCGATGCTCCATTGGAAATATTCCATCCTGAAACAGATATTGAAATCGAACTCAATAAGTTTTTGAATTTTATTGATACCGATACGTGTGAAAAATATCCAAAATGACGCAACATGCTCGGGAGAAAGAGGCAGAACGTGTTTGTCACGAAAATTGTTCTAAAGTATTTGGAATCGACACAGTATATAAACGCGACACTGCAATCTTGAAGGATGCAGAAGATTTTTAAGAAGTTATCTCACAGCTTCGTGAAATACATAATAGTCCTCTAACAAGTAAAACCGAAAAGCATCAAATCCTCTCCATTTTACCCAAATCGTGGTCATGTTCAGATATTGTAGACAACTTTGATGGTGTTTCTTTGTACCAGGCTGGGAGAGCAAAAAAACAAATCAGTCAACCAAAAAGTAATCGACAATCAAAAAATTTCGCTGAATACGCCGAAGTAATTTAATTTTTTAATTCAGATCACGACAAATGCTAGGAATTCGTGACTTTGTAAACTGATAAAATGATTGATTGAATTCGATTAGAAAGCTACATACTATCTATCTTTCTGAGCTATCTTTCATAAATTTTTGGGATTAAAATTTAACGAGGCATTTTTGATATTTGATGGTATACTAATTTTTTACTGTAAAAATTGATTAAATTTATCGGATGTTGGATTACTCAAAATTCAATATCTTTGAAACTATAAAAGAATGCTTCCTCTAGTTTTGATATGTTAGTGGGCATACTTGGAGCTCTCTTTCATAAATTTTTGGGATTAAAATTTTATGGAGCTTTTTTATTATAACAGATTTAATTAAACATTTAATAAAAATAAATAAAAAATTAAATATTTAATTTTTTTAAATAATTTTTGTAAAAAATATGATCTTTTATGAATAAAATAAAAAAAAGTTGTTGAAATTCGACAATAATTGACCGAGTTACATCATTTTAAAGATACCCCAACCCTATATTTTCCATGTGCATTTGCTCACTATACGATAATGCGAGCGACAAAAAAATTGTTTTTTTGCATTTTTGTTTTTCTCGATCGCATACTTTGAACATATTTTGTGTTGCTCAAAATTAAAGGACTCGAAGAAAATGGATGTAAATTTTTCCAGGAATTGCTCTATAATATTCTAATAATGCATAATTTTAGAACAATGAGCTAGACATAAATTATGATGACAATAAGTAATTGATAATATAATATAAGTCAGAAGCAGAATCTAAATCGTATATTCGCAAATAAATACATGGAGCACGAACCATGGAGTACCTACACGGAGCACGAGCAACACAAAAAAAATAAACAAAAATAAAACTCATTTCACCTTAGGATCTGGGAATTGTTAAAAGTCCAATTTATATTTTTACACTAAAACTAATAAATTACATTAATTAAGAAAATACCTTTGAGAATACTAACCTTTGTAACATTTAAGAATTTTGGTTTCGTGAGGGCTTTTACAAATTCCTCTAGGGGCCGATTAGAATTTGCTCTACGTTAAAGTTGTTGTTAGTCTTATATGTTAAGAAGCATATCAAAATATACATGAATTTAGATAAACAAATAAGATAAGACTACTATCACAGAAGCATAAAACCTTTATCTTAACTTTGTACTCTTGATAATGCCATCGCTAGTATTAAGAAAATGTCCAACAACCACAATCTAAAAAGAAGCACACTGAAAAAATTGATCTATTTCAACCGAATATTCTGGGTCATATTGACATCAAACTCGTGTCATTGCTGTCACTATCTTAATATGAACAACTTTAACAATAAAGTCAATGTCACACAAATTAATAGTGGTAGTTAATCTTGACTAACCATACTATGTATGTGATAAAAGGCTGTCTGTAATCTTCCCATAGTACCTTTAACACGTTATGGATATCCATAAATTTGAATTCCATCATAGCTGTTGATATCAATCAAACATCCACCTCATTAACAGTTTACGAGTAAATTCTCCTTGATGACGAAATATAATAAAATTTCGTTCGTTGACTTTTTTTGTTTAATTTCTAACATTTCTGGTTTGAATTTTTTTGGATATGTAGTGAGAAAAACATGAAAATGGTGCTTTTACGATCATTTAATTTATTATTTCACTCCTACCAAAACACAGAAAATACTATTATTATGAGCTTTTATATTCTAAATACTCTGTTTTTATAAGTTTTGATGTTTGTCTCTCGTAATGAGCTTGGAAAACAACATTTTCGTTTGCAAGATATGTAAAAAATTTCATTTCGTTTGTAAGATGTTTGTAACGTCTTGGTTTTAAATCACGACGTTTATAATAAATAAAATAAAACATAACGTTTTTTCGACTAAAAGGTTTAGTAATTTTTTTTTACATAAAATATATGACGGGCATAGGTATGACGGGCTAAATTGTTATCTGAACATGCATTGCATATACACTTGAACGTAGATCCAATAAACAGCATGATGGACTCATTTATTACAAATCAAAGATTTCCATTTCTACAGCATCTACATTCCTTCTAGAACTACACGGGCGAATTTGAAGAGACAATTGACCAGCTTATAACAGGCGTTAGAGATAAGTCATCCATCTTAATAGCGGGTGATTTTACGCTTCACCCGTTACCAGTTAACTTAGAATTCATAACGGCGGGTATTGCTTGAAGCATTTTGCAGGCTTGCTCAACCATGTCATTACGAAATATGACTCATTTATCGATATCATTTATACAAGGCGGACACTCTTGAGAGCTGCACAATGGATTGTATTTGACTTCTATACGAATAGTGATCATTGTGCTATCATATTTAAATCTCAGTCACATATTTGTTTGAAAGGCAAAATATCAAACAGCAACATTGTGGTATTAGTTTATTCTTAAACCAAAGTTTAAAATTCGAGTGAGGCACGAGCGATAATTTTTATTTTGCGAGAGAATAAAATACATTAAAGACGAATTGATTACACTACTTTATTCTCTGACAATGAATTATGTATTATATAAAAAAGAAACGTTTTATACAATTAAAACAATAAATATGTACTGTTTTATTTGAGAAATCAAATTTCTGATTAAAAAACACCTGATGATAAAAGACCCCCATTCCATACAATCAACCGAATTCAACTAAAAGAAATAAGAGAATTTAACTAAAAATTTGATTTTTGAACTAAACGTAGCCATGCCATTGTGATTATAATTTGATAAATAATTTTAATACAATCAAATCAATTTGACCAATTGAATCATACTAATTGAATTATGTTAATTTTTTGTAAGAAAATTTTCATTAGACAATAGGTTAAGTTCATTAATCTATAGGTTAGAAAACAATATAATAATGCATACTATTATTGTGGAAATTGGAAAAACAAACAAATAAAGTTGATATTAATATTTGGAAGAGATTTATATGAATTTATATTTATATGAAAAATTTTGCATATTAAAAATAAAATTAATTTTTCATATTTTTTTGATATTATAAAAACACCAATTTAAATATAAGTAAACCAACATAAACCAAGGCAAAAAATGATTAAAACATTTTATATTATTTTTAAATCACTAAAATTAATTATTCAAAGTGCCCGTTTGTTTTTTGTGTTTGTTTTCATAACCATCACCAAAAAAATTATTTCCCACATAACTTTAGATGAAAATAATTATAAAAATTCATCAATTTATTATTACGATAGTCATATTATCTCATCAAAAGTTTAATGAAATCAGCCATTTTAGAAAATTCTTCTATTCTTTATTCTTTTATTCTTCATTTGTATTGAAACCGTATTGGGGTGTGGTATCCATGGATGTAAAAAATGCTTTAAACTATGCCAACTATAACCAGATTCTAAATGCACCTGACCCACTAGTCCGCATAATAGCTAGTTACTTCATTGCAAGATCTATAATCTATGATAGAGACTAATTGACACGCGTAGACATCATCATTCATCAGAGATTATTTTATAAAATGGCAAGTAAGATAGGCAGCTGCAGCAAACGTACGCAGACTATATTAAGCAGCATACTAGAAAACCAATCGCCAGGCGTGATCTCATTTAGTTAATCCTGAGCTCAAAAAGAAAACTAGGACGTTTTAAATCAGATCTTAACAAGTATGATGAAACGACTGGGACAAAACTCACGGACAGCAGTCATGGAAAATTCCGCGTCACATCAAAACACTATAAACAATGAGAAAGTCATTTACTTTAACTCTGCCTTGCGAATTAATTTCTTAATTTTGGCCAAAAGGAGATGGTTTCACCCCGGTAAAAAACAGTCGTCATTTGAAAAATCGTGTTCCAAAAACACAGACACACATGACGGTTTTAAAACGTGGAAACATCATAAAAATGCCGATTTCTAGAATCGACACTAATACAAGAGCAGTACATATCGGGCATTTTAATTAAATGTCTGCCATTCCATGTGCGACGAAAATCCGAAAACAACTTGGTCAATTTAACTCACTTAAATCACTTAATTTGTAACAAAACGTAAAATTGTAACAAAACGAATTAAACATGGCGACTGAATAGATGCATTGTATTTTTGGTGTGCTATTTAAATCTAATTATAATAATTAATCGTGTCATAATAACTATTTATTAATTAATTAAAGTTGCCCGTGCACGTATCTCTAAAACATACAGTGATTCTAAGTGAATTAATTAGTCATATCGTAATAATATTAACCTCATTTAGACAATTACCAATTTTATAAAGTGATACAATATGGCGAACGATTCAATATTTTCTATTTGTGATGCATAACGCTAATATTTTACATTAACAAAGTTTTAATTTTTGTTTTTCTTTTTTGAACTGCTGTGAGTTATTATTATTGTTACTAGTGGTTAATCGCCTGTGAAAATTTCTTATAATGGGTCCAAGAAAGAATTCCAACCAAAATCCCATGGATAAAATGAAAGAATTGGCTAAGAAAAAAGATCTGTCATTGAATGATATCTTAACTTCTATAATCACAGTTCACGAAAGCTTGGATAGTAAATTCAATATAATTGAGGAAAAAATTACTAATTTATACGAAGAAAATTCACAACTTAAAATCGAAATTGACGAAATTAAAAATCTAACTACTTCAAACTCTAATAAAGTAACAAATGTTGAACAACTAGTGCATAACCTGCAACAAAAAGAACTGCAGAGCGATGTGGTAATAATTGGACCAACCTTCGAAACTAATTTAATTAATTTTATTAACCAAATGTGTATTCATTTAAACTTTAACATCGACCAAATTGATTCCTACTACAACAAAAAAAAACAAATTCAATAAGGAAGACAGCCAGTCACACTCTAATAGTAGTCAAATCATAGTTAAGTTTAAATGCCTTGCTTCAAAAAACATATTTCTTAAAAATTCTCGTGAGAAAGGTCCCATTTTTCTCAAAGAAATACTTTCTGATACTCCTGATGATACAAAAAAATTATTTATCGCTAATCGACTAACTAAATATTTTTCTCAACTATATTCTCACTGGAGATGGAGAAGTACGAGTTGTTGAAGAGTAAAGACGTGTTTTTTTGAGCTAATTACAAATAAATAATTTTTCAAGTACCTTGTAATTTACCTTGTTATTGTTATTGAAATAAAAAATGCAAAATTAATATAAAACAGTGAAATAAATTTTATAAGATTTTAGCTGGTGTTTATAAATTGGTTTTTTTTTAAATCAAAGTTTTGATAATTGTATTTTGCTATTTAATGGTTAAATAAATGGTTGGATTTGGTTGTAAACAAAACAAAAAATGCAAAGTGAATATAATACAGTGAAATAAATTTTTGTAAGATTTTAGTTGGTGTTTATAAATTGGTTTGTTGTTCAAAATTTGATCAAGGTTTTGATAGTTGTGTTTTGCTGTTTAATAGTTGAGTCGGTGGATTTGGTTGTAGAGTGTGGTGTTTTCATTGAGATAAAGGATATATAAATGAGAGTAATAAGTGTGTTCCATTTACCACATTTTCCTTTACTTTTGTACTAAATTTCGTTTTCAAGTTAACCATATCAAATGATGGTAAAGCTACGTGACAAACTTACGTTTCTATTCACCGCCAGAGTTTTTGTCAGTTTAGAGAATAATTTCAAATATGTTTGCCCAAATGCTTATACAAATTTAGAATTTCTAGCCTAAATGTCATATTTCTGTCCAGCTTTCTTTAATTGTTTATATTTTGCATGAATCATAATTTTAATTTTCAGAAATTTTTTAATATTTAATTAATTTTCTTAAATTTAACAAACTCAAAATAAAATTTAAACTTAAAATTTTGTCAAACTAATAATTTTCTTTTACCTTGTTTAGCAATATTGTTTTTCAAAATTGTCAAAACAATTTATTGTCAAAAAAAAATGTCGGAAACGTGTGGTAAGAAAGAATTTGAGTTGTAGTAGATCAAAAATCTAATACACCTTACATTTAAGTCGTTCCATTTAAAATTCGGTTCGGGTAGCAAGTTTACCTAAAAGGAACACGGGTAATGTCAACTCAATGCACCTGGTGGCAAACACAATAAATACCAATTATCATAGTAAAGACGACAACCATAATACATTTTTACACAGCATAATATTTATTTAAGATCATCAGTATAGTTAAACGCCATCTATTAGACAATAGTAGAAACTTTATGAATTTGTATAATATTCGCATATCTTTAGGCGCACGCATAATTTAAGAGTATATGTTGGATACATAATCATTATTATAAATACAATATTATTATAAATACTATACTAACTATATCTTAAATTTTTTTTTTTCTGTAACTATGAGTGAACAAAAAATTCTAGATGCAATAGCAAACCTAAGGATAGAAATGATAGTATCAGTTCTAGGAACCAATATGTCGACTTAGAACTAAGCAATCTAAAAGCTAAATACGAACAGCTAGAAAACAGAGTAATCAGGAATGAAAGAGAAACAAGGAAGAAAAATATAATTATCTTTAACCTTCCTGAGAACGAAAAAAGCGACTTAGATTTAGAAGCAACAATAATGGATATTATTACTAAATCAATTGGTATACATCTAGAAAACGATGAAATCGATTTTTTACACAGACTTGGTAAGCAAGAGAGTGGTAAAACCCGCCCTATAAAGCTAGGTATCACCACGTACAGGAAAAAAGAACCAATAATGAAAAATAAAATCAACTTACGTGAGTCGCCATGTAGAATATTCTTTGTTGATGATCTACCTAAGGAAATAGCTGAAGCAAATAAAGCAAAACGTACTACAACAATCCAAAAACGAGTAGAAAACCAACAAAATGATGAAAAAAGCGATAACGACAGCTATAAAAGAAAAAATACATCATTCGGAGAAAACCAAACCGAACAAATAAATAAAAAACCAAATGTCATTCCTTTTATGAAAAACAAAAATACAGTACCACAAACTTCGACACAAACTAATACATTCACCACGAGAAATGGAAAGTAGCAGCTAAAATCCAAAAAGCGAACATTAAAAATCAAAAACAATAACCAAACAAAAGACAACGGAAACGAAAATCAATTAATGATAAAATATACTAGTATAATGAAAAATACCCCAATCCGGTTGGCCACCGTGGCCAATGAAATAATGGCCATCTCCCCCCAAATTTTAAAAAGGATGATAATTTCGAAAATTTAAAAATAAATAAAGATATACTTTACATTTGTACTTATAACGTTAGATCTCTAATGAGTGAAGAAAAAGCTGCTAAGCTGGATAATGCATTAAATAAAATAAAATGGGATGTAGTTGGACTCTCTGAGGTTAGAAGATGCGGTGAAGAAATAATCGAAAGATCAGATGGTTCAGTATTATGCTATAAAGGAGAAACCAAAGGGTTATATGGAGTAGGATTTTTAATAAACAAACATTTGAAAAATAATATAGAAGAAGTTATCTCAGTCAATGAAAGAATAATTGCGCTAAAATTAAAGTTCGAATCCACAAGCTTATCAATCATACAAATATATGCTCCAACGGAAAATGCGACCAATGAAATACTAGATAAATTCTACGAAACATTAGACGAAACTATAAATAGAATCCAAAGCAACCATATCATAATTATGGGTGACTTTAATAGTAAAATTGGTAAAAAGGAAACCGGCGAAGATTTAATAATGGGAAATTTCACCTATGGTACCAGAAACAGAAATGGCGAAAGATTAATTCAGTGGATCTGGCAACATAAATTATTAATCGGTAATTCTTTCTTTAAAAAAAGAGATAAACAGAAATGGACCTGGAAATCACCAGATGGCAATACAAAAAATGAAATAGATTTCATATTAACAAATAAAAGAGAAAACATAAACGATGTATCAGTAATCAACAATTTTAAATTCGATTCTGATCACAGACTAGTTAGAGGTACATTTAATATAAACACAAAGAAAAGAAGAAAACTACCAGAACAAAAATTTTTACCAAACCAAATTACACCACAAATACAAGACAGATATCGTAAAACAGTAGCCGATCTCATAGATCCAATAAGAAATACACCAACAGATAACATCCAAAACGATTACAACGCTGTAGAGAATTCTATTATTACGGCTAGCAATATACTAAAAACAAACAAAACTAAAATAAATAAATTATCCGAAGAAACGCTTTATCTTATAGAAAAAAGAGAAGAATTGAGAATCAAAGAAATATTGTCAGAAAATGAAAAAGAAGAATTAAAAAATATACGTAAACAAATTAAAAAAGCAAGCAAAAAAGATATAAAACAATACAAAGAAAGTTTCATAAAAAACACTTTAAAAGATACTGGTTCTCTAAACAAAATAAAGAAGAATTTTACAGAAGGGAAAAAATGGATAACAAAACTATTAACAAATAACATCAAAACAACAAACAGGAAAGACATTGTAAACGAAGCAACTAAATTCTACAAAAAACTATATACAACTTCAATGTCTCAGCAACAAAGAAGTCAACTTATGCCAGAGATAAATGATAACTCTGATATACCACCACTTTCCGAGCTGGAGGTAAAAGAATCTATAGCACAACTAAAAAATGAAAAATCAGCCGGAAGCGATAATATAAACGCAGAGTATCTAAAATATGCTACAAATGAAATCGTACCAAAATTAACAAACTTAATCTCAACAATCTATAAAATATTCGCAAAATGCATACTAAAACGCATATCTAAAACTTTAAATGAGAATAAATCAACTGACCAAGCTGGATTCAGATCAGGATACTCAACGACAGACCATCTTCACAGTATAACACAAATAGTAGAAAAATGCTCAGAATTTCAACTACCAATAGTAATTGCATTTATTGATTATCAGAAGGCATTCGATACTATTGAGCACGTTTTTATCTGGCGAGCGCTGAACGATCAAAATATTCATCATAAATATATACGAATTATACAAAATATATATAAGAACTGCGAGGCAAAAATCATGTTGGAGCAGGAAGGAAGCTCTTTTCACATAAATAGAGGTGTAAGACAGGGAGACCCCCTATCACCAGAACTATTTGCCGCAGTACTGGAAGAAGTGTTTAAAAAATTAAATTGGGAAAATTCTGGTCTACATCTAAACAATAAAGTTCTAAACAATTTACGTTTTGCAGATGACATAGCTCTATTCGGTAAAAACTTCCACGAAATAAAAAATATGTTACTAGAACTAAAAGAAGAAAGTGGAAAAGTTGGTTTGCTATTAAACAAAAGCAAAACAAAAATAATTTCTAATTTTGATATGCCTGAAATAACTATAGATGGTGAAATAATCGAAAGAGTAGATAACTTTGTATACCTAGGCCAACTCATATCTATTAGTGATCGACAAGACAAAGAAGTTGACAGGAGGATCACCAACGCATGGAAGCAATTCTGGAGTATTAAAAAACTATTAAATAATAATATATCCTCTGAAAACATTAAATATATTTTCGATATCGCTATATTGCCGATCTTAACATACGGCGCACAAACTTGGTCGTTAACTACTAAAAATATGGAAAAATTGAGGGTATGCCAAAGGTCAATGGAACGGTCGATGCTGCAAGTGAGTAGATGGACAAGAACAAAAAACGTTACTATTAGGGAGAGAACAAAAATAACAGATGTGATACAACGGTCTAAAGAGTTAAAATGGCGATGGGCAGGACATATAGCTAGGCTAGAAGATCAAAGATGGACTACCTTAACTACAAACTGGGAACCGAATGGTAAAAGAAAAGTGGGTAGACAACGTAAAAGATGGATGGATGATATAAACGAAATGGGTAGCAACTGGCAAATACTAGCACAAGACAAAATATCGTGGAAAAATTTGGGGGAGGCTTATACCCTCAACGCTTAAAATATTTATATATAATATGTAAAATTTGACTAAAATTAAAACTAAAATTTATTAAAAAAAAAAAAAAAAAAAAAATTTACTTATAATTGATTTTCTAAATTAAATTAAAAATAATGAACTAGTAATGTTAGAATCTAAAATTTAGTACAAAAAAAAAAAAAAAAACTTAAATTGAATTTCTAAATGATAAAAACATAATGAATTAGTAATTTAAGAATTTAAAATTGTAAAATAGGGTGTCAACGAGCTAATAATAATAATAATAATAATAATAATATTCTCACTGCCGAAAGCTAAAGGCTGATAAAGTCCTGGGTGCAGTCTGGTTTTATAACAACAATTTATATATTCGAATGTTTTCGTCTAACAACAAAACTTTGGCAGCAATCCAAGTTAATTCTATGGAGGATCTTCAATCTGCAGTTAGAAATCATAACACAACTTCCTAAATCATATTTAAAATTACAAAGATGATAAGGCACACCAAAATTCAGAGCTAAGAGTAAATTTAACATAACTTAGAAATATATTATTTGTGAATTTTTTTTTTGTTTGAACTTTATATGTACATATATATATTAATTAGTTTTTTTTTCTTTTTAAGTTACGTTGCTGTATTTGATAATTTATACCGTATTTGTTTGCAAAGGTAGAAGAGTAAGGAGAGGAAATTGAAAACAGTTTTTCTTGTTTATCGTACATTATATCGTGTTTTTTACATATTTAATTATTTAATAATCAGCTGTGTCTGATTGGAATTATGATTGAAGATGAAATTTCAATAACTCATCACTTAACAACATTTTATAGTGGAAGTAACAAGTCCGTTAATCTGGCATATTTGAATGTTCAAAGCATACGAAACAAACTTGATAGAGTTGTTAGTCTCATTGATTCATTCAATTTGATTATTCATATCATTTTGTTATCTGAAACTTGGCTTTATGAAAATGAAAACAAATTTTTTAATATCAACGGCTATACAGCCTATCATTCAAATAGACCGCAAACTGAATTAGTTGGTAGAGGGGGGGGGGGAGGGTACATCTATCTTTATCCTAAATGAATTGTCATCAACGCGAATTGGAAGTAAAAATCAAGATTACGTTCAATCTGTTGTAGTAAAGGTAATTCCACTTAATTTGAATATTATATCTCTTTACAGATCACAGCAAATGACTGATAGTCATTTTCTTTCATTTTTCGAATCGTTTCTCCAACAGTGCAAAAATAGCATTATCCTTGGCGATTTTAACATTAACCTTCTCAATGAGAATGATCTGTATGTTCAAAGATATTATGAGCTCGTTGCATCCATTGGATTTGCCTTTTTAAATAAAATCTCTCATGATTTTTGTACCCGTAGTTCAAATACTATTAAAACAATCATTGATCACGTATTAACTGACGTCTTCACTTTGAACTTCAATTTTTCTTTAAAAGACCTAAAAGGGATGGGTTGCAGTGATCATCATCTTATCGCACTAAACTTTGAAAAGGTACATACCAAAGCCGAAATAAATCTCTTTTATGATGTTTTGGATTACCAAACAATAAAGAATGATATCAACTTTTGGCAATCACTTAACAATGCAGGTGGTTTGGACGAGCTAATAAGGTTGGTCAACATTCAAATAAGTTCTAACAAAAAAAGAATTCGGCTAAGAAATATTAAAAATAATATTCTACCCTGGATGACCGATGACATTCGTATAACTATTATAAAAAAACGAAAATTCTATTCTCTGAAGAAAAAATATCCAACCCATTCATATGTCTGCTCTACTTACAAAAGCTATCGATCTACTGTATCCACTAAAATAAAGAACGCTAAAATACTAAACTATGGCAATAAATTCAAAGATGCTGTTGCAAACCCTAAACGCTATTGGGAGGTCATTAGAGAAGTGGTCTTCCACAAGTCCTACGCTAAGGAAAATATACATCTTGAGAATGCGGGTATATTAATTTCTGAACCATGTGCTGTTGCTCAAACTTTTAACGAATATTTTGTTCGTGTTGGTGAACTGAGCGGATCGGTCCCTCGCGACGTTGGTAGTGTTGTAATGCCATTCCAATATAATATCACTCACCCACTTGCTTTAAATACTACCTCTCCAAAAGAAATATCTGACATAATAACAGGATTAAAATCTGCCGCCGCGTCTGGTTCTGATGGCATTCCTGCAAAATTTTTGAAATACTTCATTACGGAGTTATCACCTATTCTATCAAATTTGATTAACAGTTGTTTAACTAACGGTTGTTTCCCTAACTCATTAAAAACTGCTAAAGTGATCCCAGTCTTCAAAGAAGGTAATAAGCTTGACTCGAACAATTATCGCCCCATATCAATCTTGAGTTCTATTTCGAAAATCTTCGAAAGAGTGGTATTTGATCGCCTGAATAATTTTTTCCAAGTAAATAATATTTTTTCTGACTTCCAATTTGGATTTTCTAATGATTCCAATACCACTGCAGCTTGTGTCGAACTCACTAACTATGTATCAACCCACCTTGATAAAAAACTAATAGTTGCTACTGTTTTTCTGGATATTCGTAAAGCATTTGATACTGTTGATTATGATATTATATTGGGCAAGTTGTCCTTGTTGGGTCTTACTGATAAGCAAATTCTTCTTTTCAGAAATTATCTAACCAATAGACTTCAGTCTGTTGTTATTAATGATAGCTCTAGCAGTCACCTTCCTGTGCAGCGAGGTGTTCCGCAAGGTTCGATTCTTGGACCAATCCTATTTAATTTTTTTATCAATGACATTTGTAAAGTTAACACAAAAGGAAAAATCCAGTTGTATGCTGATGATGCTGTATTAAAATACTCTGCCAACACCATTGATGAAATTTTTCAATATATTCAAGATGATTTAAATATTCTTCGAATTTGGTTTGATAACAATCGATTGACCTTAAATGCGGAGAAAACCAAGATTTTAATTTACAACTTTGACTGTGAAACGTACACGAATAGCCCTGGACCCAGATTCTCAGTATTTTATAACAATATTCGTGTGAAGGGAACTAACAGGGTGAAATATCTGGGCCTTGTAATTGACTATAAACTCAAATGGAACGACCATACAAGTAAAATTAAAAAAACGATAATACCATATATATTTACTCTAAGTAAAATTAAGCACTTTGTTCCTCGGAAAATTATGAAAAATATATATGATTCATATATTTTGTCGCAATTAACGTACCTTAATCCAATATGGAGTTGTGCAAATTACCTGATACAAGAATTATTTATTCTTCAAAAAAGATCCATAAAATATATATATTCCTTACCATACCGTTATTCTACCATTGATCTGTTTGCTATTCATAAAGAATTTACCCCTTTACCAACTATTATCAAATTTGAGTTAATACTTCTAATATACAAGTTAATAAATAATAAACTGAAAAACTCATTTGTGTTAGAACGCGCAGTTGATAGACATGACCATGAAACGCGTCGAAGGTCGCATTTTATAATCAGCAATTTCACAACCAACATGAACTATCATAATGTTCTCTATAAGGGACTTAATGAGTTTAACAAACTCCCTAGATCTTTCAAATATGAGCTGTCTTTGCCGAAATTCAAAATGTTGCTTAAAGGATTTGTTGCTGATAATTAATTAATTTCATAACTTGAATATAGAAGTTTGTATTATTATAATAATTTTATTATTGTGATTACTTGTTTTCTTTTCTTTTCTCTTTCTTTTTCTTTCTTTATTTTAGGAATTTTTGTTTTTTTGAACCCTTAGTACTTACATAATGCATTCTGATATTTTTTTTTATAATCACACACACGTGGACTTTATTAACAACATAGCTAACATTCATTTTCAAAGTCATAAATCTATATATTAATTACGTCAGGACTTTCAAGTCTGTAGTAATTGTTCGCTGTTTTAATGAGTGTCAAGTGTCCTTGTGATAAGCTAAATGTTACTATTTTCTATTTTGAATTCTCTTATAATATTTGTTTGATAACCACGTATGTGTGTGTAATGATAATGACAATCATTTGTTATTAATTATGCCTTTTGCCCTAATTGTTTAATTATTTATAGAATTAAAATTATTAAACTTTTAGTCTAGTCTTTAAGTTTTTTTTTCCTAATGTTATACTGAAATAATTTAATGAATAAAGTAAAAAAAAAAAAAAAAAAAAAAAATTTCTACAGCCTAGTTATGAGCCGATTTTGATTAATCATCGATAAAAGATTTAAAGTCAACATGTGATAGATATAATTGGCTTTTAAGGGACATTACATTCGGTAAAAGATTTAAAGTCAACATATGATACATATAATTGGCTTTTGAGGTACATTGAATGGTTCGGGTCAACTAAACAACTGCTGATTTTTCAGGCTGTTTTTATATCGGTTGGCACCAACCGATCACCATAACCAATTTTTAGCGTCCAGGCACATCTTTCAAATCCTATTTGTTTAACGTTATGAGAAACTGAAATTTCTTACCATAGACCTGCGTTATATAATCATTTGATTGGAAATTGTACAACTATTGCGAGTTTTTTTAAATCTACAAGACAAAAACCCTACCACAAAAAGAGAACAGTTCCTCCCTCCTTACCGTTGTGAAAAACTGAGATTTTGAATTTTGTTATAGCCAACATATTTTTTTGCAATTTCATCAATGAAAAATAAATTTCTCAATAATAAAAAAACCTTGCCAGCAGTTTTCATAATATGCTTTGGGTTGGGAATAATTACACATAACTTAAATAGTTCTTCATTTCGTTGGTCCAAAATTTTGTTTGTCCTTTATAAAATATTTAGCTTAAAAAATCATTGGAAATAACTCAATAAATTTAGATTTCTCTTGTAATTATTGTCATTTATGTTATAAAAACTAACACTACTAAATATGAAGAGAGCATTTTATATTTTTTGGCATTTTAAATTAAAATTGTTTTTAATTTATAATCCAATGAAAAAGTTTGTGAAAAACAAATCAAAATGGCAAAAGAGAAATTGAAATTGAATGTGATAAGAGAGAAATTGAATGTGATAGTTCCGGGACCCACACCAATTTCAAGTGATGATTACCACATATTTTATACTTCGTGAGGCGCCTGTCCGATTGCCCGCGATCTTGTAAATTTGCAACTACATTTTTTTAACCGTGGGGGTTGAAATTTTGTTTTAGAACACGAGGGTAAGCTTGTCCAACCAAAATGTCTCTGCTATTGTGGAGTCCGACAACTGAGATTTTGATATGTTTGGGTTGTCGGACTAGAAAATAGCAGACAAATTTTGGTCGGACAAGATTATCCTCGTGTTCTAAATCAAATTTCCAACCCCTATAGTTAAAAAACAAAAATTTACAAGATCCTGGATAATCGGCATTTTTCGGAGCTTACCGAACGAAAAAGCGGCCGATTTGAGCAAAATCGCTGAACAAAAGCTTTCGGGCTCATCAAGGAAAGTCGCAAAGTAAGTCACAAAGTATAAAATATGTGGTAATCATCACATGAAATCGGCGTGGGCCCAGGGACTATGACAAATTTGCTTTCACGCGGTTTTTCCTTTCTTCATATATTTTAATAATTACGTTTTCTCTATATTTCTTTATAGACTCAAGGTTTTGTTCAGTAACCGATTTTGACGAAACTTTAATGATAAGGGTAATTTTGTATAGTAAAGAATTGATTAGTTTTTGGACGGTATAGAATAAAATAATGGAGGATCTGCCAAGAACATATTTATTAAAAACTTCCAATAGTTGAACTTCTGTTGAACTTGAAGATAATTGTGATCTGGCTTGACGACCAACACGAAATTCAACCATTTTAGGTCGAGTTCATTCTAGTCATGCAAGTAGTATAGGTGAAATTCTTCAGGGTAGCTTTGCAATCAATTTGCAAAAGAACGACTCATCCAATATTAACTGTTGTATGTGCGTTGGAAAAGTAATTGACGATGTGCATCTTAGGTCAGACATTTTAGTTTTAGATGAAGTTCGTGATCTGGATGACCGGCAGATAACAGATACACTTCATGCTTAGCACACAAATAGTATGTGTTATACCTGGGGCTATTATTTATTTAAAAAATGAAACACTTAAAGTTTGTTTATTAAATATAGATGTAGTAGAATGTAGAATGTAGAATCTTATTATTTAATTTCAATTTATACACTTTAGTTTTAATTTTTATTTTAAAAATTTATCTGTAAATTATTTTCGTTTTAACTTTATTTAACATTCTTAATTTTGAATGTTTTTATTTAATTATAATTTACACTTTTAACTTTTAATAAAAAATTACTTTTTTCTAAAATTGACTGACTTAAAATATTTCTTGAAATTGTTTCACTTAAACTCAAACACTGTCTGATTTCACTAGAACTATATATTAGAATCGTTGTCTTCACTGAATTGTATTCTTAAACTATTTTACTGACATGAACTGTATTCGTAATAGCTATTTATGTACCTAGGGCGTTATGTAGGTTATTGCGCCCGGAAAGCGAGGTAATCTAGCCCGAGGGCCTCTGGCCCGAGGGATGGATGTCGCTTGATGGGCGTAATACCCAGTAACGCCAGTGGTGCATACAAGATTTTATGTTTCACTTAATAAGCTAAAAACTAAGAAAGATATGTTAGTCTATATTGATATGCAAAAAAATACAGATGTATCATAGTATGCCAAGAAAATAACTATTTTGAAGTTTAAACTAAATATTTGTTATTTGTACGTTGCTATGAAAACAAATTCTCATAAATTTTGTAGCGTATGACAAAAACATTGTATGTCGTTTAAAATAATTTGATAGTTTTGCAAAACTATATGAACATTTAATAGCAAAAATGTTGCTAAACATTTTTAAACATTTGTAAAAATCTTTTACTAGCTTAAAATTAATAAGAATTATTAGGGTGACCAGATCAAGCATTACAAAAAAGAGGACAAACTTTTAATGCAAGAGGGGGTGCGATCAATATTTTTAAAACTCATCAGAAAAGGTTCACTTTACTTCCAAATTACGAAAAAAAAAATCTCTTATAAAAAAAATTACATTTACTATTTGATCATGCATGCACAATGAAAAAACTTTTTTTCTATGATAGCATATGAAAAGTCTATTTTCATCATGCTTAATGCACTGTGAAAATGGGTTCTTTTTAGACTAATGTTAAAAGAATAACAAATTGTAGTTGCCATGGTTTTTCATATTATTTTACAAAGTTTATAAACAACGCAACCATGAAAAATAGAATAAGAATTTTGAATGTTATGTTGTCGATTTCTCATTTTATAATTTAAAGTAAATATCGATCATATATATACTACCATAGAAAAAATTGCATTTCCTACGCGAAATAAAAACGTTTTTCGTTTGTAAACATGTCTCACTCGACGCTAGCGCGTCTATTGAACAAATGTTTACTCACGAAAACAACAATGTTTTCAAATCTTGTAGGCGAAAATATACTATTTTCTGAGATAGAATATAAAAAGTTTATTTTCATGCCTATTCCTGTGTGAAAGGGTTCTTTTTCCACTAAATAACAAATCTTAGTAGCTATGGTATATTCATGTAGTTTTACAAAATTTTTAAAACAAGCAAACTTATATATTTACTATTGTAGACAAAATGGCATTCCCTACGCGTTATGAAAACGTTTTACGTTCGTGAACTCGACGCCTTCACGTCTCGTGATTAAATTTTCTCTCACGAAAAACAGTGTTTTCAGTAGCATTATTTTTTCATAATTTTATACTTACTTTTTCACTACTGTTTCATTACTTTTTCATTACTTTTTCATTACTTTTTCTTTAGTTTTCCGCTTTTGTAATGAACAAGTAATGAAAAACTAATAAAAAAGTAATGAAAAAGCAATGAAAAAGTAATGAAAAAGTGAAGATAAAGTAATAAAAAAGTAATGAAAAAGTAACGAAAAAATTGCGGAAAACTATAAAAAAGTAATGAAAAATTAATGAAAAAGTAATAAAAAGTAATGAAAGAGTAATGAAAAGGTAACGAAAAAATAGCGGAAAACTAACCAAAAAGTAATGAAAAGTAATTAATTTCTTTTTCATTTCTTTTCTTTTATAAATTCAGAAACTCTTATAATGCCAAACTGGACGAGGATTCACATTAATTGGCGCGGGCGATGTACATATTACTATTGCTAGTATTAATATATGGTCTGATGATTCGGAACTGGTCGTTTTTTGTCTGAGCAGTGTTGGGCTTATGTGTCAAAACCAATTCATGTTATGATCAGTATTATTTGGTTATTCTAGTAGGATGCTCTATCATTTGTGTTAAACCATGGCAGTCTGCAAGTAATTCATGATGACACTGTGTGAACGGCAACTTTAACTTACTTTAGCTCATTTTTAAACATCCAAACGGACTGTTGTTGTTTTAGGTGCATATGAATAACTCTAGGTTTTATCTGTTTCTCCAGTTGCGATGTTATATATCAAATTTGATCTTTGAAGTTAAATTAAGTCGTTCAATTTTTATTTTGCAAATGTACTATAATAATGAGATCCAAGTTTGTTTGAAAATAATTTTTATAAAAAATGTTTTTCTACGATCGTGCAAAAAGTGACTATTTTTTGCACTACGTACTGTGCCAAAAGTTTAATTTTTGCACTAGTGCAAAAAGTACCTTAATAGTGCAAAAAGTACATTACGATCGTAGAAAAAATGTTGTGTGCAACACGTGCAAAAAGCATATTTGTTGCACTCAGAATGGTTGCAGCTCTCAACTTCGTCTCGAGCTGCAAACTTCATGCATCGTGCAACAAATATGCAATTTTTGCACTAATTACACAAATAACTATTTTTTAATACATTTTACTCAAAAAAAACGATAAAAAAATCTAACTTTTGCCTTATGGATAATAGAATAGTAGATTCTTGTATGAGCTAGAATGAAGGCAATTCTTCACGAGGATGAAGTCATCCGAGTGAAGAATTGCCTTCATCCTATTTTATCCACGACTACAACTATTTCAAATAATTTCACTCAAGTTTTCCTGTAAAAGTTTATATCGCCATATTGAAATAAATCTATGAAATATAAAACAAAACATGTTTGTTTATTTTAAATGTATTGTTCTTGTTTTATCTGTTTATATTACTATACCAAAAAATCCAGTTTTTAATTTGTTAGGGGAATTTTGAATAAATATAATGGAATGAAATAAATAAAAAAGAATTTGATATATAGAAAGGAATGAATACAATTACAATGAAAGATATACGCATGGAAAGTATTTATTCTTTAGTACTCGTGGATACAAATATTTTACTACATTTGCATTGTGCTAATTCCAAAAATTAATAACAGAAATTTCTTCAAATCTCAAGTTTTTTCATGCACGCTCGCTAATAGTATTACCTCGCTAATAGTATTATAGAAAAATATAATAAGAAAAGCTTTATTCAAAAATAAATTAAGTACCTAAGATGTTTGACGATTTATGTTCGACGGATGGCCAAAAAGAGGACAAAGGGCATTATTTTGAAAAAAGATGCCGGACACATTTTTTTGACTTCAAAAGAAGACATGTCCTCTGAAAAAAGGGGACGTCTGGTCACCCTAAGAATTATTTACATTTTGTAGACAAAACTACAGTAAAAATAATTTTATTTAGTTTTTTAGCGTCTTAATAGCGGGCGTTATGAATTCATAATGCCCTCTCATAACGCCCCGGTTTTTATGAATGTGTTTATATATCGCGTATCCAAGACATTATAACAACTTTATATCATTGTGAGGCATAAAATTACTTTCTTAAAACTGCATCGACTGTGCGACTTGAATTATATTATTAAACTACATCTATTTTCGGAGGATTATTTCTAGAAAGGAAATTACGCAATATGACTTATTTCTAAGAAACTTAAACAAATTTGTTTTGTTATAAAGAAGTGTGATATTTGTTGAATGTTTTATTTTGCTCTAACATGATTTTAAAGTTTATTAGCATGAGAAAAAATAATGATGTAGATTTTTTAGGTAGATTTCATATAAAAATCTACCTATTGCAATGGGCTTCATCTCGGAATTTCGGAAAAATTTTTGTGCCAAACGACTATATATGATAAGCGGAGACGAAAAACAAAAAAAAAAAAATTATATATATATATATATATATATATATATATATATATATACATATATATATATATATATATATATATATATAGAGAGAGAGAGAGAGAGAGAGATAAATATATATATATATATATATATATATATATATATATATATATATATATATATATATATATATATATATATATATATATATATATATATATATATATATATATATATATATATATATACATATATATATATATATATATATATATATATATATATATATATATATATATATATATATATATATATATATATATATATATATATATATATATATATATGTATATATATATATATATATATATATATATATATATATATATATATATATATATATATATATATATATATATATATAAACGATATGAGATATAACGAAAACGACCGGCACTCTCACGGTCGCATTTGTAGAGGTAGATCAAAAAAATTTTTTGTACATGTGTGTATTATTAATATCTCAGACGAGTTCGTGAATCAGCAAAATCCGACACGTGGTTAAGGAACTAGAGGCTTTTTTCTAAAATATTGATTTTTTTAAACCGTTATAACGGCCGTTTGGATTCTAATATTTTAACAAAGTTAACAAATTTAGATTTCTTGGAATCTTTTTTATTAATTTGTTTTAAAAATAGATCTCTGCAGTTAGAGGTTCCTGAGTGAGCTGCTCCAACAAAAAAGTTTGCAAAAAAAAATTTTTTTTCGAAACAACCGGCACTCTCACGGTCGCATTTGTAAGGCCAGATCAAAAAACCTTTTCCAAAAATGTGCGTTTTATTAATATCTTGGACAAGTTCGTAAATCAGCCAAATCCGACACATGGTTAAGAAAGGTTAAGAAAGCTTTATACTAGAAAAAAACTCTGTTTTTTAGATCCGTTATAACGGCCGTTTGGATTCTAATATTTTTAAAAACTTCGTAAATTTAGAATCTTTGAAACCTTTTTAATTAGTTTCTTTCAAAAAAAAGACCTCTGCAGTTAGAGGTTTCTGAGTGAGCGGGTCCAACAAAAAAGCTTGTAGAACACAAAATGCGTTTGAATCAACCGGCACTCTCACGGTCACATTTCTGGAGCCAGATCCTTCCGTAAACATGTGTATTTTATTAATATCTTAGACAAGTTCATAAATCAGAAAAATCTGACACATGGTTAAATAACTAGAGGCTTTATACTAGAAAAAAAATTCGTTTTTTTAATCCGTTATAACGGCCGTTTGGATACTAATATTTTTAAAACCTTCATAAATTTAGAATCTGTGAAAACATTTTATTCCGTTTCTTATAAATATAAACCTCTGCAGTTATAGGTTTTTGACTTGTTGGCTTCAACAAAAAAGTTTGCTACAATCCATAACTACAATTTCCAAAAACCTTATAACAGTCAATGAAAAAAAAATAAAAAGGTTTGAATAGAAGAAATTATTTTTTTTTCTTAGAAATAAACTATTTTGATATTTTGCAGTAATTGGACGACATTTGATATAGCGGAGGTTTGTGTCATAAATTGTCACACACATGTTCTGTGGTAGATTTGATATTTGTTTGTTGCAAAATTGGATAGATATAGTTTTGCTTATATGTAGCTAATTTTCTTTTTAAAATTTGTTCGATATCTGTTTGAAATTAGTTTGTGTTGTTTAAACTAATCTGATACATCAGATTCTACTGGCACGCAAAACTGTCTGATCTCGAAATCTACCTATTTCTAGCGGATATACGTGCCGCTTGGACTTTTTTTTGTTTGAAATTATTTCAACGAGAAATGTGTGAACTTAAAAGAATAACCGGCAAGACGATTATAAAGACAAATTCTTAGAAATGACTAAAATTGTGATAACTGATAATATTTGCGAGCAATCAAAAGAAAAGCTCACCCGATATAAGTCGTTTTATGTGTGTTGGAAAAATAATTGACTATTATTTTAATTGACTAACTATCGGGCTATCTAATACACAGAAATGCTAACACTATTAAAGTATTATGAAATAAATTTTTTAAAGATGGCGTTGATGCCGTAGGTCAACCAAAGTTTTGGATCTGAGATGCATATCCTTAAAAATCAATATCTCTAGAACTAGAAAAAAAGAAAAGAAAATATCTCTAGAACTAGAAATTTTGGCATGTTTTAGGGGAACGTTGAAACTTTTATATTGCGAGTTATTTCTTAATATGTTAAACAGTGCAAACAAAAGCATTTACTGAAACAAGTCAATTACCTTAAAAACGCACATAAAACGGTTGTAATTGGCTGAGCCGTTCTGTTGCAATTTGAATTTCCAGAAATGCTACGGAAAACTCTGTTCTCAAATTAAACACTCTAAAAATACAACTTTTATTTTTTATTTTACCTATGCCAAGTTTGACATCGTTAAAAAATGATCCGGTTTATATTTTAACGTTATGGCTTGTAAAGAGCACGCTTTACAGAACACCAGAAATGTGATATTTATAGCCAGAAATGTAATATTAATATCCAGAAATGATAGATTTATAACTTCACCACCACGTTTTATTTTTCCTGTACCTCTCTGGCCTAAAACCAAAAGCCACAGTACAACAACGTGACAACCTATTTATTTAGAATTAGTTTTACGTTAGTTATAGTCAACAAGAGTTTGAAAATTATTTTTTGTAACATATGCACAAAAAATATTCAATTTTGTACTAGAATAACATAAAAGAAAAATCTACCTTTCCGCACATATGACCACAAAATATTTTGTATACCTGGAACGCACGCCGCCCACATGGGAGATTTTTAGTTAAATATATCCTGAATATATTATTTTTATAGTAATAAAATATCAAAATAATAATTTAAATAACTTACCATATAGTAAAAATAACTTAAAAACAACCCAAAATCATTTGAATTGCAAAAAAAAACAATTATTTTGCATTTTCAAAAAAAAAACAGTTGTCAAAATTGCAATGTTTTTAAAAAAGTCCAAATGAATTGCTATGTTTATTTTTATTAAATGTTATTAGTTTAGTACAATTTAGAAGCGAGCTAGTATAATTTACAACTATTACAACGAAGATGGCGCACTTTAGTTATTTAAATATCTTAAATTTGTTTATAGCTTTGTTAAATAAATGATTTAATTAACAATTAAATAAATATTTATAAATTTTATGCATTTGTTACAAAAAATAGTGCGTATTACTAGTGCGAATGCGTTTTCTAAACGCGATTTATTGCAGCACTTCCTACGGTCGTGCTGCAAACTAACTCTTGTTTGGAAAACGCAATCGCACAAGTAATACAATCTACTATTGTATTCGGGGTTTCGTGAATTTTAAACTTGAAGTTATTTGCAAACATGTATAGTGTATCTATTATATATGTTCATACAATCCTCCGCCAATGACCCAACTGGTATTATATATAAATTTTTATTCAATTCAATTGTTCATACCTTAACTTGATATTTAGTTCAGTTCAAAATTAGCAAATTGATTTATATACAGATAAAATAAGTCATATACAGATTATGATTATATTATGTTATATACAGATAAAATTAGTCTTCTGATATGAACGCCATATTTTATTTTTCATTGTTCCGTAAATATCACATATTAAACAGCATAAACAATGTTTTTATGTAATTATAAACTTTATACGAAATATAAATGATCGATAATTTGTTGTTGATCATTTTTTCAATTAATTGGACATTTAAACAAAATAATTTTATATAATGTTTACGAATATTGTAACGCTCACTGTTTCCATATAACTTTACTTTACTTGAATGACGCGTCATTACAATAAAATAATCTGTCATAACTTAAAATAAAAACGACGCTTACTTATTGAAAAAATAAAATGGATGTCATAGTTCTCGTTTTTGCCGCATATAAAAATAAATATACTTTTGTGTAAATTACCCAACAAGAATTTATTTGTCGTAAATTACCTAGTAAGAATTTATTTATTGATAAATATGACTGATACACAAAAAGGACACCACACATGAAACAATCAACACTGATCGTTACAAATTTTTCAATTGCTACCATTTTATGCGCTTTCAATAAATTACAAATGACAAATTACATGTTTTTTGTTTCCTTTCTTATATGTATCGATTAGAAACAGTGATAAGTTTGAATCAAATAAATATTTCTATTATAAAGCAAAAATATCGTTCAATCGACATTATATCACGTTTATGCTATCTCAGTTGACGGAAGGAAATAGGATCCCCATTCTCCAATTTTTAAAATAAAAAAATTTTGTTTACACATCAACTACGATCTACAAAAGAAATAATATAAAAATTATCACATTTAGCACCATTTCACGTAAATAAACTACACGTCGTCTCTATACTAAACAAATTTTATTTCATCGTTTTGATTTATATCCGTGTTTCATCATCAAACGGAAGAAGAATAGGAAGCTGAATCTAAAAGTTGTAGTAAAAAAGCAGAATAGCAAGTAAATTTATATAAAATGATAATAATAAAAAATAAAAAAATCAGATAGCAAAACGAGAGCACGCAGACAAATAACAACTTTCATCTTCTTGTTAACGTTTTCTTAGTATTTTAATTTCCTTGTGTTTTATTACATTTCTAAGATGATGAATTGTGATTTTTTGACAAACGTTTATTTGCATATGTACGTTTGATAAAATGTCTTATTTGAATAAAAATCAAATTCACTTCGTTCTGGTAAAGCTGGTGATTGTGAATGAGTTATTAAGGTTAATGTTCTGTCTGCAGATGCTACATAAAAGAACATAAAAGACTGAAATGTCACTAATCGTGACATTTAGATTTAATCAAGTTTTAGGTTTTTCATATATCATGACACAAACTTTATCATTCGTATCATTCGTCTTCACGACGAATACAATAACAAATCCTACATCATATTTGTAACAAATAAATTGTAATAATTCTTCATTTGACTGTTTTTCGTTAAATAATTTATTGTTTTTTGCTCCTTTTTTATCCGTTAAGTTTATGTTGTGTGTTCCATAGAAATTGTGCCAAGTATTTTTTTTTAAAGTTGACGTTAAAATGAAAAAAAATAAATATGTACAATTTTCAAGCTTTTTCCTGTTTTTCATTTGTTCACATTGTTTTTCTGTTATAATGTAATTTTGGTTATTTTGTATTTTTCTTTTTTACTTTGTTGTGTGCCATAAATAAGAAAGCTTAAAGCTTATGTAAAGATAACTAAAAGATATAAAAAACATTTTTTATGTAAGAAGTAAATCATATTGCTTACAATGAAAAAAAAATAAAGAAATGGTTAAATAAGAAAATACAAAGTAAATACTAAGAAGGAAAATTTTTGTCGTTTCTAAAACGAATGAAGTGTTGATGTGATGAAAACTATGAACAATTGTTTGTGAAAATTTGTCGGGAATGTTTTTATTTTTATTTTATTGTTATTAGTATTTGGGATGGATGATGTGCAATAAAATGATACTTGAATTAATTAAAGTTGTGGTGTGGAAGACGATTGTTTTTTATGGTTTTGTTTTTGCCATTTGATTCTTTTCGATTTTGATTTAAGGACAGGTATTAAATTTCGATAGTATAGGCAAATGTTTGGCAGTTTATTACGTTTTAAGATGAAAAGTTTATGGATGGAAAGAATTTTATAGGTTTATTTGATTTAAATTCAATTTATGACAACAAACCATGCTACTCGTTCCATTATTACCATATTATTTGAGTTGGAAATATAAACGATTTCTTTTTGTTATGCTTTTTGAACTGTTTAGGGTCTCTTCATTTGGACTTGTTTTGACTTACGTATAACCTAATCACTTTACAGAGCTTTAAGAAAATATATTATGATATTCAACCAGTTTTTTTTTTATATTACTGTCACAAAAAGCTTCTAATTGCTTCAATTAAGATGTATTTCTTTGACATTCAAAACTTGCAAAAAGGGTTGTTGTATAAGAATTACAACGTACTGACTTTCTAAATGAGCCATAACTAAGATTAACAGTGCTACCGTCGATGAACCTCAATATATTTCCTCATATATTGAAGAAATATAATTTATATTAGAGTTTGTCTGCCATTTACCGGTAAAAATGTATTGAATAGGAGACAGACTTATAAAAAAATAGAGAAAGACCAATAAATGAGGAATATATATTAAGTGGTTTTATGTTGGTTGCTTTTATCACTGAATTATTAATAAACTGAAGAACTCACTTCGGGTTCATTTATTTTAACAAAAAATATATTATTTTATTTATTTTAAGTTTGTTAAAGTTAAAATTAAAAATTTGGTTTTATTGATTTTAATGTAACTTAATTCACGTATCGAAATCAATTAAGATTATAATTTTTGATAATGATAAAATTAAAACAATAACTGTGAGTTATGTGAACGAGACAACAGCATCCCGATGAAATAAGCAGCAATCCAATAAACCAGTGTTGTGCACTCTTCATTTTCTTCTTCTTTATTTGTTTTAAACATTGATATGTTAGTGTTCATAACTAATTACCATTAATAATGGGTTCGAACATATGTTAGGTTACTGTAATAATCGATTACTAGAAGAGCCTGGCGTGCTTCGCTATGCTTATAAATAAAGTTTTTGCGTAGACATTTTGTTGACGTAGAAGCAATGATTTCAAAAAGTGGTAATGAGATATGCCAGCATATAATTTTTGATTTTTCTTTTAAATATATGAATGAAAAATAATCAGAACTCTAGCTGATCAGTTCGGATATATGAAAAATGAGTGATCAAATAAGTTAGAGATCAAATAAGCTTACTTGAAAACTTATTTGATCGCTAATTTTTCATATATCCGAACTGATTGGCTAGAGTTCTGATTATTTTTCATTCATATATTTAAAAAGAAAAATTAAAAATTATATGTTAGCATATCTCATTACCACTTTTCGAAATCATTGCTTCTACGTCAACAAAATGTCTACGCAAGAACTTTATTTATAAGCGTAGCGAAGCACGCCGGGCCCTCCTAGTATAAGAAAAATTTGCTGTCTCTAATAATATTTAAAAACAAAGAAAAATAATACGTTTATCCTCCCCAAAAGCATTTCATAAACTAAATTTTCTTATTTCGAAACTCATTAAAAAATAATAACTGAAAATATAAGAAAAATTTGCTGTCTCTAATAATATTTAAAAACAAAGAAAAATAATACGTTTATCCCCCCCAAAAGCATTTCATAAACTAAATTTTCTTATTTCGGAAATCATAAAAATAATAATAACTGAATATATAAGAAAAATTTGCTGTCTCTAATAATATTTAAAAACAAAGAAAAATAATACGTTTATCCCCCCCCCCCAAAAGCATTTCATAAACTAAATTTTCTTATTTCGAAAATCATAAAAATAATAATAACTGAAAATATAAGAAAAATTTACTGTCTCTAATAATATTTAAAAACAAAGAAAAATAATACGTTTATCCCCCCAAAAGCATTTCATAAGCTAAATTTTCTTATTTCGTTTTTGTTGTTTCGTGTTTTTTTCTCTTACAGCAGGCCTTCAATCAATTTGTCAATCAATTGAAAACGAAAATAAACGAAATAAAATTTAGGGGATTTTTACACTAATTTTTATTTCGTTTGTTTTCGTTTTCGAATTGATTGACAAATTGATTGAAGGTCTGTAGCCTGCTTATCGTTTTTGTGAAAAAATATATATACTTGGGCAATTCCATTTTCATATTGTATGTGGGAGGCCGTTGAATTCAAAAATACATTTTAATTCGTCTATAACTTTTTTATTTATGATCCGAAAAATCCCAAAAATCTGTCAAATCTAAGTTACACTAATATCACTTAGCAGTGAAAATTTGAAATGAATCAAATTCAAATAAAAAAGCCTTAGGCTGTACAAAGTTTTTGTTAAGCGTATTAATATATAAGAAGATATGAAGAAGAAATTATTGTTCATTATTTTTGTGGTGAATATAAATTATTTGAGTGACGATTTATGTTGCCAGTCCCTCTTATTTTGAAAAATTATAATCGCTTTATTTTTAAAATTTATTTGTAATCAACGATTGTTTCATTCCAAAAATGTCACAAACCGCGTTGGATGAGAAGAGTGAGTGCTGATTGAATACGTACCGTACGCTGGTTTAAGTCGGTCTTGAATGAAGAAAGTGAAAGTGAATCTTGCGGTTCACTTCTATAACGAAATACTTACGTAACCGGTTAATTACCTGAGAAATTAGATGTGGGTGTAAGTGATGTGGGATCAGTCGATGCTGTAGATGCCGAATGCAACAGAAACTCCCCTGGAACTTTGAGCGACTGACCGTAAACTAGTTCTGTGGAGGTGCATTCAAGATCCGATTTAATTGACGTGCGCAAGCCAAGGAGAATCAATGGGAGTTCGTCACTCTAACTAAGCGTGTTTTGAGAAACATACAATGATGATTTGAGTGATTGGTGCAATCTTTCGATTAAACCGTTTGAAGATGGATGGTAACTTGGTGTCCGTAACTTATGAGATCCTAGTAACTTACTAAGTTCTGAAAACAAGTTGCTCTCAAATTGACCACCTTGGTCGGTCGTTATCTCTGGTGGAACTCCCAACCTAGAAATATACTGATCAATGAAGGCCCGTGTAACTGTCCATGGCTTCATGTCTTGTCATGGAATTGCTTCTGGCCATCGCGTGAATCTTTCGATTATTGTAAGGTGGTATGAAAACCAATTTGATGGTGAGAAAGGTCCCACTAAGTCCAAATGTTTATGTTCAAAGCGGCCAAAGGGTGAGGTAAATCGACCATGTTCCTTACGAATGTGCGATGTACCTTGGACCTCTGGCATAGAACACAAGTTTTAGACAAAAACCCAGTATCGGTATTCATGCTACGCCAGAAGTATTTTGAAGATACTAATTTTCTACTCGTTCTAGCCCCTGGATGTGAGAGACTGTGTATTTTATCAAATACGGTGCGACGCATATCATTTGAAACGTAAGGCCTCTCCCTACCGGTTGAGACTTCACACCATATATTATAGCAGTTGTAGTTTATCGACTGAAGCTGATATTTCGAACCCTAACGATTTGTTAGATTGTCTACAAGAGACTTGAGCTCTTGATCAGTCTCTTGTAGTGTTGTTAGTTGCTGAACGTCAATTCCGGCGTGAAGGATTGGTGAAATCTGAGAATCCTCTGTTCGAGATAATGTGTCTGCTACGACATTGCTTGCGCCCTTTATATGTCAGATGTCTGAAATGTAATTTAACCTACGAGACGGCACAAAATCTGTTTGGGCGTCAGACTTAAGTACAGTGGTCAGAGATTTGTGGTCTGTGGAAATAGTTAAAGGCTTGCTTTAGACAAACTACTCAAAGTGTTTAAGTGCACAATAAATTGCACAAAGTTCTTCGTCAAAAGCAGAGTACATTTGCTCGGATGGAGAGAGTTTATGGGAAAAGAAGGATAGAAGATACCAACGTCCTCTAGATTCTTGCTCCAAAACAGCACCCATTGTGACACTTGAGTAATCCGATGTGCTATCTTGGTATTTTCCAAAGGATTAGCCAATAGAGTTGCATTAACCAGTGCTACTCTGATCCGGTCAAAAGCGGATAAGCATTCTGAAGGCCAAGTAAACGGAGTTTTCTTGTTTTTGCGCAGGTGTGCGATATGTCTATGAATTGGAGCAATCATTTACGCCACGATGAATCGGTGATAGTAGCTCACCATACCGACAAATCGGTGAACTTGCTTAAGTGACGTTGGAGGAGGAAAATCTCGGATAGCCATTTGTTATGCCCAACATGTAGCGTATAGAATGATCTACAATTAAATACAGAAGTAAGAACAATTTGAGTTCTGGGTAAAAGTGTTAGAAAAGGAGTTAGGGCTTGGCAGATACACCTTACAGTAAAAACTAACTTCAAGAGCGAAACACTTTTCCATTTTCCATCTTTGATGCTACAACATTTTTCATTAACATTTTCATTAACATAACCATGCAGTACAAATAACTTTTTGACTCACCCTCGAAACATCAAGGTTATATTTTCCTAAATATATTTTTATCATGTATTCTCATTACATAAATATTTCAAATTTTTTTCATTATCTCTTTTGTTTTAATAAAACGAAATGAATGAATAGCTAATGTATATACTCTTCAAGTGTTTTGTTGTTTCGTTGTGTTGGAACATAACAACTTTAAATATGTATGATCGTTTCCAATTTTTTTTTATTGAGATGTTTCGATGTGTATGAACGTGTAATATTAACACAAATGAGATGGTATAGTAAATGCTTTTATTAAAGAATGACCCTGTTTTCGTTTTTCTTTGAAATTGGCTGAAAGCAAAGCAATATGCATTTGTGCAGAATCAACCTGTGCGATTTATGTTTTTTTCTATTATTCTGAAGTAACGGTATTGATGATCCGACAGCCACCCAACGAGAGAATGCTTGTTTGATCAACTTTTTACTCTCTCGTTTAGGTAGTTTTAATACCTATATAAAGCTACATTTTTTCATATATTTTTAGAGTCGTGATTTATAATTTATTTGAAAAATATCAACATTTCTTTTTTGAATCGTAAATTTTCAAAAATAAAAATTTTTCGAATTAGTCGAGTCGTGATTATATCTCAAAAAAACTAATAATATTAAACCGGATTTATACTTTGAAAAATATTGACTTTGATCGTGATAATTTTGGTTAAATATAAAATGTTGGCGTTACATTATATTTTCTGTTTGAGAGATTGGAAAAGTGTTATTGTATGATCAAACCAATAGAAATATATACATGTAAATATATTATATATACCTATGTATTTCATAGTTACAATTAAAATAAATCAAACTAAAAATATACAAAGTTTGGATAAAATACAAAATATACAAAACTATTATCGAAAAGAAATTGATTATGTTTGATTTATAATGTATAATAGTCAATTTAAAGTGTGCAATAGTTGCATAGTTTTTTTTCTGCATATCGCAACTTGAGATTGTGTCCTAATTTTTATTTTAAAAATAAAATAAAATTTTAATCGCATACAAAATACCAAAAAAAAGTGAACAAGAAAAATTTTTGAATGGTCAAAAGGAATTAAACAAAAATATATTTCTGAAGAAAATAATTTCTACTTTTGTGCCGTATTCGTCTACCTGGTGATAATATTTCACCGTCATCAATTGTTCTTGTTTGAGGGAAATTTGTTTGAGGTTATTGGATACATTTTACTTGCGACATACCAGGACGAAAGTCGCTACCAACATTCTATATCCAGGCAGCACTCAACACTTAAGTTAAGGTTATTTATATTTTTATTTTTCATTATATTTTTTTGTTTCTTTCTGAAGTATTTTGTGACCATTATGGTCTTATAGGTTGTTTTCTTTTGTAGAGATTTTTCTTGGCAGAGGCCATATTGGGTTCCTTTGGTTTTTTTTTATAATTGTTGGTATTAAATTTATTCATATTTTGGATCACAATTGTATCATAGATACAGTTAAAACACACGATTCGATCCGCAGATGGCTTAATACCATCTTTAGTGATTTCGTGACTAAGGAAATTTAGGATGGTTGCGCCGAATTCACATTTTGAAGCTTGATCCTGAGATCGTAATCCACGAGACAAGGAAAAATTGTGAATGTGTGGTAAGGGGAACCTATCTAGCACCGTAATCGCGTTGAGATATCCAAAATCACCGCACGGTCGCCAGTCGTTACAATCTGTTCTTGGGACCAGGTGAACTGGCGATGAAGCAGATGAAGAAGATGGACGACAGAGACCTAATCTACCGTTTGTTCAAATAAATCTTTGGTGATTTTGTGTTTTTCAGGACAAAATCATCTAGGACATAATCGTAACTATATGATGCACAACGTTGTACTTAATAAGAGTGTCATAGTTGGGTTCATGTGTGAAACTGACAAAGTTTTTTAATCTGTTTCCATATCTTAAATTGATTTGATATAATTTTGACAAAGAGTTATCTACGTTTGTTATTATGGCTGAGCTGTAAGCTTATTTGTGTCCAATAATCGTTTGGTTTGTAGATCGATGAGAATACCATACTGGGTAAGGAAATCTGCGCCAATTATTGGACGGTTAACCTCTCCAACTATGAAGGAAGACTCTACGAAACAATGAAGGAACACCCTATGAACGAACCAAGCTACCCAAGATCAACTTGGAGTAGCTTGGTTCTAAATGTTTTGATTCAAGTATCATTTGCAGCTAATAAAAAATCTTTAGATTCTATGGACAGTTCGGGGCAGCACGATTTAGGAATAACCGACTCAGCTCCTGTCTACAAGAAAATTAAGACGCGTTTTAGGACATTTGATGATAAGACGACGTGTTATATTAATGTCCCAATGTCCGTCGTTGTCACATTGGGTTTGTTTAGTTTCCCGAACCTGTGTTTAATAAGGATTTATTGTTATGAAAAGTGCAACGTTTTGTAACGTTCCTACATAGACTTGAGAATAATTTAAAAAAATTCTAGTTAAACCATTTTTGGTATGTCTGAATACTCGTCTGGTAAGCGAACGGAAAATTTTTTTTCTTAAATTTTTTTTTAACTTGTTTGAGGGAAAATATAATACAAGTTTTGTTATTTTGATTGGCAATAAAAGCGAAATCAAAATTTGAAAATGGGATTAGTCGGTGATTAACGTCGGATACGGTGCACTTTTTTTTAAAATCGATCTATATGTATATAAAAATAAATGTATAAATTAAATAAATTGAAATTGAAATAATTTGAAATAAATAAATTGAATTGAGTGAAAGAAAAAGTTATAATTGAAGTTTGGTTATAATTAAAGTTATAATTGAAGTTGGAAAAAAATATTGATATTTAATATTATAGTGCCTGATAAATTGTGTGAAAATTAAAATTTAGAAAAGTTTTTTTAAAAAATTAAAATAAAAAAATTGTGAATTTAATTTTTAAGTAATATAAGAAAAAAATTACATAGGCAAAGAAACTGTTGCAGTTAATTATTGGATTAATTTAATTACAACAAAAATAAATAATGTTACCTCTCTCTCTCTCTGGCGTTTACATCCCATGAAGGGATTTTGCCGTCTGTGCCACCAGCTTCCAATCATCTCGTTCCATGACCAGTTGACCCCAGTTTCGACATCCTATATCACGAAGGTCTTGGATGATGTCATCACGCCAGTGTTGTCTAGGTCTTCCTCTTCGACGAACACCAGCTGGTTGTTGTTGGGACGCTTTTTTTATCATTCTTTCCAATGGAGCCCTTTCTACATGACCAAACCATCTAATCCGGTTGGATTTAATGAATCCGATTACATCGCAGCCTCCAAGAAGCTGTCTGATTTCATGATTCATTCGGATTCTATACTGATTTTCAGCAACTTTACATGGACCATAAATTGTTCGTATGACTTTCCTCTCGAATGTTGATAGAATTCTACAATCGGAGGAAGTCAGTGTCCAGCTTTCACTTCCAAATGTAAGCACAGGTCGTATCAATGCTTTGTAAAGTGTGAGTTTACACGACCGCGAAAGATGTTTTGATCGCAGAAGTTTTGAGTATGCGTAGAAAACTCTGTATGCGGCAGAGACACGGGCTTTGATATCTGCCTGCATGTCATTTGACGATGTTATTACAGACCCGAGGTATTTGAAGTTTTCCACGCGTTCCACTTCATAGTCGCCAGTATCCAGATTTCCGGGAGGTATGTTCTTAGATGTTGTTAACACTTTAGTTTTGCTGGTGTTGATGCATAATCCAAGCCGTTTAGCATTTCTTTCAAGCTGAGAGAGACTATCCTTAATATCGCTTGTTCTACGTCCGAGAAGCACAATATCATCTGCGTAGCCAAGAACTTGACTAGATTTGTTATATATGCAGTTTTGTGTCTCAATTCGGCTTTTTCTTATCGCGTACTCCAGCGCCAAATTAAATAGTACGGGCGCGAGTGCATCACCTTGTCGAACACCTGATGTTATATCGAAAGGATCAGAAACTGACCCTTCGATTACTATTCTACAATTTGATCCCGATGTTGTGAGTTTACACAGAGAAACAAGTTTCTCTGGGATACCAAGGCATATGAGTGCGGACCAGAGGTTGTCGCGGATGATACTATCATATGCTTGTCTGAAATCAACGTAGAGCTGGTGAATGCTGATGTTGTACTCCCAACATTTTTCCAGAATCATCCTTAATGTAAAACATTGATCTGTGGTTGAGCGGTTGGGACGAAAACCACACTGATAGTCACCGATGATAGATTCGGCGAACGGGATGAGTCGAGCAAGTACAACATTAGCTAGTATTTTATATGCAGTGTTCAACAGTGCGATGCCACGATAATTTTCACACTTTAAACGGTCACCTTTCTTATGTAGCGGAACAATGAGAGCTGTTTTCCATTCATCAGGTAGTTCTTCTTGGTCCCAGATTGCAAGAATCAGATCGTATATACGTGAGACCAGAGCTGCTCCTCCATTTTTCAGAAGTTCTGCGGGAATTCCATCGAAACCTGGTGATTTGCCATTTTTCAGTTTTTTAATGGCAGCTTCCACTTCTTCTATTGCTGGGTAAGGGACAAAAATCTCTTCAGTTGATGGAGCAATTGCTCGAATAGGATGAACTTCGTTCGTCCTATTCAGTAGGTCTTGAAAGTGGGATCGCCACACTGCCAGCACATCACGTTCACTTGTTGTAAGTTCATTATTTACATTTTTGATGGCTGTAGATCTTGGGTGGAAATCTTTGGTCAGATTTCGTGCATTGGCAAAGCACTCTTTTGAATTTCCGTTGGCCGCATGTTGGTTGATGTTTTCGATGCAGCTCTTCATGTGTTCGCGTTTCTTTTTACGTAGAAGTTTTGCTGAGGCTTTCCTGGCGCATAGATAATCAGCTTGGGAGCTTCGGGTGTTCCTTGTTAACCATTTTTCTCGCAGTTTTTGTTTATTTTCAACGGATTGGCGGCACTCGTCGTCAAACCATTCGTTGTGTGATTTCGGTGGTCGTTTTCCGATTGTAGTTTGTGCTGCGGCTATAATGGTTGATTGAAGCGTTTGCCATTCTTCTTGTATGTTTAATGGCATCTCAGAAGAGATGTCATGCTCTTCTATGTTTTGTGTTATTATTTCCTGATATCTATTCAGCGTTTCCGGATGTTTAAATGCTTCGACATTCCAGCGCACGGTCTTTTTTGCTTGTCTGTTAAATGTGGATGACAACTTGCACTTGTACTTAAAGATGACAAGCATATGATCGGTGTCCATATCAGCACCTCTGTATGATCGAACGTCAGTTATACTTGTAGAGTGTCTCTTAGAGATCATGACGTGATCGATTTGATTTTCCGTTCTTCCGTCATTTGATTTCCACGTTGCCTTGTGAATTCTCTTGTGAGGGAAGAAAGTGCTGGAAATTACTAGATCATACATCATAGCCAGCTCGGCTGCGCGAAAACCGTTATTGTTGCTGGTATGATGCAAGCTGTTAGGGCCGATATGTGTTTTAAGTTCTGCAATCCTACCGATTTGAGCATTAAAGTCACCTACCACGATTTTTATATCGTGCCGCGGGATGTTATTGATGACTTCCTCGAGTTCTAGGAAGAACAGGTCTTTAATATCATCTGCTTTATCTTCAGTAGGTGCATGAACATTGACGATCGTTACATTGAATTTTTGCGTGCGGATTCTCAGTGTGCATAACCGCATATTAATAGGGCAGAAGTCGATAACATGCTGATTCACGCGACGGTGTATAAGAAAGCCAACTCCAAATTCTCCTCCGTTTTGATGACCGCAATAATACAGAGTGTATCCTTTCGCTGTTTCATGGATTCCACTGCCTGGCCATCTTAGTTCTTGTAATGCCACTATATCCAGTGTGTAGCTCTCGACTTGTTGAGTGAGTTTTAGGAGATCTCCTGGTCTTCTGAGGCTAAGCACGTTCCAGGTTCCCATTTTTAAATCGTAGTCCGGGTACAGTTTCCGAGGTCGTTCCAATAATGAATCCGAGATATTCCGAGGCCTGTGTACAGAATTCATGACAATAATTTTTTTACGGAAATGGGGTGTTAGCCCTTCGCCCAACCCAAATTTTCGTGAATGGGTTCGTTCTGCATCTTAAGGTCACCAGAAACAACCTTTTTACACGTTTATATAGCGAGCCGCTTGATCCAAGACAGACGCCCACTGAAAGCCGCCCCTAACATGGAGAACAGACGCTTTCTACACATTTATATAGCGAGCCGCTTGATCCAAGACAGACGCCCGCTCCAAGCCGCCCCTAACATGGAGAACAGACGCTTGAGTTGCATTGGTTTTATGGCGCCAATAATGTTACCGTTGCAATAATATTACAAAAATAATCATCATATAAGAAAGAATTTACACCCAACTCGAGATATCATACGTGAAATTGGTTGTACTGTTACATCACATCATTCAACATTCATCATCATCTTCAACCTTGTTAAGGATATTAACTTAGGAATTAATGTTGGTGGCGGGTAAGTTAAGTTAAACTTAAATTTAATTTTATGATAATGAATAGTTCCATTTAATTGAAAACTTGAAACACTGACTTTAAAAATTTTTTTTAAATAACGAAATTTCAATTATCTAGATAGTTTAGTTGATGATCATTTGTTTTTTCTTATATATATATTGAACGCATTTAAAAAAATAAATATTAACGGTGGTAAAAATTATTATTTTTATTTGTATTGTATTTTCCTCTTGAAAAATTGCATTTTATGGGTTTTGATTAGTCAGAAAAAAGAATTAAATTTTCCGTTCGCATATCATGTATTTACTGTGGATTTCTTTTTCTCAAGACGTGAATATATTTTAAAATGAAGTTCTAAATAAATCAACGGGGATGATGTAATGCAGGTAGGTTTCATGATGGCTCTTTTCAATGTGGTTTCCTTGACTTCCTTTTTTTCCTAATTTCCTTCCTTTTCCCCTTCCTTTTGGTCAATTACAGACTCATTCATGCTTTGAAAACTATCCACGACAATCCTCTGAGCCTAGCCGTAGCACTTGACCATCCTCAAAGCCTCTGAATGAGTAAAATATTTGTAAACAAGCTACGATCAAAACGGTTTGCCTTTTCATGACAAATACGATGATCAAAGTACCGTTACATGGCGCCCAAAAACACATACGGCTCTATCCTATTCCTATCCTTCTTCCTATTCCCCTGTTTCTTTCCTTATTAAAGAATTAAATTTAACTTACGCTTCTGCTCCAAGTTTAACTCGTAGATCAGTTGTTAGGAAAGTTGGTACTCTAGCGAGTCAATCAGTTTTGTTGTATATTAATTCTTTGTTTTCTAATCGTGACAACTTCACCTTATTCATACAGGTACCAAGTTCACCGTTATCTTAGACGTCCCATCAATTTCTGTCCAAGCATTGAAATTTGATTGCAATGTGGGATCGGTGTTCATTGTTTTTTTTAATAGGATTTTGTTTTTCAATTATTTCCCGTGTTGAGTTCCACCTTCAGTGTTGACCTCAATATTAGTTAATGAAATATTTACCAAATCTTTAGATAACGAAATCGTATCGCGATTGCATCCAGGTTAAATGTTGATCCACTTGTCAGACTACAACCTTCGTGTTTCTATTTTGTTTGCTATTCTCCTTTTTTTTCCGTTTGTAATGTTCCCTGCTCCAATGCCACACGATTTGAGTCATCTTGACAATCTGCCTGTTTGCATTATCCTCAAATAAAATAACCACATACTAAATTATATTTTTTTTGTTTCCCTATATATTTTTTTTTTTATCGTAATTTTGATAAGCTTTGGAAAAAGCAACAGTGTGTTCCATAATTTGCTATTATTGTTGTTATACAACTCAAAACAATTTTTTTTTATTACTTAACATACTATAATTAGATTATTTGTATTCCAATATATCTAGAAGGTTTTTCCTAAAAATTTTTTTTTGTAATTTTATAGAAGTATAATTTATAAGTACAAAATGATAAATGTAGACCATTTGGAGGCTGACGAATTTAGCATAGAGTGTGAGGTTCGTAACATTCATGGTAATTTGTCCCACCAAATTCAAGCCTTAACCGAAATTATCGCGCATGAAGAACATCCGCCGGTAAAAGCTCATACGAGAGCACGCAAAAATCCCAAGCGTGAGATAGTGAACTGTACCAATAAAATAAAAGGATTGCACAAGTTACTGTTGGAAGCGTTGCAAGCCAGTGCTGATGAACAAAAGAAACTCTTACTTGATCAAGCTGTATCAAGATTGTTACATATTCGCGCCAGGTTATACCGTATCGAATCATCAAAATGTGTACAAGATTGTGCACTTCAGCTCCAAAGTAAATGTAGCCAACTATTAGAAAGTCTTTATAAATTTCTCCGTTCTGAACCTGAAGACCTCGAGGTAACAGTTAACTCCATCAAGGAATTGGAAGTGCCAAACGATGCTGAGCCTAATTCAACTACATCGTCAGATGAATCTGGTAAGGATATTCCTGGACCTTCTGGAATTCGTGCTAACTATCGCCCTTCAAGCACCGCTCAAAATTTTCCTGCGGCTGCAGCTAACATATCTATCTCTGAGGAAAATATGAATACGATAGTCGATCGAATGATACAGCAACTAGCCGTGTCTATATCCAACCCATCTGCGCAACCACCTAAACCCATCGCTCCTCAACCTCATGACAAGGAGGGTCCTGTTCAAGTGAAGAGTTCTGCAAACAACGTTCCAAACGTAAAACAAGTCCTTCCTCAGAACCTTGATTTTCGTGTTCCTCCTCCTCAATTTTCTTCTTCCGCTGCATTTCAACCAAGACCTTACTATGCACCAATGGGTATTGCTCATAAATGGAATATCTCCTATGACGGTTCACCAACGGGAATGCCTATTGAACGTTTTTTGTTTATGGTTGAGCATTTAGCAAATTCCTTTGGATTACAAAATGAGCAACTGGTTAATGAGCTTTGTTTCGTTTTAACGGGGACAGCTCGAGATTTTTATTGGGTCTTCTTAGAACGTCATCCAAGAACATCGTGGTCTCACGTGCGCGTAGCGTTACTAGAACGTTTCCAAGATCGTCGCACAGACGCAGACATTAATCGAGTAATAGATTCCCGCAAACAAAGACCAAGAGAGTCTTTCTTGGAATTTTATCACGATTTACTGGCCATATCTCTCCAATTGAAATCGCCGTTATTAGACAGCAACTTTTTGAATATATTGTGTCGGAATATGCGACATGGTCTCCAAGTGGCTCTTGCCGGAGAAACTTTTAATTCAATTTCCTCTCTGGTAAGTCGTTGTGTTTCTACTGAAGATGCATGGAACCGCATAGGTCACATTCCTGAACTGAATTTACAACCATCACGTCGAGTTATCAACGAATTGGGTTCTTTTCCGGACAACTCTCAACATAAAGTAGTCCAAGAACAGATGCCACTACAGAATCAAGACTATAGTATTGCTGCTGTTGGTCGCGCCCCAAACATTAATCAATCTAATTTCACTCCACGAGTACCATCTCAAAACTCGCGAAACATTTCTGCTAATGTTGTCTGCTGGAACTGTTTAATGCCGGGACACATATTCATCGACCGCCCCATGGGTCTACAACATACCTTTTGTTTCGGTTGCGGCACTCACAATGTACTCAAACCACATTGTGTACGATGTACTCCTCGGCCGGGAAATGCCAATCAGGAAGTGAGGAACACTGGCACTCACTATCCTTCCTTGATTCCACCAAATACCCAGCCAGCCACCTCGGACGCAGCGAGCAATGTCGACCCGGAATTTTTTCAGCGAAAACACCGTTAAAATTTCAGGAAGATGATCAATCTAAGACTGAGTTCCATTACGTAAATCCGTCTCTCTATATCTCTCATGTTTCTGACTCAAATACGTTGGAGAAAAACCTTTCCTCTCAGAGTGAAACAACACTTTCTAACGACATACATTCACTAGCTCCAACAAACCTCTTCCACAGCTATTACTCTTCATTAGATACAAATCCATTCTTTGATAACCGTTCTGCCGAAGCAGTAACGAAATCAATTGAACCCAATAAATGCCAATTTCCATGCAACAATTCTGCGCTAACACCAAGTTAGTTATCATTAAGATCGAACCGTTTGAAAAGAACCCAGGTTTATTTTCGTCAACGTCGAAGAGCTCGTCAACTTGTATCCGCCACAGTGCTCAGCGAGGAAAATGATTCAAGACCCTATGCATCTGTTGACATTTGTGGTGTTCCAATGCTTGGTTTACTAGATAGCGGCGCAAATATTAGCTGTATCGGCAGCGGAGTATCTGAGTTTCTGGAAAAGTCTAAAGCCAGAATTTATCCCTTTCGACATCAAGTCACTACTGCATGTGGGACTAAACAAAAAATAGCAGGGTTCATTCGTGTAAACATTACTTTTCAAAATAAAACCAATTTCATGAAACTATACCTTGTACCCGGATTGACCCAGTCACTCTATTTAGGCATTGACTTTTGGGAAGCATTTGGTCTTAAACCAGTAATTATCGAAGAACTATCCGTGCTTGATATTAAAACTCCTATTGAAGCAACTTCAAAGGAACACTTGTTATCTCCAGAAGACAATAGACGACTTCAACAGATTATTGCTGAATTTCCGTGCTTTAGCAAATTAGGCCTAGGAAGAACCAACTTAATGCATTACACAATTGACGTAGGTGACACCAAACCCATTAAACAGCGGCATTATGCTGTGTCTCCCGCGGTACAGAAGGTTATGTATGAAGAACTCGATAGAATGCTTCAGCTTGGTGTAATTGTTGAAAGCAATTCTCCTTGGTGTTCACCTATGGCCATCGTACGTAAGAAGAATGGCAAGACAAGACTTTGTTTAGATGCTCGGCGTCTAAATGAATCAACTCGCAAAGATGCATACCCACTACCACTAATTAATGGATTGCTAAGCAGATTGGATACGACTTCATATATATCAAGCATTGACCTTAAGGACGCCTTTTGGCAAATACCGTTGGATGCATCATCCCAAGAAAAGACCGCATTTGCCGTACCTGGCCGACCACTCTATCAATTCGTTGTTATGCCGTTTGGTTTATGTAATGCGCCACAAGCTCTATGTAGACTCATGCAAAAGGTTATACCGTACCATCTCCATGAGCGCGTTTTTGTCTACTTGGACGATCTATTGATTACATCTGCTACACTTGAAGAACACTTTTCTTTACTACATGATGTCGCTGATCGTCTTAAACGAGCTGGTCTTACAATCAATGTAGAAAAGAGTCGGTTCTGTCTGAAAGAGCTAGACTATTTAGGCTATGTAATTGGTGATGGTTGCTTAAAGGTTAACGTCGAGAAGGTAAAAGCTATCGCTGAAATTCCAGTGCCAAAAACACAAAGACATGTTCGACGATTTTTGGGTATTACAGGATGGTATCGGCGCTTCATTAATAATTATTCCACTCTGGCATCTCCGCTCACGGATCTGTTGAAGAAATCGCAAAAATTCCAATGGAACGCTGAGGGGCAAACTTCTTTTGACACCTTGAAGACAGCCCTTATATCAGCTCCAATTCTTGTGAACCCTGACTTCTCTAAGAAATTTTATATACAATGCGACGCATCCACTACCGGAGTAGGAAGTGTTCTTTTCCAACGACGCGAAGATGGCCAGGAAAACCCGATTGCATTCATGTCGCAAAAACTGAACGGATCACAAAGGAATTATTCAATAACGGAACTTGAATGTTTGGCGGCTGTTCTCAGTGTAAAAAATTCCGAGCGTATGTTGAAGGCTTCCCATTTACTATAATAACCGATCATGCAAGCTTAAAATGGTTAATGTCCCAGAGAGACCTTTCTGGTCGACTCGCTAGATGGAGCCTAAAACTACAAAGCTTCGACTTTGATATCGAGTACTGTAAAGGGTCCCACAATACAGTGCCCGATACACTGTCCCGTATTCATGCTGACGAACTGGCCGTTAACATTAACGACGATACTAGTATTCCTCCTTTACACGTTGATTTGTCATCTCCTGCGTTCGACGAACCGTCTTATATGGAATTCGTAAAAACTGTTAAAGACAATGTTACAGATACGAATTTACTTGTACGAGAAAATAAAATTTACATAAACCTAACACCAGGCTCGGACCACGATGAGTATCGTCTTATTTTACCGAATTCTCTTGTCCCTGACGTGATCCAGAGCGCTCACAACCCCCCCGTCTCCGCACATACAGGTGTTACCAAAACCTTGGAAAAAATCCAAAGATTCTTCTATTGGAAAGGTATGCGCAACGACGTTATGGACTATATCCGAAAATGCGATACGTGTAAACGGTCTAAGGCACCAAACTATGTTACACGCAGTCCCATGGGAAATCCATCGATAATTTTAAGACCTTGGCAGCGCATATATGTCGATTTTATTGGTCCTTACCCAAGGTCTAGAAATGGAAACACCTCAGCCATTGTTTTACTAGACCATTATTCGCGGTTTGTTCAAGTTAAGGCTGTTCGCCAAGCCACCTCAACTGTCCTAGCAGACTACTTAAGACAGTACATTTTTAATTTATTTGGTGTGCCTGAATCCATTGTTTCAGATAATGGGCGACAGTTCCAGTCGCACTTATTAAAAGACTTGCTTAAAAGGTACGGCGTTTCACATCGGTTTACACCTAAATACACACCTCAGGCCAACACTTCTGAAAGGGTTAACCGATCGATTCTATCGGCCATCCGATCTTTTATAAAAGAAGACCATCGAACCTGGGATGAACATTTGTCTGAAATTACATCCGCTTTATGCAACACCATTCATCATTCGACTAGCTATTCGCCCCACTACCTAGTCTTCGGTCAGCACTACTTCGGACACGGAACCAACTACGCACTCTCCAAGCATCTGAATGATTTGGCGTCAAACGATTTTTACTTCCCACCAAAGGCCCAACTTTTAACTACTGCTCAACGCAATGTTATACAACACTTGAAGTTAGCACATGACACCAACGCAAAGCGTTACAACTTGCGGAGTAATGCGCGTCAAATTCAACTAAATGACAAAGTTTTTGTACGGAATTTTATTCAAAGTAGCGCGTCGGATAAATATTCGGCCAAATTGGCTCCAAAATTCCTTACGGCATATGTGGATAAACCTGTGGGTAACACTTCATTTCAGTTAAAAGACTCGCATGGTAAAATAATTGGAGTGTATCATACGAAGGATATCAAGCACTAACACCATAAAGCTTAGGCCCGGTGTGAGACATCAACAGGGGTGAGTCTTCCCCACGATTGTAACGTTCCTACATAGACTTGAGAATAATTTAAAAAAATTCTAGTTAAACCATTTTTGGTATGTCTGAATACTCGTCTGGTAAGCGAACGGAAAATTTTGTTTCTTAAATTTTTTTTTAACTTGTTTGAGGGAAAATATAATACAAGTTTTGTTATTTTGATTGGCAATAAAAGCGAAATCAAAATTTGAAAATGGGATTAGTCGGTGATTAACGTCGGATACGGTGCACTTTTTTTAAAATCGATCTATATGTATATAAAAATAAATGTATAAATTAAATAAATTGAAATTGAAATAATTTGAAATAAATAAATTGAATTGAGTGAAAGAAAAAGTTATAATTGAAGTTTGGTTATAATTAAAGTTATAATTGAAGTTGGAAAAAAATATTGATATTTAATATTATAGTGCCTGATAAATTGTGTGAAAATTAAAATTTAGAAAAGTTTTTTTAAAAAATTAAAATAAAAAAATTGTGAATTTAATTTTTAAGTAATATAAGAAAAAAATTACATAGGCAAAGAAACTGTTGCATTTAATTATTGGATTAATTTAATTACAACAAAAATAAATAATGTTACCGTTGCAATAATATTACAAAAATAATCATCATATAAGAAAGAATTTACACCCAACTCGAGATATCATACGTGAAATTGGTTGTACTGTTACATCACATCATTCAACATTCATCATCATCTTCAACCTTGTTAAGGATATTAACTTAGGAATTAATGTTGGTGGCGGGTAAGTTAAGTTAAACTTAAATTTAATTTTATGATAATGAATAGTTCCATTTAATTGAAAACTTGAAACACTGACTTTAAAAAATTTTTTTAAATAACGAAATTTCAATTATCTAGATAGTTTAGTTGATGATCATTTGTTTTTTCTTATATATATTGAACGCATTTAAAAAAATAAATATTAACGGTGGTAAAAATTATTATTTTTATTTGTATTGTATTTTCCTCTTGAAAAATTGCATTTTATGGGTTTTGATTAGTCAGAAAAAAGAATTAAATTTTCCGTTCGCATATCATGTATTTACTGTGGATTTCTTTTTCTCAAGACGTGAATATATTTTAAAATGAAGTTCTAAATAAATCAACGGGGATGATGTAATGCAGGTAGGTTTCATGATGGCTCTTTTCAATGTGGTTTCCTTGACTTCCTTTTTTTCCTAATTTCCTTCCTTTTCCCCTTCCTTTTGGTCAATTACAGACTCATTCATGCTTTGAAAACTATCCACGACAATCCTCTGAGCCTAGCCGTAGCACTTGACCATCCTCAAAGCCTCTGAATGAGTAAAATATTTGTAAACAAGCTACGATCAAAACGGTTTGCCTTTTCATGACAAATACGATGATCATAGTACCGTTACAGTTTCCACCACATTTGCGCGCGCGATAGCCAAATATTTTATGATACCAGCATTTGTAATGAATGTCTCGATTTTTCGATTCACTTTGGGTCCCCAGAAGGTTGAGTTGTGTGGTATAGGAAAATTGGTTCCTTTGGCGATACAAAATGGTAATCAACTTTTTGGAGTTGGTCGAAATTGATCAGATTTTTATCAGTACTAGAACTTGGATAGAAATTCCACCAACATCTTCAGAGTACATGCTCGAGACATTTCAACTGAGCAATGAAAATTTGCTTCAACTTGGTATGGAGACAGATTTTGATAGGGGCCTAAAATAGATAATTGTTGTAATTAATAAGAAATGTTAGCCCATTTGGTTAAACTTCGCATGGAGATTTCTAACTTCTATCACATCATTCACCTAAACATGTATGATTAGGCCGTCGAAAATATTTCTACAGTCACAGAAGCTAAACTTCCATCAACGGAGCCTTTTCCATAAGAAGTTATTGACTAAAAAGTGGTAGAAGTTGAAATCAATCCAATGTTTAAAATAGTTCAACTCTTACATTTTTAATATTACTTAACTGAAGCATAATGCAATAGAAATTAGATATATCAATATTTATGTGGACAGTCAAGCTATATCATAGTCAGAGCTATAAATCACCAGACGCAGTTGCACCAAAGTAACGCTTACCTACCGTTTATCTCTGGCACATGAAATGAACTTGGTTTTCTAAGACAAATAAAAGTTTTATAAGCTGGTAGCTGATAGTTGCTAAATGTATTTTAGAACCTAAATACATAAAGCGGTGGAAGCAATTTTGTAGCTTATTTCTTCAGCAGATTTCCAAAGATTTTGTGGTAAAAAGACAGAGCCGTGGTATCGAAATGAACGTGTGAGATTGAAACACGTGTGTTCAAAGCTTCCAAAAAGTAACTAAACTCTGATCTTAACGTACTTGAGTTTTTTGTGATTGTGCTTGTACTCGTTTTCTTCGTGTAACTTTAGACCAAAATCTTAAACTGTCACGTTTTATTTCATTTTATTTTTACCTATATAAGGTTGAATTAAGGAATGAAAACAGAAAAAAACGAAATAAAATTCACAACCCCAGCTTCCGTTACAAACAAAAAAATCTTACATAAAATATAATTTGGGCAATAATTAAATTGTCCAAACAATACAAAATAGAATAATTTGATTTTAGAGAAAATTACGTAAAACTTGAGTAAAGAAAATACAATTTTCCGAATAAGGTCGAATTCGATTAGCCTAGGGAAAATCTGTTTTAGTTATTTTGATTTTATTTTTCTTTAAAGAAGATAATTGGATTAGGTTACAGATAAATTGAATGTTTTTGGAAAGTTATTTTACTTTAATCGAGATAAACGTGTCTGTGAATAGCAATTTGGACCTAATTTTACTGAAAAATTATTGCTTCTTTTTTCATAGAATTTTAAAAACTAAGGTAAAAAAGCTTAAGGGGTACACGTATTTTTTGTTTTATTTTTCTCGTTTTGAACCCAAAAACTTTATAATAAAAATAAAAACAGTATTGTGTTGTAACTTAGAGACCATGTTGATGTTTTGTTCGAGGCCATCTTTAAATTCGTTTTATCATTTTTTTGTGCTGGTTAGAATTTAATAATGCTAAATAATCTAGAGCACAGGAGAGATTTTTTCTGTAGCTTCCACAATGTAGTTCACCGACTCACAAACATATATTCATTACATTTGGAATCTACTAAAATCTCCTTGAAACGAGGCTCCATATAACTCCATAGCTCAGTTTTTATCATTGACAAAGAAGTTGCGTCACGTGGTCGAGGGATATGCCACTAGCTTGAGGTCCACTATACCCTTGAGCTAAGCTATGAAAACTATAGTTTTTTGTATATAAGATAATCAAATGGATGATTATACTATCCACCTTTTCCAAAATATATTTTTTAAATGTTGCGCTATTCGCCACTTTTTTCGCAGGGAAAACAATTTAATGTCTATTGATCCTGGTGTCTGTGTGGAGTTCGCCGTCTTTAACAGAATATAAGTGGGTGTTAATGGCTCTTTTGCGTCTGTAGTCAGAGCGATGTATGTCAAAGAACGAGAACTGACTATATTTTCTGCCTCAATTAACAGATTTTGCCACGTTTCGACGTTTCGCGGACATATCTCCTTCAAAGTGTGTTTCAATACCTTTTTTATTGACGGAACGAGCCGCTCTCTACAACCGCCTGCACTTGAATTTGACGGGCAGTTAAAAATCCACTAAATATACCTCTTAGTCATCTCGGTCTAGATCACATCATGGTAAAGCAATTCAATCACGTCGCACAATTCCTTCACAGCACCTATAAAATTGGCATTGCTGGCCACACACCTTCCGGCTCCTTTAAAAATTCTTGACCATCTATCCATTGGCTACGTACACAAAACTTTAGGGGATATTTAGCTCAGGTGGCATCATCTACGGAATTCACCCTAGTCGGCACTTATCTCCAGTCGATTGTGTTTTTCAGAATTTCCGATATTCTACGGGTGACAAACAGCTTATACCAACGATGATCGCTTTTTATCCAGTGCAGAACTGTTTTAGAGTCACTCCAAAAATACATTTATTAGCCTGGATATCGTGACTTTCAGTTACGGACTTAGACCCAAATACGTGAGACTGAAGTTCCAGGCGGGGGATCGATAATAATTTTTGAGGCGCGCACTTTGTTTTCCCAGATACAAAGGCAATTTTGACGTTATTTTCCGCTTTCAATATCCTAAAGTAGGCAACTGCGGTGAAAGAAGTCTAACTGGCATCCACAAGTATATGTAGTTGAATATCACCAGACCTCAGCAGATGCAACGAATAACAACGGTGCATACTAAATGATTTAACACACTTTCGCTTGTTCTGCCAACATAGCCAATTGTCAAAGATAGTATCCGGCAACTGGTCGTCCCAATAGATAACCGACTTCCATACTTCCTGTAACAAAACTTTCATGCATAGAAGAAAATTGGCAAGCAACCCAAAGAGATTGAAAATTGACATGGCGATACTGAGTATCTTTCTCTTAGTAGGAAGTCTTTTTTGTTGCAACACCTCAGGATCAACCATATAAAATTTTAAATCAAATCTAACTCATCCTTGATTTTATCCCAATACATCCCGAGAGCATTTCGTAACTATTCCACTTTGCTTACTCATATTAACGTAAGTGGCATTGTTATCATCATGCCCATTCAATGTGTTTTCAACACTTCGCGATCTAAATACGATATTACACAGTTCAAAACCAGGGTTTCTGTAAATGTTTTTGACAGAAACCTGAATAGCCGTTTGTTCGTTTGGGAAACTATCCACTCAGTCATCCTCATTTTCCCTGCGAATGACAATCTGGTGAAACATCTCCTTGATGTCACCACATACTACTATAGCTCCTTGTCGAAACTTGAACAATATTGAAGGTAGCGATTTATATTGATCCGGCCCTGCCAACAATACTGATTCCTTACGCAAAAAATGAGGCAAATACCTGACCTTTCGACCTCCTCGAACGTAAGCTTTCTGGCATAACCCTTGAAAAGATAATCCTTAATATTTATTCTATACATGGCCGCGCACTCCGAATCCTTCACCATTTTCCTCTCGATACTTTATAGTCGGCAAATTGCCATTGGCTATTTTCAGGAAAATTTACTACCTCGAGCGGTTTCGAATTTGTCACGAAGCCAAGCTGTCGTCGAATTCAATATAAGCCGAGCACGTTTATCATCCTGTGACTCAGGCGTGGTTTGGGACCAAATCACCTTCCTTAGTAAAGTAATCCTTAATCAAATGCTGAACATTATCCAACTAGAAGAACTGCGGCCCTACCATGTCCTACGAAAGTTCTCTTATTTTGATCCGGACCGTACATGACCAATCCCAACTTTGTACTGGCCACCATTGGACCATTTTCCAAACTCTGAACTACCTGTTTTGGTGAACTTAAATGGCAGTTGTCCAAGCCAATCAGCACGTGCGGTGTGGCATCAGAAAATTTCATTAAGGGTAATCGTTTGAAATTGTGATACTTTGTGTGTAACTCATTGAGGTTAAGAGTTGGTACTGGAAGGCACATGTCATTTACAATCATTGAACATTGTTTAGAGAAAATGGGTCACATTTATCACTCACACCAGACATTTTAGGACTGACCAACTTTGAGGGTTCGGTTGAGGTCCAATTTCTCAACCATTGCATTGTAAGAGGAATATTTGAACAATCATCTATACCAAGTTCCATTGCAATCACTTCGTTCATCATTGTAACTGATGACCCATCATCCAACAGCGCGAATGTCCTAATAACCCCTCGAGGGCCAAACAGTTTTACTGGCAGAATTTTAAAAAGGACTTTTGAGGAACTAATTGATTCCCAAAGGCAACTGAGGACAGGCCTGGGCACAACGGCATCTACACTTTCCGGTGCTGCTTGAAAATGTGACCATGACGGGGTTCCACCGGTTTCGGACAAGCAATTTTGAAGCAATACGATAATTCGATGGCAGGCTTTAATAGTGAACGGCTTACAAGCTCTACAGCTTCTGAACCCATGACCCGATTTAAAGCAGAAAAATAATACACGTTGGGATTTTATATACTCCCACCGTTTCTCCACACTTAATTGATTGAACCTTGCACAGTGCTTCAACAAATGATAATTTTCGCACAAAATTCAGACAATACTTTTAACATCAGTTTTGTTTCACTTGTGTGAAGTACAAAACCCTTTTTATTTGGCGTCGTGTTCGGAACACTGTATGATTGTGAGGTTGGAACGACAAGGGTAACAAATATCGCAACCGGATCTAACCAGTTACTAAAATCTTTTATAGTGGGGTATGGCAAAATTTGAATCGAACATTGAGCCCACTCCAACCGCTTCATCGGCAGCTTACATACCAACTCTTCGAGTAACATAGGACTGGCGAGATGCTGCACACCGTTGGCGGCTTCCGAAAAGGTTGCTAAGTTTTGAACCTTGGTGGTAAAATAAACGATTTGTTCTAATTGATTTTTACTTGCAATGCCTCTTACCTTGGCTATCTGACTAATAAGGCACCAAGGGCACCCAAACCTAAATTCTAATTAACCTATATGACTTCTTCTACAGTGTTAGGGTGAATTAATAATGATTCGACAGTCTTCTTCGCCTTACCTTGTTACTATTGGGCTTATATTATTAGAAATAGAAACATACCGTATCTATTTATCCAATGGTTATCAATTTTAAACGATATATGTACACTGAAAAAAACATGTCCTATTTCCAATCGAAATGCAATTGTCTCAACCTCACCGTTCGGTCACATATGGCGGATCAAACTACGAAATTGCTTCAACAACTCTACAATTATACATCGATGAAGTTGAGACAATCACACGAAATATTTATGTGAAACTAAAATATAGTTCAATTACTCTCAAATACTTAAACTTTAAAATGAAAAATTCATGATATAAGGCCAAAGAAAATTTTTTTCAGGGAAATAGTTATTATCTTTATTCAACTACTGTTATATTGGATATAACACTTTATATTTTCAATAAAACTCATTCTGTTGTTAGGAAAATGTTATCGTGCAGTAGTCCCAATCACAGTGAAATTGATTGCAAATAATTTTTCTTTGCATGAATAATAAACTGCCAACTTCAAGATGAGGTTGTCATGAACTTCAATTTTTTTTTCAGTGTATGAACGGATCATGCGCGGACTCTAACACTAGAAAGATCTCTATTGAAAAATATTTATTTTGTCCTCTTATTTTGACTTCTAGAACAAACATAAATTTACTATATCTAACATGCAACATAAAACTAACAATGTGAAAAACAATAGATTAAAAATAATGTTGATTACCAATTGCATTTCAAAAAAATATCACTTCTTCCAAAAATTTAGAGCGTCATCCATATAGACGCTCGTAGAATGTAACATACAATGTAAATCACCCCAAAGGTTAATAAAATCAAAAGATGAACCAGCATGACAAGCACACGTATAATAATCATTTCAATTACAAATCATTTTTTTCCGCTAACGTGCTGACGCCCGTAACAATTCCATATTTCACGTATCAACATAAAAGTGTAATTTAATATATTATGGAACGAACTCACCCAATCCGCGACCTTTGACCATTTTGTTCACGGCCTCTGCTTTGAAACAATCCAACGATCTTACTTTCGCTCCGTTTGTTTTCCAAAATTTTGAAACGGTAATCTTATTTCCAACTTTTTCAAACTCCATTACTTGCAACAAAATCTAATCACCACAATATGAGCATAAAATTTCCTTTTTTTTGTTTATTCGCAATTTTTCTTTTTAATCAGATTTCATTATACAAAATTTTTTTTCCCTTTTTCTTCATATATATATATAAAAAACTTAATATAATTTACACATGTATAAAAAAACTTTTATCACATTTGTATTTACAATTTTCATTTTTTTTTTCGATTTATACAGTTAAGGTTAAAACAACCTAAACTCAGTTAGAAAAACAGTTTCTAAATATGCGCGACTGCATCCACGAATGAACTCGATATTTAATTTCAGAATCTCAATCGCGACTGCCAAATTTGAGTTTTATTTATATATTAATTTAAATCCCGACTTCCATAAATTTCGTTTTAATTATCTTTAACTTTTAAATAACGACTCAAGTTACGAGATTTCTAGTTGAAATCTAAATTACAACTCAAAAATATTTTCCAAAAATGCAGGGGCCCTATTCCCGAACACATATTTGTGAAATGACAATATTGTCAATTTTACCAAACCGCTTCACAACTTTGTAAAAAAATGGTATTCCATAACACCAATTTGTGGATCGTAAAGGTTTGATTTTTAGCTGCAAAATTGTACCAGTTTGAAGTACTTTTAGTACTAAAATTTATATTTTGTACTAGAACAATTAAAGAATTAAAATTAAAATTTTTGACAGTTAAGTTTTTTGAATTTTGATCCTAGTTTATATTTAAAAAATACAAAATAATAAATATTACAAAATATATGTGAAAATGGCTAGCATTTTTTGGTATATGGAATCAAGCAGCGAAGAGGAAGAAGAAATGCGTGTCGTGTAAAAAATGTAGCACGAAAGATGTTACGGGATAAAACAAACCCACTTGATATGCCTGAGATAGCGTAAGTTAAATTATACTATAAATGATACATATAATCTGTTTTAAATGTGATAATTAGTTTTCAGAAACTGTTCCGATTAAGCAAAGAAGGATTTTTTTTTTGTTTTATCGCGAACAAGCCTGAATTTTAAACAAGCCAACCCGTTGTTCTCGCATTACGCAAAAACTACTTGCTACACTTCGATTTTTAGCACATGGAAGTTATCAGTAATGTGTGGGACAAGACTATTTGGTAGGAATGGGACAATCAACGGTGTCTAAAGTTTTAGACGAGTGTCTCACAATATTGGAAGATGTTTTGTGTCCTACGTTAATCAATATGGAAATGTCTGCTGAGGAGCAGCTAAAATCAAAACATCACTTTTTTTCTAAATATAAAATACCAGGTGTAATAGGGGCCGTCGATGGCACACATACTAATATAATCCGTCCAACGCAGACAGAACACAATTTTTTTATTAGAAAAGGGAACCATAGTATAAACGTAATGGTGGTAGGTGTTAAATTTCGCCATGATTAAAAACTATGCTACTACTTAGAATATTTTTCAGATTGCTGATTATAAGATGCGTATTCGGAGTGTCAATGCAAGACATGGAGGTGCGTCTCATGATTCCGCAGTTTGGAATGTTAACCCTGAAAGAATGTTTTTGGAGCAACGGTGGAAGAATGGAGATAAAAATTCATGGATATTAGGTAAATATGTAAAATTTTAAATTTTGCAGTTTTATTGTAACTAAAATTTCTTTCAGGAGATTCTGGATATGCAATCGAACCTTGGCTACTAACTCCATATAGACAGGCGGCAGCAGGAAGCCCAGAAGCAATTTTCAACCAACTACATTCCAAATCACGAAATATTGTTGAGAGAACTATAGGTTTGTTGAAAGGTCGGTTCCGTTGTCTATTATCAGCCCGTGAACTACATTGTGCGCCGGCCAAAGCAGCTAAAATTGTTAACGTTTGTTGTGCGTTACATAATTTATGTATAGAATATACAACCCTTGAAAATCCTGAGATGGAATACCATGACGATCAAGCTGCTACTACAAATGAAAACAACGGCAGCATTAGGAGTGAAATAGAGATCGCCAGAAGGACAAGAGATAATATAAAAAATAGTCTAATTTTAAACTAAAACTACCTATATTTTCCACAATAACAAAAACAGGTTTTTTAGAGGGTTAGCCCATTAGATACCTTAGAAGAATATTTTAGATTTTTATTGATAGCACGTATTTTCATCGAACCACCTTCGGCGCTATGGACCGTAGAGTCTGCGTGCTAGGACAAGTTTGCCTCATGCAACCTGTCCAACCCTTTATAATCTAATCTAATCTAATCTTCATCGAACCAGATCTTCTAAGTTTTAACATCACATTCTTTTTTTTTAAAACCAACATCTCCTGCTGTAGTGCATTTGCCTTATTTTGTGCAAGGAAGTGCTTTTTATTAATCCTTAACTGTACATTGAAAGCGGCGATAATTTTTTTTTATGCCACCTGCTGATTTTTAACCTGTTTCTCAAGCAAGTAAAAGCGATTTGTTTTCGACGATTTTGGTAAATTCCTCACACTATTGGAGGGCATCTACGAGGTAATGCTGGTGATGCTGGTAATGCTGGTAATCTACGAGGTAATGCTGGTGATAGACCCGGTTCTTCAGGTAAAACAATTTCTTGTATATATTGGTTAGATAAGTGTGGTGTCACAGTTATGATATCAGTGTTTTTCCCATTTCTCAGTGGGTCAGGTCCTTTATTATGCACCAACCTTTGCAGTGGCGTCGAAATACTAAGTTCTTCAAAAGTTACAATTTCGAAGAAACTATTTGACAGTTCTGGTTGAACAGTTACAATTTGAGTGCCATTCTCATAACACTGGTGGTTTTCCTTAGTATTTAAAGAGTTATGTATGTTAATCGTTTTGACCGCTGACATACTTTTTAACAGCATCCATTAAAGAACATAATTCGTCAACTTTTTGTTCTATTAGAGTTAAATAAATAGTTTTATTAGTTCCTCCAGTTTGATTTCGGGCACATTATGTAATATGATTTTACTTACTCTATTCCACTCTAACGTTTCTCGTATCGGGGCACCAAGGGAATTCAAATTGCTTGTTAAATGTTCCCATTGTGCTTTACTTTTAACTCTTGCATCGTGTGTATTAACATATTCACAGGTGAGTCCAGGATGTTGCTCCATAAAACATACAATTTCCACAAACTGCTGCTGATTTGTTAGCTTTGGACTACACTACATATAAAAGCAATGTTAGATTTAATAGATAGACTTAAAAATAGCGAAGTTTTTGTTTTAAGATTAAAAATGTAACCATCTAATTCTAATATAATTAATCTAACAAAAATTAACACTTACTTTTGTTTTTCTGTCATTATTATAAAAAACATTTGCCGCAATTCACTGAAATTTATACTAACAAAACTCAAAGAAAATAAAGAAACAAAATTGTGATTTTGACAGTAACTATATTGTTCTTGCCAGATTCTTAATATTGTGTTGCATGTTCACCAAATTGGTGTTACATAATACGAAAGTCACAATATTGTGTGAATTTACAATATTGTGAGGATATTTATGTGTTCGGGAATAGGGCCCCAGTTATAAATACATTTTTGCTTATCCTAAACGAAAAAGAAAAAAGTTGATTGCACAGCATCCTCTCGCTTTGTAGATATTGAAATTATTAATAGAATTACATCAGATTACCAAAAAAACTACATAAATCATACAGTCTGATCTACATAAAGACATATTGTTTTGTTTTCAGCTAATCGAAAGATACAAACAAAAATAAGAGTCATTCTCTGTCATACACAAGCATACAATTATTCAGTTTGTTGAAAACTTCATTTGTACATGTATACAACGAAATATCTCAATAAAAAAAAAAGAACTGGAAAGGTACATACACATTTAAAGCTTTTCTTTTCTGTTTCAATACAATAAAATGAAAAAGAGTTCATACACTTTAACTCTTCTGATTCGCTTATGTAAAACAAACAATAATAAAACATTTATGATCAAGAAAAAATGAAAATGTATACCGAGGGAGAGGCAAAAAGTTATTTGTACTGCATGATCATGTTAATAAAAATGTAATATTATGTTAATGCAAAACATGAAACGTTGTTGAATCAAGGATGAAAAATGTAAAGGTGTTTTGCGCCGGTATTACTTTTTATTGTTAGACGTAACTACAACAATCTAATTCCTTTGCCAACACCTTTACTCAGAACTCAAATTGTTCTGTATTAGATCGTAGAATTTTCCAAACGCTACATGTTGGTCATCTCACAATTGGTGGGGATAACAACATTTTAAACATTTCTGTAATCTTAAATTATTTTCTAGCTGAGAAGTAAATTAAAGCAGCAGTTGACTCCTTAAATGTGGTGATAACCATTGACCAATCTTGAAGGCGACCACCAAACTCCGGAAGACCATGTAATTTACATCGGCTTTCAAAGGTGTATTGATTTTTTGATGACATTGGCTGTGATAGAATTTGACTGGCTGTCATTGTCGTCGGCAGTGATGACGTTTATTGTGTTGTTGTTGGCAATGATGATGTAACTTGACTAATGGCTGGTTTGATGCTTGATAACATTTGGCTAGCTTGACTGGCTGTCATGGTCATCGGCAGTGGTGACGTTTGTTCTGTTATAGCCGGTAGTGTGAAGGCGGTGGTGGAACTGGCAGCTAAAGAACAGGATGGAACGGTGTTTTGAGAAATTATTTCAATTTTTTGTAGATTGGCATTAATGGTTCTACGTTCATTTCTATCAGCCATCAACTCGGTACAATTCAAATCCAACCTTTCCTGCACGACTTGTAGCTGTCTGTATAAAATTCCCATAATTTGTTCAAACATTACCATGGTATGATCCATATCTACCTGACTGGTGACAACTTCACTGTTGGGAACTGGAGGTGGTGTAATTGCACTAGTGCGTCGTCTTGAAATTCATTCTCCACAAAGGTAGTGAATTGTGATCATCATCATCAATTTTGTTGGTATATATGACGTAATCTGATATATGACGTGGCCACTTTTCCTTAATCTCCCTTCGGCTATATCGTCTCTGCATTAATTGATAAAATAAAGAATAACTTTAACTGTGAACTATCAACTAAGCTATTTCCATAGCTTAGCTGAATTGTATAGCGGGCCTGATTATTGGCAGCCTAATTTTTGTTTTGTTTCTTCGGATTTTTTATTTTGTTTTTATTTTTTACATACTGTCATGAAATATTAGTCTCTGTCATATTTTATTGTATGATAATGATAGTATTACTGTTTAGTTATCTATTTTTTAAATAAAAAACATAAAACAAACATTTGCATCTATAACACCTCAAGACGCATGTTGTTGTAGGCCCAAGATCTTAAATGCATTTTATATGTTGTTGTGACACATATTGCAACAGCGATTGCACAACACATTTAATTCAAAAAACGCAAAAGTTCAAATTTTCACATTTTTCAGGTTAATTTAAATGCAGTCCTTATTTTACGGCTTACAGAAGTTGCAATTGAACAAAAAGAGTTGTCCCTCAACATGTCATGACTTTGACCATTAGCAAATTTCATTTTCATATACTTGCACACAATTTTCGAATGAATTCCGAAACAAATCTAACTCAGAAATCACCAAATTTTACATACCAATTTTTATTGGCAATATTTTATTGCGTAGCTATACCATAACAATAAAATGAAACATATCAATAATCAACTTTTTTTCCACAAATAAGACCAATTTTCTCATCTTATTATTGTCATCTTAAAAGTAAATATTGAAAAATCAATCGAACGTAACAGTTGTTTTCTTAATAATCGAATTAAATGATTTTGATTAATCCTAAATCGGATCTAATGTTTCGTTTTATTATACTACAACCAGCTCAGACAGATAAAAATAAAAACACTACAATGATAACCTCGCAGTCATGTAAATTCGATTGTTTAACCAAAAAAAAAATGTGTGTAGATATAGAATAGAATTAGATAAACAAATAGTGCTTCTCAATCAAGAGCAATCAACTCAAATTTTTAGCTAAACAAATTCTATTTATTTTTGTTGAAGTTTTAGAGTCGAAATTTGGAATTGGTTGGTTGGTTTTTTATTTACTTTAGATTATTAACATAATTTTTATCAATTTAACTTTTTTTAAAATATCTGTACATATCAATGAATATTGAAAAGAAATAAGGGTTGATGAACAGCGAAAATTAGAAACAAAGAGGAAAGTGATAGGAATATTGAAATTTGTAAATACTTATGTTCGGTTCAATAACTGTTAATGTTTAATAGAAGAATGAACTTCAACTTGCTAAGAAAACGAGCTGTGTTTGTGTCAACGCGGCGCACTTATACTAGTCGGGGTTGATTAATCTGAATCAGTTTTTGGGATCAACTCTATTTTGTCGTATAGAAACGCTAACAGGCATGCACTTCCTGATAGACTAAGTACATAAATGCTTAAAATAGTTTAATTATTTTCAAAAATTTCATCCATTTCAGCTTTCACTGTTTTATTCATGCGGTGCGCCGAGGTTTGGGATTTTGCTACGTGTACACTGACGATATTCTGGTAGCGTTGTATATTAGAAGAACATCTGGACCACATGGGAGTCATTTTCCATTGGTTGAAGGAAGCAGCTACTAGATGTATGATCATTGAACTCATTGTGCATATCCGCATATTTATTGGGCAAAAGTCGATAACATGTTGATTCACGCGACGATGTATGAGAAAGCCAACTATAAATTCCCCTCCGTTTTGATGACTGCAATAGACACTCTCTTCACTCTCACTCTCATCCCTTGGCTGTTTCACCCTGGCCATCTTAGTTCTTGCAATGCCACTATATCTAGTGTGTAGCTATCGATTTGGTTTGTAAGTTTTAGTAGATCTCCTGGTCTTCTAAGGTTTAGCACGTTCCAGGTTCCCATTTTTAAATCGTAGTCCGGGTACAGTTTCCGAGGTCGTTCTTGAAATGAGTCCGAGATAATCCGAGGCCAATGTACAGAATTCATGACAAATATTTTTGTACAGAAATGGGGTGTTAGCCCTTCGCCCAACCCAAATTTTCGTGAATGGGTTCGTTCTGCATTTGCAGGTTACCAGAAACAATCTTTTTACACGTTTATAAAGCGAGCCGCTTGATCCTAGACAGACGCTCGCTCCAAACCGCTCCTAACATGGAGAACAGACGCTTGTTACACCTTTTACACGCTTTTCATTACACATGTTGTAAATTATATTATTAAGAAATGCTACTTAAAAAACGGCATATTTCCAGTCATTGAAAACTATATACGACCACCTCGACATCTATAGCAATATAATACATCTCGAAATATCCAAACAGATTAAGATATTTTGACGAAATCGGCTTTAATACATAAAAATACGGGTTTTTCAAATTTTCCGTAAAACGGCATTTTTCACGTCAAAAAAAATTATGGGACCCTCTCGAAATCAACTCAAATAGAATACAATTTAAATCATCCAAATCGAACAAGTCGTTTTTTAGAAATCGGTCAACATACATAAAAACCCAAATGAAACACAGAACCTTTTCTTTTTTGAAGTTTATTAAAAAACTAAAACAATTCAAAATATAAATTTAAAAAATGACGAAGCTCAATAATTAAGTATTGTTATGCCCGCCAAACTACGTGATATTTAACAGGTAGCATTTTATAAGAAATCTACACCAACTCTAGAACAACAAACTAATAGTAGAAACTAAATTCCTGTTCAACCACCAAACATAATACGGCTATACTACATTTTTTCATTAACATGGTTTATTACGAAACAATCACTTTACATAATCTTCGGACTTCCTGTAAAAAAACATCAAAGGCATAATAGTTTTTTTATATGTTTGAATTCTCTCTAAAATTTTTCGAATTTTAATTGTTTTATTTTATCTCTTTGCTAAATAAAACGAAACGGAAGAGTCATACGATCAATCACTCTTCTTTTCTTGGTTTGTTTTAAATATTATAAATACTAAAAATATTTTGGTATTCAGTTGAGTAGCAATTTAAAATTTAAGTTGAATTGTTCAAACCATAAGAGTTATGTTAAAATTAAAATGTAAAATAACAATCTAATTGAGATTAAAATGTAAAATATTGGTTCTTGTTGATTAAAATGTAAAATATTGGTCCATTAATAATAATGAAAAAAAAAAGAAATTAAAAAGAAACCAAAGAAAAAAAATGAATTATATGTTCGTGTCTGTTTTATTTCTATAAATAAAATTTTGTAAAAGAATTGTAAATTATTATGATTTCAAATGAAATCCTTGTCAGATGATAGTATAAATGTCTAACAATAAATTCAATCTGTGATATTACAAATAAAAGAATTGTGTTGTACAGCAAATTTTTTTATTTATATATGACTAGCAGGACCCGACGCTTTGCTACGCTTATATATAAAGTTTGTGCGCAGACATTTTGTTGACGTAGTAGCAATGATTTCAAAAAAGTGGTAATGAGAAATGATAGCATAATTTTTAATTGTACTTTTTAAAAATATGAATGAAAAATAATCAGCACTAAGCATCTAGCTAAGTTCGGGTATATGAAAAATTGGTGATCAAATAAGTTTTCAAGTAAGCAATAAAAAATGTATACGACTTGTTGAATTAGTAGAGGTGTGTCATCTCTATATAGAACGTTATACAGAACAAAAATAGAATTACAAATGTTCACAGTGCTCATGCATTGTATTTGTTCCCGACACGAAACACACAAAAATCACTCACAAAATTTCTCAAAATTTTATTTTTTACACCAAATAGTGTAAAAGTTTTGTTTATTTAACATTATGCTCGTCGCATATTGCCACTATGTCATAAGAAAGAAAATTCGAAAAAACTCGTTATGATAACATTCAATTTCTATTGTGTCATTTTTATTTTTATTAACTTATTTTAATACGGAAAGAATTTAAAAATGTCGTTTTAATTCTATTTATTTATCCGAGTACTTGTGGGTACACTTTATTTTAACGGAATGGTTTTCCTAAAGCGTTAGCTACATACAGTTGTCCTTGTGAGAAGCACGGATTCTCCAAATCTAGTCCACATACTTGCTGTAACTGTCCTTGTGATATATTAATGGTCATTGTAAAAACGAATTTGCCTTATCTGTTGGAATACGTGGTAACACTATATCTTCCGGTTCGAATTTTCCATTTAAAATTGTGGCTTCAATGACATTGTTCATCATCTTTTTCACTGAACATTTCAAAAAAAATTTGTGCAACTTCAAAGTATTTGACATATTTAGAATTACAATGTATGCCACAAAACACATAAAAACCTTTTAAGACCTAGGTAGACTCCACACCATCATGTTTTTTAAGACGTTGATGGACGAAAATTTCTTTTTTTTGTGTTTTTTATGTTCTTTTTAAGGAATGGAAAACCAAATAATAAATCCTTTCACATAATAATGTACCACATAGGGCAATATTTCAAAATAGGATGGAGGAAATAAAAATAAAACACTTTTTTTTCAAATTTGCAGGAACAAAGCTAAAATTGGGTTACTAAATTTCTAATTTTACGCATGGTTTTCCTCAATCCAACATATATAATAGTTATATGGAAACTCATTTCTTCGAGCAAGCAAAAAAGTTCATTCTTTAAAAAAAAATATAAAAAATAAAAAAATTGCGTACATAAACACCTTAGAAGCATGATGTTGTGGGACCTTGTTCTTAAAAGGTTCTTATGTGTTGTTGTGACACGTTGTGTTGTAATTCCTACTACCCAACATATTTTATTTAAAAATACCTAAAAAAGCGTGTCATCACCAAAGAATATTCCATAACTATAAGACTAAGATACGAGAAACGATAGCACAGTTGATTGAAAAAAGTTTATCCCCCAGCACCCCTAAAATATCACTTATCCCCCTATATCAGTGATATCTTACTGCCATTGCCAGTGGTTTACGATATCTCACGTTAACTGATTTGCCAATAGCAGGTACCAAAGTACGCGGGGTTGTCACACCCATTGTAACAGTACTCTCTGGTATCGCACCTTAATACGGGAAGCTTCTCGGCTGGCAGGGTTTGATCTACTTTCCCAGAGGTTGAGTGACTGTACAAATAAAATGTTTGATATAAGTGCGAATTTCTTTAAAGAAAGATAGCAGCATCGAGTCAGATATCATGAAAAGCTCACCATTCACATCATCCTCTTAAAAGATTTATTTATACATCTAAACTATTTTATCTATGTGCCAAAATTTCATCAAATAAAGAAAACATTTATATTAGGAGCAAAAAAAAAATAAATCCAAATTACCAATAAAAAAAAATATATTTGATATCAACAAAAAAAATTATAATTTTAAAGTACAGGTTTTGTAAAAATCAAATTGAAAATTATTCAATGTAAGTAAATATACAAATATAATATTTGCTATCCAAAATAACACAAAAAAAAATCAATTTATAACTGTCTTAACAGACTTAAATTTCAATTAATGTAAATAAATATAAAAATATAATATTTGCTTTCAAAATAACAAAAAAACAAAAAAAAATCAATTTATAACTGTCTTAACAGACGTAAATTTCAAAAAAACTCACCTAATACCAATCCCAGCAAGCGCTTGTTGGATGTGGCTATAAAAAAAAATTATATAATCAAAAATTAAATATTTAATGAAATACGTTTCGGTTTTAAATAATTATCAAAAATATCAAACGAATCTTGATCCAACAAAACCAGATGAATCCAATAGATTGATTCGTCCTTCAATTGAATCCCGTATTCCAACACGGTTATGTTTAATTTATAATTTTATGCATGAAAAGCACTGATAATGTATCTTTCCCAAAATTTTCCTTAGCAGACATCTTTTATGGTTTTGGTTTTATTTCGATTTTATTATCAACAATCTTCTAATTATTTCTACTAGCTTTTGTTTTCCGCACACAGTTAAATAACGAACAATAGAGATCCTTGCGGATTCTTGTTTTTTTTTTTTAACAAAAAAAAAACTTAACATGCTATGCATTTGCAAATTTATAACATAAATGTTTGTCAATGTTTATCAAAATTTGAAAGATCCATTTTGGCACATTTCTTTTCAACCTTTTTTACATAAAAAGAACATTACATGTTTGTTGCAAATGTTTAATAGAAATATTTATAAATGTTTATCAAAATTAGCAAAATTATCCTATCACTTCTATCTTTATTGAGTCATGAACAATGTCATCACCAATGCAACCATCTCACAACAAAACTATCATTTTTATTATTCCAGAACTTTCATATTTACTATCACAGAACTTTAGAAACATTACTCAAAAAAAACATTGTTATAGTTCACTCATTAAGTTAAGAACAAAAAAATCAAATCTTAGCCAACTGACTCTCATAATCAATCTGATCAAAAAAATCTCAACAAAAAAAATCCATCCGAAAAAAAACAAACCGTTGGTGTTTTATACTTTTTTTTATACCATTTGTTTCTCCAAGTTTCCCCTCTACATTAGTCGAATAACCAGTCTAGATGGCAAGGTTCAACAACCAATTATTTTTAAATTAGGACGTTTAACAAAATAGAACAAATATAGAGAAATCAAACAAATATACCGAACGAGTACAAAACCATATGATGTATATGAGGTATGATCAAGTTACTATTTTCAAATCGTTACAGGGCAGATGCATCAAAAGTTTATTAGCTTTTGATGAATCTGAAGATACATTTCAGAATAACGTTTTTTTTTTATATTAGCAGTGAATCATGAATATTAAAAAAACCTTATTTTCGGAGCGTCTTTTGAAATTATTGACGAATGTCCTTTGCATGGAACATACCCAGTTCCTTTCCAGATTCGTTTTCTAACACATAATTAACCCCTCCTACTTTCGTCTTAACAAAAGCTTTTGCGAAGAGTGGTGCTAATTTAGCGGAAAATTGACAGCCGGCGTTACTCTGGTGATGCAGTCTATAAAATACTGTATCCCCTGGGCTATAGCTAACAGGTCGAGAACGTAGGTTGTATCGTCTACGGTTATTTTCGTCGGATTTTTTTAAACTTTCTCTGACTTTTTCAAAAATCATAATTTGCCGATCAGCTAACTTATTACACAACATTTCTGTGTCACCCAATGCTTCCAAGTTGCGTAGAATTTTATATTCATGGGCGTGGTTGATCTTGTGGTGACCAAATAGCAGAAAGTGTGGGCTCTGACTAACACTCGCGTGAACGGAATTTCGTAAAGCACATGCAATGTCGCTAAGATTTTTATCCCAATCGTTGTGATTTGTTTGAATATATGCCCTAATAGCCGCTATTATTGATCTATTTACACGTTCCGATATGTTTGACTGGGGTGAATATACAGCCGTCCTTATATGTCTAACGCCAAATTCGTCTAAAAGATGTTTGAACACTTTTCCCGTAAACTGACTACCATTATCTGAACTAATTGTTTCTGGAACACTGTAGGTATTGAACACTTCCTCACGTAAAAATTTTACCATCTTTGTTGAATGCGCTTTATTCATCGCATGTAGCAATACGAACCTTGTTAACTGATCCACCACAATAAAGATATAACATTTTCCATTTTTGGAGCGTGGGTATGGGCCCAAAAAATCGCAATAGATGCGTTGCCATGGTCTTTCTACAATAAATGGATTACCAAGAGGCGGTCTCAAGGTAAAATTAGGAGCTTTTGTCTGCTTACAAATCTCACAGCTTGATACGAAGTTTTTAACGCTTAAAATCATTTTTGGCCAGTAAAACTTGCGACGAATTCGTTCCAAAGTTTTTTTCATCCCACCGTGCGCAGCAAGTGGGTCGTTATGTTCTTGCTCTAATATTTGGGGTATCATGGAGTTTGGAACCCAGACTTTACATGGGTTACTCGAGCATAATGCATCCTTTGGTTTAGACTCTAGTCTTATATATAATCTGTTATTGACCACCTTTATTTGAGGATAATCTTCGGGTCTACTTACAACTTTTGCTCGTAGTTCTACGTAATTAGAATCTTCTTCAAACTGCTTAGATTCGATATCGATACTACAAACTTGGGTTAAACAATCATGGAATTCCGCACATGGATCCTCATAAACACGAGATAAGGTATCTGGTACGATATTATCACATCCCTTGACATGTTCAATCGCAAAATCGAATGCTTGTAGTTTAAGACTCCATCGTGCTAGTCTCCCAGACATTCCTTTTTGGGTCATCAACCACTTGAGGTTAGCATGATCGGTGACAATAATAAATTTATAGCCTTCGATATATGGACGAAATTTTTCAATGGATAACACCACTGCCAAGCATTCAATTTCGGTAACGGTGTAGTTCTTTTGGGCCATATTTAGCTTACGAGACATAAAAGATATCGGTCTATCCGATCCTTCATCATCTTTTTGATATAACACGCCTCCAACCCCAGTACTGCTACCATCGCAGCTTACATAAAACGTGCGTGAATAGTCCGGATTGATTAATACTGGCGCATTGGTTAACATAAGTTTTAATTTATCAAGTGCCGTTTGAGCTTCATCAGTCCATTCAAATTTTTGTTTTTTCTTGGTAAGCAGATCAGTTATTGGTGCTGTAATATCAGCAAAATTGTGAATAAACCTTCGATACCATCCAGCCATCCCCATAAGCCGTCTTACTTGTTTTACCGTTCGTGGTGCAGGAAAAGAAACAATGGCTTCAATTTTACTTGGATCTGTTCTCAAACCATCCTCGCCCACAACATATCCAAGATACTTTATCTCGCGAAGTACGAATTTGCTTTTGTCTATGTTAATAGTAAGTTTGGCAGATTTCAGCAACCCTGCCACCTGTCGTAAAAGTGCAACATGTTCTCCAAACGTCGCTGAGACAATTAGCAGATCGTCCAGGTAAACAAATACGCATTCATGTAACTGATGTGGTATGACTTTTTCCATTAGCCGGCACATTGTTTGTGGAGCATTGCACAATCCAAACGGCATCACTTTAAACTGATAAAGAGGTCGACCTGGAACTGTGAATGCTGTTTTATCACGAGATGATTCTGCTAATGGGATCTGCCAAAAGGCATCTTTTAGATCTAGACTGCTAATGTATTTAGTATTTTTCAATCGACCTAATAGTCCATCTATCAGGGGAAGCGGATAGGCATCCTTTTTGGTATACTTATTTAATTTGCGGGAATCAAGGCAAAGCCTGTTTTTACCGTTAGGTTTTCTAACCAGGACCACTGGTGAGCTCCAGGCACTCTGACTTTGTTCTATAACATCCATTTCAATCATTCTGTCTATTTCCTGGTACAGCAAGTTCTCTATAATAGGCGACACCGAATAATGCCGCTGCTTAATAGGGACTGTTTCTCCAACGTCAATAGTGTGGCTCACTAAGTCTGTTCGACCTAGGCCATCTCTGGAAAAAGAAGGAAATAAAGGAATAACTGCTTCCAGCTGTTTACGTTCCTGCTCCGATAGTTGGTGCTCTTTTTCCTCGCATCTCTGTATTTCTATTTCACTAACACCATCTAGTGTGATGCCAAACTTCTTCCAAAAATCTATCCCGAGATATAATGATTGATGAAGACTAGGAGCAATATGCAATCGCATTAGCTTGTTAAGGCCATTGAAATGTAGAAGTACACTAGCATGTCCGATTATTTTTTCCGATGCTCCACTAGCAGTTTGTATGGTGGAAGGATGATGGACAATTTTAATGTTAGCGTCAGCCAAGAATTTTTCCGCTCCAGCTCCCAGGACACTAATGGTAGCGCCACTATCTAACAAACCACGAAGCGTTTTACCGTTAATATCTACCATTGCATAGGGTCTGGCATCATTTAGATCATACAAAATACTCTCCGCTATTTTTAATTTCATTAATTTACGGTTAGTCCAATAACGCTTGCGCCTAATTCGTTTTTTTGAAGATAGATTTGAACTAGAATAGACGGGATTTAGATGTTTTGCTCGATTGAGCTCGAGTCTTGCATCAGATTGTCGTTGCTCAATTCGTTTATTTGTTTCGTGGGAAGATTGTGATTGAGGAGACGATTCTTCCCGTACACTAGCGCCCCCTGATTTACGTTTCCCGACTTCATTGCGCATTTGCGGCAGTTAGGTTTTAATATTGCTTCTTCCCCACAACCGAAACAAAAAATTCTGTTGATTTGTATAGGACAATCTAAATAGGTGTGACCAAGGTCCTTGCAATTCCAACATACGATATGTTCTCGAGATGATCGCATATTTAACCCCATGTTGGAGGTTGTGGGGTTTTTAATATTACTATAAGAGTTAGAAGTTGATAAAGCATTTAATTGATTATGCATCACTTGAAAATCTGGAGATACCGATTGAATATTATGGATTGGTGTAATTTCATTTACTTGTCGAAAAGGGTTTTGGTAAACTCTCTCGGGCATATAATTTAATCGCGCCCAGGTGTCCTCCAAGTTACCGCTCGATTTCATTAATTCGCTAATTGACCTGATATCCTTATCAGCAAGAGCTATTTGCAGACCTGGCCGCATATTACGGCGCAATAGACTAAGTAATTCATCATCCGACATAGGTTCATTAAATTGAAGGGACAAAGCCATTATTCCATCATAAAATTCTACAAATGTTTCTCTAGGTTTTTGTTTCTTAACTTCCATTAGACTTCTGAGTTCAGAATCAGACCGTCGGTCTTGGAATCTTTTTATAAAGTCGCTCTTGAACTGTTCCCAGGAAAAAAAAGTATACCTTTCCAGATAAGTCCAGTACCATTCGGCCGCTAATCCTTTCAGGAGATGGAATATTTCATTAACCAAACGTTCTGGCGAGACGCAGTTAGCTTTAGCCAAATGTTCAACCCGGAAAACAAATCTTTTAACAGATAACCCTGTCGAAGACCCATCGAAAACCAGATTCCATTTAGAAGGTCCAACGAATTCTTTTATATTTGAGGAATGAGGCCAGGAGGATCTGTAAGGCTCGTGATTCATTGGCATACCAGCTGGTGGTAGTTTATCAAATTTAGATTGGGTAACATTAAAATGCTCTGCACTTTCGAGATTAGGATGTTCTTGGTTTTTATTCAACAAATAATTGATGTCTTTCAATTCATCAGCTATAACGACTAAACGCGATGGTCCGGCTACATTTCTGTTGTCTGCCGCAAGTCTAGGATCGTTTACTTTAGGAGAAGAACTAATTGGTGTTGGCATATTTTTACTGCGAGAGACATCCTCATCTGATGAAGATATTTCTTCTTCACCGTTGAATTGTACATCTTTAAGTTCTTCTATAGTGACATTCAATGCAACTGGATTTCTGATGTTCTTGGTGACTATTTGGAGTAGCTTTTCGCATGCTTCGTGCAACTCTTTTGCCGCACTCATAACAGTTTTAGACGTAGATATCCTACTTAATCTTCCTCGCACATGAAGTAATCTAGACTCCATTTTAGGTAGAATTTCATCGCTTTCACTACTATCAAGCGAGGTTTGCAAATCTCTTAATTTAAAAGAACAAAGTTTAATTTCTCTAACAGGGTTTTTCCTAGCGTTAACATGTGCTTTAATAGGAACCAACACAGGAGTTTTCCTTTCCGCCACTATTTGTTTTTTTAATGTCTCATATCCTTCAACGGGATCTCCTTCAATGCCGCGCACCAAACATTCCACATCAAACTCATCCCTATTTAACAAATCGATATTCATTTTTGAATAAAAAATCCGTGATAAAAAACACAACAAAACAAAAATATTTAATCTGTTTCTCTAACCAAGAAACCGGTCGTTAATATTAAGTTATCGAGAGAGAAGAAAAAAAAATAATAACAGTAAAAATTTCAACTTAAAAAAAAAATTTTCTTTAAAATAATTGATCGCAAACTCAACCACAAAAAAAAATTTCAAATATTTTTAATTATAGCAAATGCAAACACAAAAATTCAAATGCGTAAATAAAAACAATCAGAAAGAAATCGCAACAAAAAAAACTATATGTGTAAAGAGGATGATGCATACAGTGAGGTTTCAAAACATTCTAACACGCTGCCACTAGAAATAGAAAAATAAAAAAAAACGAACAGGAACAAACTGAAAACATTTTCTGAAAATTCTTTCGTTTTTTGCTGGCAAACTCAAATGAAACCTTAATTGATTTCAACAAACATATTGGATGTTGGCAGTAATCCGAAATCGACATAAATATCTTCAATCTAATAATTAAAGCAAATCTTTGATTCAATAAATTAGGTGAAAAGTGGTAAGAGAAGAATTTAATTTACTATTGGAAAATATTAACAACTTAGTCAACCAATGTATTTACAATTCTTTTTTTCTATTTATAATACTAGGAAGCAAGGTATCACCCTGAAATCAACCAATTAAAAATTTAAACTACCACATACTTAAGAAAAAAAATTATATTTAAAACAAAACAACGGAATTGTTATTTAATTACAAGCCTCGGGTCCCTGTTTCGGCGCCATTTTGTAACAGTACTCTCTGGTATCGCACCTTAATACGGGAAGCTTCTCGGCTGGCAGGGTTTGATCTACTTTCCCAGAGGTTGAGTGACTGTACAAATAAAATGTTTGATATAAGTGCGAATTTCTTTAAAGAAAGATAGCAGCATCGAGTCAGATATCATGAAAAGCTCACCATTCACATCATCCTCTTAAAAGATTTATTTATACATCTAAACTATTTTATCTATGTGCCAAAATTTCATCAAATAAAGAAAACATTTATATTAGGAGCAAAAAAAAAATAAATCCAAATTACCAATAAAAAAAAATATATTTGATATCAACAAAAAAAATTATAATTTTAAAGTACAGGTTTTGTAAAAATCAAATTGAAAATTATTCAATGTAAGTAAATATACAAATATAATATTTGCTATCCAAAATAACACAAAAAAAAATCAATTTATAACTGTCTTAACAGACTTAAATTTCAATTAATGTAAATAAATATAAAAATATAATATTTGCTTTCAAAATAACAAAAAAACAAAAAAAAATCAATTTATAACTGTCTTAACAGACGTAAATTTCAAAAAAACTCACCTAATACCAATCCCAGCAAGCGCTTGTTGGATGTGGCTAGATTTTTCTAAACTATAAAAAAAAATTATATAATCAAAAATTAAATATTTAATGAAATACGTTTCGGTTTTAAATAATTATCAAAAATATCAAACGAATCTTGATCCAACAAAACCAGATGAATCCAATAGATTGATTCGTCCTTCAATTGAATCCCGTATTCCAACACGGTTATGTTTAATTTATAATTTTATGCATGAAAAGCACTGATAATGTATCTTTCCCAAAATTTTCCTTAGCAGACATCTTTTATGGTTTTGGTTTTATTTCGATTTTATTATCAACAATCTTCTAATTATTTCTACTAGCTTTTGTTTTCGGCACACAGTTAAATAACGAACAATAGAGATCCTTGCTGATTCTTGTTTTTTTTTTTTTACAACAAAAAAACATAACATGCTATGCATTTGCAAATTTATAACATAAATGTTTGTCAATGTTTATCAAAATTTGAAAGATCCATTTTGGCACATTTCTTTTCAACCTTTTTTACATAAAAAGAACATTACATGTTTGTTGCAAATGTTTAATAGAAATATTTATAAATGTTTATCAAAATTAGCAAAATTATCCTATCACTTCTATCTTTATTGAGTCATGAACAATGTCATCACCAATGCAACCATCTCACAACAAAACTATCATTTTTATTATTCCAGAACTTTCATATTTACTATCACAGAACTTTAGAAACATTACTCAAAAAAAACATTGTTATAGTTCACTCATTAAGTTAAGAACAAAAAAATCAAATCTTAGCCAACTGACTCTCATAATCAATCTGATCAAAAAAATCTCAACAAAAAAAATCCATCCGAAAAAAAACAAACCGTTGGTGTTTTATACTTTTTTTTATACCATTTGTTTCTCCAAGTTTCCCCTCTACATTAGTCGAATAACCAGTCTAGATGGCAAGGTTCAACAACCAATTATTTTTAAATTAGGACGTTTAACAAAATAGAACAAATATAGAGAAATCAAACAAATATACCGAACGAGTACAAAACCATATGATGTATATGAGGTATGATCAAGTTACTATTTTCAAATCGTTACACCATAGATCTAAAATTTATATAAAATTCATAAAATTCATAGAAAATATATAAAATTCAATACAAGATATATAAAATTTATTGGTATTAATGCATTGTTACCGTTTGCAAATCACTATTGCAAACGTGTTGCCGGCTAAGTGCCACTATTTTTAATTAGTTTGTTCATCATGATTGCCATCCGTTTTTGATTATACATAAGCTATGCTTCTTTGTATAGTATTTGGGCGAATTCCATTTCTTAATTTTGATCTTTAAATCGATATAATCGATGTTATCCACTATCTTCACTTAGTTTTAGAAATATGTATCACATACAATAGCATACCAGCAACAGATTTGGTGTAGATAAAACAATTTGATCATGTGCTAAATTCCAATATATGTAATTTTGATATATAAACATAATTATCATACTTTTTCAATTTCCTTAAATTATATTCAATGCAAAAAAATTGATCAAAGAAACCCAAATGTATAAAACGATATATTTAGATAAAAATAATATAGGCAAAACCCCTTTTAAGTTAATTTTAAGAGCCCTGGGGTTCCTTTTATCTACATAATATATAGCCTATGTTCATCTTGAATAATGTACCTTTCAAATAGTGAAAGAATTTTTCAAATAGGTGCAGTGGTTTTGGAGATTATCAAATACGAACAAACAAACACACAAACAAACATTAATTTATATATATATATATATATATATATATATATATATATATATATATATATATATATATATATATATATATATATATATATATATATATATATATATATATATATATATATATATATATATATATATATATATATATATATATATATATATATTTATATATATATATATATATATATATATATATATATATATATATATATATATATATATATAGGAAGAGATAATTAATTTCCTTAACCTCACTATTTGTGATTTTCGAAAGTTAGTAGGTATATTCCATACTATCTTAAGTCACGCGTGCAGTTATTATTGAATGTTGCCAATCAATATGAAATCAATTTTACGACATAAATGTCAAGTAAATTAGTGAATCGTATGAATTTTTCAATTCGAAATCAGTTTTTGGGTTTATCTGAATAAACCTTATAGTTATTTGTTAGTAAAAACAACTTTTATCTCTGAACGTGTTTCGGTTGGGATTCGAACTTAGAACCTCATCAGTACCAACTAAGTTTGAATCTTTTGGTAGACACGCTGTCAACTGCCCCTCGGCGTCGACATTAGAAACATTTTTAATTACGATGTTGTAATTTCTTTTTTCTTAGTGAAAAACTTTTTTGTCATACTTCACTGGCTACAGAGTTAGTATTTTTATTATATAGATTTTATACGTCTTAAACCCGACAAGGTAGGAATTTTTATTGGAAGAGATAATTAATTTCCTTAACCTCACTATTTGTGATTTTCGAAAGTTAGTAGGTATATTCCATACTATCTTAAGTCACGCGTGCAGTTATTATTGAATGTTGCCAATCAATATGAAATCAATTTTACGACATAAATGTCAAGTAAATAAGTAAATGTCAATTACTAAGAAAAAAGAAATTACAACATCGTAATTAAAAATGTTTCTAATGTCGACGCCGAGGGGCAGTTGACAGCGTGTCTACCAAAAGATTCAAACTTAGTTGGTACTGATGAGGTTCTAAGTTCGAATCCCAACCGAAACACGTTCAGAGATAAAAGTTGTTTTTACTAACAAATAACTATAAGGTTTATTCAGATAAACCCAAAAACTGATTTCGAATTGAAAAATTCATACGATTCACTAATTTACTTGACATTTATGTCGTAAAATTGATTTCATATTGATTGGCAACATTCAATAATAACTGCACGCGTGACTTAAGATAGTATGGAATATACCTACTAACTTTCGAAAATCACAAATAGTGAGGTTAAGGAAATTAATTATCTCTTCCAATAAAAATTCCTACCTTGTCGGGTTTAAGACGTATAAAATCTATATAATAAAAATACTAACTCTGTAGCCAGTGAAGTATGACAAAAAAGTTTTTCACTAAGAAAAAAGAAATTACAACATCGTAATTAAAAATGTTTCTAATGTCGACGCCGAGGGGCAGTTGACAGCGTGTCTACCAAAAGATTCAAACTTAGTTGGTACTGATGAGGTTCTAAGTTCGAATCCCAACCGAAACACGTTCAGAGATAAAAGTTGTTTTTACTAACAAATAACTATAAGGTTTATTCAGATAAACCCAAAAACTGATTTCGAATTGAAAAATTCATACGATTCACTAATTTACTTGACATTTATGTCGTAAAATTGATTTCATATTGATTGGCAACATTCAATAATAACTGCACGCGTGACTTAAGATAGTATGGAATATACCTACTAACTTTCGAAAATCACAAATAGTGAGGTTAAGGAAATTAATTATCTCTTCCAATAAAAATTCCTACCTTGTCGGGTTTAAGACGTATAAAATCTATATAATAAAAATACTAACTCTGTAGCCAGTGAAGTATGACAAAAAAGTTTTTCACTAAGAAAAAAGAAATTACAACATCGTAATTAAAAATGTTTCTAATGTCGACGCCGAGGGGCAGTTGACAGCGTGTCTACCAAAAGATTCAAACTTAGTTGGTACTGATGAGGTTCTAAGTTCGAATCCCAACCGAAACACGTTCAGAGATAAAAGTTGTTTTTACTAACAAATAACTATAAGGTTTATTCAGATAAACCCAAAAACTGATTTCGAATTGAAAAATTCATACGATTCACTAATTTACTTGACATTTATGTCGTAAAATTGATTTCATATTGATTGGCAACATTCAATAATAACTGCACGCGTGACTTAAGATAGTATGGAATATACCTACTAACTTTCGAAAATCACAAATAGTGAGGTTAAGGAAATTAATTATCTCTTCCAATAAAAATTCCTACCTTGTCGGGTTTAAGACGTATAAAATCTATATAATAAAAATATATATATATATATATATATATATATATATATATATATATATATATATATATATATATATATATATATATATATATATATATATGAAATCAATTTTACGACATAAATGTCAAGTAAATTAGTGAATCGTATGAATTTTTCAATTCGAAATCAGTTTTTGGGTTTATCTGAATAAACCTTATAGTTATTTGTTAATAAAAACAACTTTTATCTCTGAACGTGTTTCGGTTCGGATTCGAACTTAGAACCTCATCAGTACCAACTAAGTTTGAATCTTTTGGTAGACACGCTGTCAACTGCCCCTCGGCGTCGACATTTAGAAACATTTTTAATTACGATGTTGTAATTTCTTTTTTCTTAGTGAAAAACTTTTTTGTCATACTTCACTGGCTACAGAGTTAGTATTTTTTTATTATATAGATTTTATACGTCTTAAACCCGACAAGGTAGGAATTTTTATTGAAAGAGATAATTAATTTCCTTAACCTCACTATTTGTGATTTTCGAAAGTTAGTAGGTATATTCCATACTATCCTAAGTCACGTGTGCAGTTATTATTGAATGTTGCCAATCAATATGAAATCAATTTTACGACATAAATGTCAAGTAAATTAGTGAATCGTATGAATTTTTCAATTCGAAATCAGTTTTTGGGTTTATCTGAATAAACCTTATAGTTATTTGTTAATAAAAACAACTTTTATCTCTGAACGTGTTTCGGTTCGGATTCGAACTTAGAACCTCATCAGTACCAACTAAGTTTGAATCTTTTGGTAGACACGCTGTCAACTGCCCCTCGGCGTCGACATTTAGAAACATTTTTAATTACGATGTTGTAATTTCTTTTTTCTTAGTGAAAAACTTTTTTGTCATACTTCACTGGCTACAGAGTTAGTATTTTTTTATTATATAGATTTTATACGTCTTAAACCCGACAAGGTAGGAATTTTTATTGAAAGAGATAATTAATTTCCTTAACCTCACTATTTGTGATTTTCGAAAGTTAGTAGGTATATTCCATACTATCCTAAGTCACGTGTGCAGTTATTATTGAATGTTGCCAATCAATATGAAATCAATTTTACGACATAAATGTCAAGTAAATTAGTGAATCGTATGAATTTTTCAATTCGAAATCAGTTTTTGGGTTTATCTGAATAAACCTTATAGTTATTTGTTAATAAAAACAACTTTTATCTCTGAACGTGTTTCGGTTCGGATTCGAACTTAGAACCTCATCAGTACCAACTAAGTTTGAATCTTTTGGTAGACACGCTGTCAACTGCCCCTCGGCGTCGACATTTAGAAACATTTTTAATTACGATGTTGTAATTTCTTTTTTCTTAGTGAAAAACTTTTTTGTCATACTTCACTGGCTACAGAGTTAGTATTTTTTTATTATATAGATTTTATACGTCTTAAACCCGACAAGGTAGGAATTTTTATTGAAAGAGATAATTAATTTCCTTAACCTCACTATTTGTGATTTTCGAAAGTTAGTAGGTATATTCCATACTATCCTAAGTCACGTGTGCAGTTATTATTGAATGTTGCCAATCAATATGAAATCAATTTTACGACATAAATGTCAAGTAAATTAGTGAATCGTATGAATTTTTCAATTCGAAATCAGTTTTTGGGTTTATCTGAATAAACCTTATAGTTATTTGTTAATAAAAACAACTTTTATCTCTGAACGTGTTTCGGTTCGGATTCGAACTTAGAACCTCATCAGTACCAACTAAGTTTGAATCTTTTGGTAGACACGCTGTCAACTGCCCCTCGGCGTCGACATTTAGAAACATTTTTAATTACGATGTTGTAATTTCTTTTTTCTTAGTGAAAAACTTTTTTGTCATACTTCACTGGCTACAGAGTTAGTATTTTTTTATTATATAGATTTTATACGTCTTAAACCCGACAAGGTAGGAATTTTTATTGAAAGAGATAATTAATTTCCTTAACCTCACTATTTGTGATTTTCGAAAGTTAGTAGGTATATTCCATACTATCCTAAGTCACGTGTGCAGTTATTATTGAATGTTGCCAATCAATATGAAATCAATTTTACGACATAAATGTCAAGTAAATTAGTGAATCGTATGAATTTTTCAATTCGAAATCAGTTTTTGGGTTTATCTGAACATCGTAATTAAAAATGTTTCTAAATGTCGACGCCGAGGGGCAGTTGACAGCGTGTCTACCAAAAGATTCAAACTTAGTTGGTACTGATGAGGTTCTAAGTTCGAATCCGAACCGAAACACGTTCAGAGATAAAAGTTGTTTTTATTAACAAATAACTATAAGGTTTATTCAGATAAACCCAAAAACTGATTTCGAATTGAAAAATTCATACGATTCACTAATTTACTTGACATTTATGTCGTAAAATTGATTTCATATTGATTGGCAACATTCAATAATAACTGCACACGTGACTTAGGATAGTATGGAATATACCTACTAACTTTCGAAAATCACAAATAGTGAGGTTAAGGAAATTAATTATCTCTTTCAATAAAAATTCCTACCTTGTCGGGTTTAAGACGTATAAAATCTATATAATAAAAAAATACTAACTCTGTAGCCAGTGAAGTATGACAAAAAAGTTTTTCACTAAGAAAAAAGAAATTACAACATCGTAATTAAAAATGTTTCTAAATGTCGACGCCGAGGGGCAGTTGACAGCGTGTCTACCAAAAGATTCAAACTTAGTTGGTACTGATGAGGTTCTAAGTTCGAATCCGAACCGAAACACGTTCAGAGATAAAAGTTGTTTTTATTAACAAATAACTATAAGGTTTATTCAGATAAACCCAAAAACTGATTTCGAATTGAAAAATTCATACGATTCACTAATTTACTTGACATTTATGTCGTAAAATTGATTTCATATTGATTGGCAACATTCAATAATAACTGCACACGTGACTTAGGATAGTATGGAATATACCTACTAACTTTCGAAAATCACAAATAGTGAGGTTAAGGAAATTAATTATCTCTTTCAATAAAAATTCCTACCTTGTCGGGTTTAAGACGTATAAAATCTATATAATAAAAAAATACTAACTCTGTAGCCAGTGAAGTATGACAAAAAAGTTTTTCACTAAGAAAAAAGAAATTACAACATCGTAATTAAAAATGTTTCTAAATGTCGACGCCGAGGGGCAGTTGACAGCGTGTCTACCAAAAGATTCAAACTTAGTTGGTACTGATGAGGTTCTAAGTTCGAATCCGAACCGAAACACGTTCAGAGATAAAAGTTGTTTTTATTAACAAATAACTATAAGGTTTATTCAGATAAACCCAAAAACTGATTTCGAATTGAAAAATTCATACGATTCACTAATTTACTTGACATTTATGTCGTAAAATTGATTTCATATTGATTGGCAACATTCAATAATAACTGCACACGTGACTTAGGATAGTATGGAATATACCTACTAACTTTCGAAAATCACAAATAGTGAGGTTAAGGAAATTAATTATCTCTTTCAATAAAAATTCCTACCTTGTCGGGTTTAAGACGTATAAAATCTATATAATAAAAAAATACTAACTCTGTAGCCAGTGAAGTATGACAAAAAAGTTTTTCACTAAGAAAAAAGAAATTACAACATCGTAATTAAAAATGTTTCTAAATGTCGACGCCGAGGGGCAGTTGACAGCGTGTCTACCAAAAGATTCAAACTTAGTTGGTACTGATGAGGTTCTAAGTTCGAATCCGAACCGAAACACGTTCAGAGATAAAAGTTGTTTTTATTAACAAATAACTATAAGGTTTATTCAGATAAACCCAAAAACTGATTTCGAATTGAAAAATTCATACGATTCACTAATTTACTTGACATTTATGTCGTAAAATTGATTTCATATTGATTGGCAACATTCAATAATAACTGCACACGTGACTTAGGATAGTATGGAATATACCTACTAACTTTCGAAAATCACAAATAGTGAGGTTAAGGAAATTAATTATCTCTTTCAATAAAAATTCCTACCTTGTCGGGTTTAAGACGTATAAAATCTATATAATAAAAAAATATATATATATATATATATATATATATATATATATATATATATATATATATATATATATATATATATATATATATATATATATATATATATATATATATATATATATATATATATATATATATATATATATATATATATATATATATATATATATATATATATATATATATATATATATATATATATATATATATATATATATATATATATATATATATATATATATATATATAATATATAGCGAAAATGGTAGCGAAATCCGAAATTCGACGTCCATGCCGTGCTGCCTGGGTAATGCTGACACAATTAGGTTGGTGTATTGGAGACAAGCAGAGTAAAAACTGCTTAGTCAATGACGCTACATCACGGCGAATTGGCGCTCTACAACCAATGCGACTCAAGCGTCTGTTCTCCATGTCAGGGGCGGCTTGGAGCGGGCGTCTGTCTTGAATCAAGCGGCTCGCTATATAAACGTGTAAAAAGGTTGTTTCTGGTGACCTTAATATGCAGAACGGACCCATTCACGACAATTTGGGTTGGGCCTAAGGTTAACACCCTAACCACGGAAAAAACCTAATATGTTAAATTTGGTTATCAGAAAGAGAAAAACAGACCCGGAAAAAACAACAGAATTTTACCTGGACGTAAAAAAGGACCAGACTACCGAATCGGAACGTGGAACGTGCGCAGCTTGAGCGCTCCTGATGCTCGTATAAGTCTAGAAACAGAGGCTGAGAGGTATAGGATGGATATTATTGCTCTAGAAGAAATTAGACAGCCGATAATCGGAAAACAAGATTTGGATAGTCACTCTCTATACTGTAGTGGTCATCCTTCTCGAAGAGAATTTGGAACTGGCTTTCTTGTTGGTGCACGCATACAAGAAGCCGTGATGAAATTCATCCCGGTCAGTGAGAGGATCTGCTACCTACGTGTACGCGGTACATATAACAATATTTCTCTTATTGCCGTGCATGCACCAACTGAAGCTAAGACCGTCGATGGGAAGGATAATTTCTACATAGCACTGGAAGAGGTTATGAAACAAACACCAACACGCGACTTCATTATGGTTCTTGGTGACTTTAATGGACAGGTTGGAAGAGATATCTCTTATGGAAATATGGTGGGTCCCAACAGCCTGCATTTGAATTCGAATGATAATGGTGAGAGAATGACTGAGTTTACATTATCAAATAATTTGAGAATTGCCAGTACGTTCTTTCCGCATCGATCGATTCATAAGCAAACTTGGGTCTCACCGAATGGAAATACTCGAAATCAAATTGATCACGTTCTAGTAACAACACGTTTCTTTTCGAGCGTTCTGGATGTGCGATCCTTTAGAGGTGCATACATTGGAAGTGACCACTTCCTTGTATGTGCAACGATAAGGTTCCACTTCCCAAATCCAGGCATTCCAAAATTCAATCAACGGAAACGTTTTAACATCTCAACATTAAAGAATGCTGAAACAGAAGAGAGATATCAAATCGATATTGCCGAAACATTGGAGAAATCAGAAACCATTAATGGAGACGTCGATAAGTCATGGTATTTGCTCAAAGATGCTGTTTTAAGCGCTGCTGAGGGAATACTTGGACGACCAGAGAACCACTCCCAGAAGCCATGGATGGATCAAGCATGCCTTGATGCTATTCAATACAAAAGAGATTGCTATCTGAAGTGTCTACAAGGACGCAACACCAGGTCCACGAAGGAGAATTATAAACTGGCAAGACAAGCCGTTACAAAGCTATGTAGACGAACGAAGAGAGAATGGTGGAAGAGACAGTGTGAGGAGATTGAAAGCTTCAACAAGGAACATCAATCGCGTAACTTCTTTCAACAGGTTAAAACCTTAAAGAAGGGCCCTCAAACTAGATCGACTGCTATTCAAAACGAAAATGGGGAGCTACAAGTAGACCTTAAAAATATTTTAGATACTTGGGCCGCTTATTTTGAGAATCTTCTCAACTTAAGTGACCAGCAACAAGTCGGGCGACGAGCTAAGCTTATTCGTGCTTCAAAGGTACATGTAGAAGAACCCACCAGAGAGGAATTCGATGCGGCGCTGTCAAAATTAAAATGCAATAAAGCACCTGGTATCGACGATATAACATCCGAAATGATTGTACATGGTGGCGAAACTCTATCCTCAAGATTGTTTGAACTTGTTCAAATGATCTGGAGGACTGAAACCATGCCACAGGACTGGAACAAAGCTATGCTGATACCAATCCATAAAAAAGGTAATCGCCTACAATGTGCAAACTACAGAGGAATCGCCCTCCTCTGCACAGCATATAAGATCTTTTCCTACATTTTACTATCCAAAATCAATCCTTTTGCTGAACAACTGTTTGGAGAATATCAGTGTGGTTTCCGGCGGGGCCGAGGTACCACCGATGCACTTTTCTCGATAAGGATGATTTTGGAAAAGTGTCGAGAGTTCAACATACCTGTGCACCAACTTTTCATTGATTTCAGACAGGCCTACGACTCTCTCGAACGAGAGACTCTATGGTCTGCTCTGGTGTCAATGGGAATTCCTGGTAAACTGGTATCACTATGCAAAATGACAGTACAGAGCTCTCAATGCTGTGTACGAGTAGAGAACGAAATATCAAAGTTTTTAAAGTCGACTCCGGTTTAAAACAAGGTGATGCTATCTCTCCTATACTTTTTAATCTAGCCTTGGAATATGTGTGCCGTCAAAAGAAACTACCGACTAATAACAATATCTTGTCAATAAACTCAGTACAGATGATTGCTTACGCTGATGATGTTGTCATCCTCGGCCGAAGTGAAGCTGTTATGAGTGAGACTTTCAAGTCGCTTGAGAGTGGTGCTAGGAAAATTGGTCTGCCAATTAACTACCATAAAACCAAACATATGAATGTTTCAAGAGAGGCTGAGAAGAAAGATTTGATGTGCGGCGATGAACGAATTGAGGGAGTTGAATTTTTTAAATATTTGGGATCAATGCTTGACTCAAACAACAGCATACTTACAGATATTAAAGCTCGAATCGCTGCAGGTAATCGAACTTTCTACTCAATTAAACCTCTCATTGGATCACCGTATGTATCAACTAACACCAAGCTCAAGTTATACAAGACATTGATTAGACCGGTTGTGATGTATGGGTCACAAACGTGGACCCTTACACAAAATGACGAATCGCATTTATCTGTATTTGAGCGTAAGATCCTACGCTACATTTTTGGTCCACTTAAGACAGACGATGGAGAGTATAGAACCCGGTATAACTTTGAGATCAGAGACCTTCTTGAGGGTCCTGATATAATAGGTTGTATCCGTTCTAATAGGATTGCTTGGTTTGGGCATGTTCTACGAGCCGATTCACAGTCTGGAATGATTAGAAAAATGTACGTTAGTACCCCAGGGAGTGGTAGACCGCGAGGTAGACCACGACTACAATGGGAGACTGACGTAATAAACGACCTTAAAAAAATCGGCTGCCATGGTAATTATGTCGCTGTTGCGAATGACCGTGGTGAATATTCAAAGCTGATTAACCTGGCAACGCTCCTACATGGAGCATGAACGCCTTAACGCCTTAAAAAAAAAAAAAAAAAAAAAAAAAAAAAAAAAAAAAAAAAAAAAAATATACATATATATGTATATATATACCCAAGTAAAATTTGAAGCTGTCACAACGTTGTGTCAGCTAAAATTTACAGCAATTTAGTTGTAATAACAAGTTCAAAAAATACAAAAAACGTTTTCACAACGTTTTGCTGATGTTTCGGCAGCTAAAATGGGGATCATATTTTGGTTGGCAGTACGTTGTAATTACGTCACACAGCGAATTTGCTGTAATTGTAAAACAGTTTTTAATATATCAGTTTCGTTAGTTTAGCAATAATGCTTCACAAAAATTAAATGAGTTGTTTTTGCGATATCGCTGTGTTCAACGCAGAATAGTAAAATTAGGAAAAACGGATCCATAACAATTAAGAAATTATTGTTGTAACATAGCATTTGTAAAAGTATAAATGACTATTTAAGTGATTTTAGATTGAAAAAAGGGAAATTAACCAGAAAATCTAAACTGTTTTTTTAAAAACACAATTTATAAAAATAACAATTTCCTATATTTTTTTCCCCAATTTGATTATAAAAACGATATTGCATAACTTAATTACTTTGTTTTTTAATTCTACATAATTTTTTTGTTTGTATTCATAATTGAATGGCCAAGTTATATGTTAAATAATTATTGTTTTAGATTCTGCATGTTCCAAACGTAAAAACACTTGCAGAAATAAATTTATCGGGCAGCTTCTAAAGTTACCTCAGATAATTAATATGCGCCAACAAATTAATTGATATTTAATAAGTAAATAAAATTAAAATTTGTCGTAAAATTTTTATTTGCAAAAAAAATTCATCAATTTGAAATGTATAATATAATATCTTTAAAAAAATTAATCAAACTACAAATTACAAGCGTTTATTTGCGTTTTTTCATTCAAAAAAAAATATTTTTATGGTGCTATATCGTACCGTTTAATTTGGCAGCCATTTTCGTGCATAACAAATAGAATTAAAATATGTCTGCAATATGTATAACAGCTATGTAGATAAATTGATATCCTTTTTACTATTTATACTAAAGTCAACATTTTTACAGCTAAATGCTTTTTTTAGATGGGAAATAAGCAAATAAATGACATATTTGCCTTTAGTAATAAATATTGCGTAGTTAAAAGGAAAATTGCATTCAAATAGAATGCAAACCATAACGGGATATTATCATTTCTGAGAACTACTTACCATTAATAACATTTTAGCAAATAAGTAATATTCATTCATTATTGCCCTTAATAACTATAATGCTTTGTCTAGAGGCCTATCGTTGTCCTCCTAAAAACCAAAATTGTTATATGTTAAGCATTTTCACGGATTGCTCTAAGGTAAGCAATCTTTCGTTGAGGTGGCCTTTGCAGTTTTGTGGTAAGTAGTTTTGCTTTGTGTGAAAGAAAATGTGAAAAAATAGGAAAACGTAGTTGTTATTGGTTAAATGAAATTCATGTAGATCATCAGTTATTTCTACAGAGAACTTAAAATCAGAATGCAAGTCTGTTGGCTAGTCATGAGACATTCTCAACCAATGAACTCATAATATGAATTTGTCAAGAAAATATATTTTCATTTGTTTGAAATTAGTATATTTTCCTACAAGAGATGTGTTAGCGCCTCTGACTGGCAGTGGACTGTATTAAGTTGATTTTTGATTTGATGATCGATGTTACAAAAAAGTCAGAGGCCTGACAAGCTGGATAGCACAACGATGATAGGTGATCTTGAAATAACGCGTGCCTACACAAAAGCACACCTTGAAGAATATGCTGATTATTATATACGTGCCTAGACAAAAGCGCGTTCTTGACGACTATGCAAACTGGAACTAATGTTGGTTCAATATATATACGTGCCTACACAAAAGCACGTTCTCGATGAATATGTAGACTGGAGTAATTATTGATTTAATATATGTACGTGCCTACACAAAAGCACGTTCTCGATGTATATGTGGACTGGAGTAATTATTGATTTAATATATACACGTGCCTACACAAACGCACGTTCTCGATGAATATGTAGACTGGAGTAATTATCAATTTAATATATGTACGTGCCTACACAAACGCACGTTCTCGATGAATATGCAGACTAGAGTAATTATTGATTTAATATATGTACGTGCCTACACAAGAGCACGTTCTCGATGAATATGCAGACTGGAATAATTATTGATTTAATATATATACGTGCCTACACAAAGGCACGATCTCGATGAATATGAAGACTAGAGTAATTATTGATTTAATGCATGTACGTGCCTACACAAAAGCACGTTCTCGATGAATATGTAGACTGGAGTACTTATTGATTTAATACATGTACGTGCCTACACAAAGTTCAATGGATATTCCTTTCTATTTAAACCTCCCTCGTTGATCTGCAGGCTGTTATCGCTTGTTGTAGATAATCCTGATTCTTCTGAATAATTTTATTTTCATATGCGACTCCACAATAACCGCCAAAAATGTAAACCAAAAGAAAAATATGGCTGTTATACTGCCAAGCGGTTGTAAATTTTTAGTTTTTATGTACGTACCTTATTCCTGGCACGTTTTTATATATAAATTTACGTGCCAGGTTCCAAATCACAGCGTTATGAAAAAAAACTGTTCAGCGTTGTTGTTGTCACCATAATATAGTTTTATTTTTAGTTTAACATTTCACTGGTGAAATAATTCAACTCAACTTTAAAATTTTTAAACTTTATTTGAAAAATGTAAAATATTTATACACAATATTTTGAGTTTAATCTTATTTAATTAAAAAACACATTGGATTTTCTAGCAAGTTCGATCAACTTGACAAGACGACTAAAAAACGAAGAAGAGAGGCCCCGTCTCAAAAATCACCAATTAAATAACAAAACCAATCCAACCTTTTCCCGCTAGCAGCGCCAACATCAACTATTGGAATTAATTCGAAAAAACTGCATTATCGGCGCGTGAAAATTATTTGATGTTGACTGCTACATCGACAAAAGTTTGTTATGTTTAAATGTCAGAATGACATACTCAACCAAAACAAACAACAAACCCAAGGTTAGTTAAATAAATTTTGAATTTTAATTATTTGTTTGAATAAAATTGAATTTGATTTCTTTTCAGATTAGTGATTGATTTGCCTGTCGTGATTTTTGGGACGTATGAGCGCATTAAATTAAGTTTTATTTTAACAAACATTGACAAATATTAATTAAATGATTTTGTTTTCCTTTTTTCAGACTAAAACTAGCAGCCGCAACAATACTGACTGGAACAGCATCGCCGAGAATACTTTGACGAAGGACAGTGCTAAGTATTTATGAATATGACCTTTTCGACTATTATTATTGTTTTTTTTATTTTTAGGCAAATCTGTCCATCGTCAACATATTCCCGCCTTTGAAAAATAGGTTTATTTAAATTATATAAGCTATCACTTGGCTAAAACTACTAACCTGATTGGTTATTTATAAATTCAGAAATTTAACAAATTGGACTGATTATCCTAAGAGTGTCACATGAACACTTGTAGTTTTAGTTTCAGAATAACTTTAATTCGGCTAATTATAATAATTTTAATTCAGATAATTGTATGCTAGCTAATTTTAATTCAGAAAATTTTGTTACTAAAAATAGGTTTTATACTTATTCTATTTTTTAAACAATTATTCTTGATAGAAAGATATTAGTTATATGTAATTAAATCTTCTAACAATTATTGATTTAATTAGTTATTATTTTTTATTTAAACACAAAAAACATGAGTTTTTTTTGTTTACTAAAATGAATTTTTTGAATAAATATATTAACAACAATTGCTGGAATAACATGTATTTTTTTCTTTATTTAATAATGAGCATAAAACATCAAAAAGGATGCCAGCTATGACAAGATGTGAAGTTCACCGGTTCGCATTACCGTAAGTATCAGTGGACTTTCCGCCGTTGAGGTTGGTTGAATATTATCCAAGAGTTGACGCTAGACAGTTAAACAGGTACTGACCTTATGGACCCGATATAAAATGACAACGACTCAAGTGGAAATGACGTTGTGAAGTGCTGGTACATGAGTAACGCGAATTGAGTACGGATTGGATCTAACTACCAATAGGCTCTGGTTCCCGAGTGGAACAATAGATGACGTTAATTAAAACGATGAACATTCAGATCATAAAAACCGTAGACTCGTATATATTTTCGAAGACGAGTCAAAACGATGGTATTGATGAAAATGAAAAATTTTTTTTTTTTTTAAATATGAACTAAAGCAGAATCATGAAGAAGACCAAAATGTTTAATGAAAACCAGAAGGTTTAATCATTGAGTATGCATGGCAACCGAAGATAAATGATTAACTCTGGATTATGCAGAGCATTGACGAAGACTAAATGTTTAATGATTGAGTGTGCGTAGCAACCGAAGAAATGAGTAATTAAACCTGGATTATGCAGAGCATTGACAAATATCAAATGTTCAATCATTGAGTGTGCATAGCAACCGAAGACGAAAACAAATAATTGAACATTGATTATGCAAAGCATTGCAGACGACTAAACGCATAATCATGCTGATTATGCCGAGCATCAGTGAAACTGAAGGTTTGATCACATTTAATACCAAGAGACTGATACCAAGAGCCTAATGGAACTATGATGCGATAGTTTGCCAACTTCTACTGATCTAGTTGTAAACCGACGATAATAAGTAACAGCCGATCGAGGTTGTAAATTCTTGATCGCGTTGCACTTTGAATTGTCTTTCGACCTTTAGATTTCTTATGTCAGTTTTAGTGATTTTAAGTTCACAACTCTTTTGCACTGTGAAGACTCGAACCAATATTTTCGTTGGTTAAATTCTCTTCACGAAAACATGACGAAAGTGTTGGTGACGTGAGAATGCTCTTCACAAATAAATGACACTTTCGTTAGTGGTTCCGTGAGAATGCTCTTCACAAATCAATGACACTTTCGTTAATGGTTCCGTAAGAATGCTCTTCACAAATAAATGACACTTTCGTTAGTGGTTCCGTGAGAATGCTCTTCACAAATATTATGAAATATGACGTTAAGAAGTGATGTGAAAATGAAATCTAAGTCTCTGTTTATTATACAGACGAAGATGACAAATGATTAGGCTGGTTAGAATAAATTTGGATGATATTATTAATTAGTATTAGAATTAATTGATCCAACTTCATTGGGTTGAACGATTAATTGGCAAAAGGTCATCTGATAACAATGACCTATGTGTAAATATGTTTTTGTCGTTTGTATTCGATACGTGAAAAGAAATTAGATAATCTTTGTCTATGCGGTCAACAATTGTAGCAACAACTTGTTCCTAACAACAACTGTAGTTGTTTGCCGAATTGACAAGGTTTGATTAGCTGCAGGATTTAAAACATAAACAACTCATCGCTACTTAATTTGTAAGTGGGGAGAGTTTAAAAATTCTGTTAGTGATATGGTGTATGTGACATCAACAAAATAGAAACAAACTCCTATTGGATGCACATGTAATGACATAGGTTTGGTGGTTCACTTATAACAAAGTATCATCAAGTTAGTAGACGGCGAATACGAATGATTTTAGTCGCGGTTATATTAAACCGTTTTGATGATGGTACATCTGAACGCAAGTTATGTAACGACGAGCATGTTACTTAGTATCGCCTTCGTCGACCTTGTTTTCGTCATGAATTGGTAGAACACTTATACGATTGACAGCTCTTTTTAATTCTGACAGTGCTGTCTTGACTGTAACCACACGAGTGATCCCGTCTTGTCCAGGATGTAACGCTGTTATGTGACCTAAATTCCATTTTAATGGTGGTACATTATCGTCTTGGAGGATAACTAACGACCCTACTTGGAAGTTATGTGAGCCCTGACGCCACTTGTGTCGTCGTTGGAGTTCCGATAAGTATTCTTTGTGCCATCTTTCCCAAAATTGATGTAAATTTTGTTGGATTCGTTGCAAGCGTGACAACCGGTTTCTGGACAAATCAATTAATGATGGTTCTGGGATTGATGTCAAAGGAGCACCGATAATAAAATGACCAGGTGAGAGAGCGGTCAAGTCTAATGGATCACTAGATAAGGGCGTAAGAGGTCGAGAATTAAGACATGCTTCGATTTGTGAAATCAGTGTAAGGAGTTCTTCCACAGTAAGGGCTGCATTGCCAACTGCGCGTTTGAAATGATGCTTAGCACTTTTGATTGCAGCCTCCCATAAACCCCCAAAATGTGGAGACCGTGGAGGAATGGTCTTCCATTCTATTTCGTTTTCGGAGCAGAATTTTAAGCTGGTGTCTTGAAATGACTGAGAAAGAAATAACGTTTTAAGCTCCTTCAGTTCCGAACGTGATCCGACGAAATTGGTGGCATTGTCCGAATAGATGCGAATGCATATCCCGCGTCGAGCAATAAACCTTCGTAAGCAAGCCAAAAAGGATTCAGTTGAGGCGCTCATCACAAGTTCCAAATGCACTGCCTTGGTGGTGAAACAGACAAAGAGACAAATGTAACATTTAATTCTTGTTCTGGCTTTATTGGTTTGGATATATGAAAATGGCCCACAGAAATCTACTCCGACGATGAGAAATGGACGCTCCACGGATTTCACTCTATCAGATGGCAACTCACCCATTACTTGATTGCGTAATTGCGGTTTTATTCGATGACAACGAACACATTGATGGACGATTGTCCTGCATAAGTTGCGTCCACCAGTTATCCAATATTGCAAGCGAAGGTTATATAAAAGTGATTGAGGCCCAGCGTGTAGCAATTTTTGGTGCTCATGTCGAACGATTAATACACTAAAGGGATGATTACCAGGTAGTAGGATCGGATGTTTCTGATCCTCTGAAATCATTGCGTTATTCAGACGACCGCCGACTCTTAATATATCGTCTTTATCTAAGAATATCGCGAGAGATCGAAGTGAACTGCTAGGTGAACAATACTTGGTCTTTTTAATGCACCGAATGTCGTCACTAAAATTACTTCGTTGAACCATTCGGATCAAACACAGTGTAGCATTTTTAATATCGTTAGGTAATAGAAAAATGGACGCATTATCTTTTCGAATATCTCTATGTCTTGCATTGTCAGTAAAACGAATCATATAGGCAACAACTCGAATTAGCCTTGTGAGAGACGAAAATCGAACAAAAAGAGAGTTATCATCTGTTGTAGAGTGGACTAAACCACGATCGTTGGTTTTACGCACCTCCAAGTGCACAAATTCATCTGGTAGATTGATGTCATGTGAGATTGCCCAGGCTGACGAATGGCTCTTCAAGAACTCGGGTCCTATCCACCAAAGTGATGCCGCAGAGAATGACGAAGGCATAAGTCCTCGAGACGCTAAGTCCGCTGGGTTTGCAGCTGTAGGAACGTAATACCAATCATTAGCTGACGTAAGTTCTTGAATCCTTGAAAGACGATTTGCTACAAATACTGCATATTTTGATGGCTCTGACTTAATTCGATGCAACGTGATTTGTGAATCTGTCCAAAGGTATACCGCACTAAAATTCATTTTCAAGACAGACGTAACCTTCTGAGTTAATTCTGATAAGAGTACTGCTGCGCACAGTTCCAACCGTGGGATCGTCTCCTTCTTCAACGGTGACACTCTTGTTTTCGCACAAATGAGATTTACTTGATATTGGTTTGTTGAGGAGATAGTTCGAGTATACAAGGCACACCCGTATGCTCGCTCGGAGGCGTCGCAAAACCCATGCAGTTCGATCTGATCAGCAACGGGGGACGTAATTAACCGAGGAATGTTGATCCGTTGCAATGCATTTAATTCCTGTTTGAAATTAGACCAGGTTTGCGCGATATGAAGTGGTAAGGGATCATCCCAGCCCAGAGCTTGAAGTTTCCAGATGGCTTGCATTATGAGTTTTCCGGTGACAACAATTGGAGCACAAATACCCATAGGATCAAAAATCTGGCACAATTCCGATAGTAGCGTGCGCTTGGTACAAAGAGCAGCAGTAGAAGGTAGGTCAAATACCATTTCGAACTGGTCAGATTTCGTATTCCACATGACTCCCAATAAAATGGTAACGTTTGTTGCGTCGTGATCTTGTGATGATAGTTGCTTCATATTAGAGACAAACTTTCGTAGTTCGAAGCCACCACGAGCTAGAAGTTCAAGTAACTCTGTCTTCAGTTGGCTGGCCTCTGACATGGTTGATGCTCCTGTTAGTACATCATCCACATAAAAGTCATTATCGAGAATTTTGCATGCTTCTGGATATTTGACACGTTCGTCATTGGCAAGCTGGTGTAGCGTCCGAGTGGCCAAAAATGGGGCACTTGCAGTTCCGTATGTGACAGTGGCGAGCCTGAAAATTTGAAGACGTTCGGAAGGGTTCATACGCCAAAATACTCGTTGAAGGTCTTGTTGGTCTTCTCGAACTCTGATCTGCCGATACATCTTAGCGATGTCAGCACTGAATGCAACGATATGTTTCCGGAAGCGAAGCATTATGGACACGAGATCCTGTTGAATTGTGGGGCCTACCATCAGACAATCGTTTAGAGAGACAAGAGACGAAGATTTAGCGGACGCATTGAATACTACGCGCAACTTTGTAGTCTCACTTTGATCCTTTATAACGTAATGATGTGGCAAATAGAAATTGCAGTTACCTCTGTCGTTTAGTGCAGCGGTCATATGTCCCAACAGATGGTATTCATTCATAAAATCTTGATATTGAGCGTAGATTTCAGGTTTTCCCTGCAAACGAGTTTCTAGGGCATAAAACTGACGACGCGCTGACAGGTCGGATGAACCTAGTTGGTTCAATTTTGGATTTGTAGGAAGTGCGACGGTGTACCGGCCATCTACAGATCTCTCGACATTTTCCTTGAAATGAGATTCACAAGAAATTTCTTCTTTAGACCACACAGGTTTAGACGATACTGATTCCAATTCCCAAAACCGTTTTAGTTGAGCTTCGAGGGATTGAATGCTGCACAAAGCTATATGAGACTGAGACTGAGTCTTTGCAGTATGTGAAATGTTCGTCTTGCCACTAACCACGTAACCCAATTCAGATTCGTAAAATGGAGGTAAGTCGCGATGAAGTTGAATTGATGACCCCTTGAAAAGACAATGATAAATCTCAGCACCCAACAGGATGTCGATCCGATTTGGTACATTAAAGTGAGGGTCGGCCAATTTTATATGATCAGGTAAGGTTAGCTTGGGAAGCATAACTCTTGTAGAAGGTATTTCATGGGTAATGGTGGGGAGAACATAACATTTTAACGTCGTAGCAAAGGTCGAGACACACGAAGAGATTTTTAAATAGATTTTGTGTCTGATCAATGTTTGTGATCCAGCAATACCGCTAATAGTTTTAGATGTGACGTGTTTACGTGCCTGTAACAATTTGCATGTTTGTGTAGTAACAAAATTCATTGTTGATCCGCTGTCTAATAGAGCTCTGCATAGGAGTTGGATGCCATCATTAACTGATGCTCGTACTAAAGCAGTGCCGATAAGAATGACCTTGCTGAACTTGGTTGATGTAGTCTCTGATGAGACTTTCAGACTGGTTCCCGCAGCACACGTCGCTTCACTGCAATCATTATTGAGTGACTGAAATTCGGAACAGTTAGCTACAACTGGTTGCAGTTTAACCTCCGGCAATTGACTGCTGCGTTCGAAATGTAATAATGTATGGTGTTTTAGTGCGCACGTTTGACACGGCGGTTGACGACATTCACTAAGAGGATGACGATCTCGTAAACAATTTCCACAAAGACGGCGATTCTTGATAAAATCATATCTGGATCTTGGCGTGAATTTAGTGCTGGAGAATTCTGGACAATGAGCCAACAAATGGTTTCCCAAGCAACAACTACATTTTTCGGATGAACTTGCCGGCGGTGCATGAGTGACATTTAGAGTGACTGGTTTGTATGACTTATTCACTCGAGAATGAGTGTGAGCTGATGTAGATGCTAATGTCTCGAGCACTCTCACTCGGTTACGCAACAGTTGGATTAATTCGTCAAACCGAAGCAAATCATTTGGCTTGGTGTGTTTTACCACATGGACCCTAGATGCCGTGTCCAATCGTTGAATCAGGTGGTGAACTAGAATTAAATCCCATTCAGAAACAGCTACCTTTAGGGATTTTAATGCATTATAATGTTTGAAGATCTTCTCAACAAACATTTGGAGAGCTTTAGCTGAGTGCTCCTGAGGAGTTCGGGCGTCATAGAGTTCCCGGGTATGGTGCCGTTGAATCGAAATTTCGTTATTATACTTGTCGCACAATAATTTCCAAGCTACAGTGTAGTTGGCCGCAGTTACGGGAAGACTCTCGATTAGTGCAAACGCAGACCCTGCTCGAATACTTGAGATTAAATATAAGAACTTAACTGTTTCATCTAAAGCCTTCGAGTGGATTAAATCAAGAAAAATGTCGCGAAACGATAACCACTCCGATTCCAAACCACTAAAGAACGGCAGTGTAAGCTCTGGAAGTCTAACTCCGGCAGAGACATTGGTAGTAGGATTTAACTCATGCTGAGACGTATTGTGAAATGAGGTTGACAGAGAACTGTCTTCCGATTTTTTGAGGTCGTGCAATTTGTCTCTCAACACGATCTCTAACTTACTATACTCTTCCTCAAAGACAGAGCGATCAGGAGTAGCAAATTCATCTAATATCTCGATTTTTGACTGGACCCCGTCATACTTGTCGTAAACACGTTGAAGCCGACTAAGAAGAACTTCGACTGCTCCAAATGACTCAGCAGTTGGAACTTGGGTCTTAAAATTGGTCAATTGGCCCTTGAATGCAGCTCGCTGCTTTTTGAGGAGTTCTAATTCAGCCATATTGCTGGTTGGACTATAGCGCTAAGGAGAGTAAATGAGACAGTGAGTAGATTTCGGACTCGGATTTAAACTGTTTTTAAAATACAAATTGACAATGTTTGAAGCACGTACTGTGAACTTGGTTTAACCCCTCACCGACGACAAAAAGACCACTGATACCCACCACTACGCCAAGATGCAAAGTGTATCGGTTTTTATATCAAAATTGATTGTAATATACCACTTTTGGTTGAAAGTAATATTAAAGATTGTTTGAAAAGTACTAATTTTGTGGACAATCAATATTAAGCAGTTGGGTTTTTTTTTTTTTAAATAAACCTTTTGTGTAAAATTGTTAAATTTAATAATTGATTAACTTTTTGTGTTTAATTTGAGATAACTAGCAATTATATTCAAGGAGTATGTGAATAATTTAATAACTAAGGCTAAAAACTACTTTTCTTAAAAATACCTGGTACTACATTCGGTGCTGGACTATAGTTTTGGTTTGTGACCAGATTCCTGACGATGATGTTCCTGTTCTGGCGTAAAATCCGGCTCGAAGGACCAAAATGTTAGCGCCTCTGACTGGCAGTGGACTGTATTAAGTTGATTTTTGATTTGATGATCGATGTTACAAAAAAGTCAGAGGCCTGACAAGCTGGATAGCACAACGATGATAGGTGATCTTGAAATAACGCGTGCCTACACAAAAGCACGTTCTCGATGAATATGTAGACTGGAGTAATTATTGATTTAATATATGTACGTGCCTACACAAAAGCACGTTCTCGATGTATATGTGGACTGGAGTAATTATTGATTTAATATATACACGTGCCTACACAAACGCACGTTCTCGATGAATATGTAGACTGGAGTAATTATCAATTTAATATATGTACGTGCCTACACAAACGCACGTTCTCGATGAATATGCAGACTAGAGTAATTATTGATTTAATATATGTACGTGCCTACACAAGAGCACGTTCTCGATGAATATGCAGACTGGAATAATTATTGATTTAATATATATACGTGCCTACACAAAGGCACGATCTCGATGAATATGAAGACTAGAGTAATTATTGATTTAATGCATGTACGTGCCTACACAAAAGCACGTTCTCGATGAATATGTAGACTGGAGTACTTATTGATTTAATACATGTACGTGCCTACACAAAGTTCAATGGATATTCCTTTCTATTTAAACCTCCCTCGTTGATCTGCAGGCTGTTATCGCTTGTTGTAGATAATCCTGATTCTTCTGAATAATTTTATTTTCATATGCGACTCCACAATAACCGCCAAAAATGTAAACCAAAAGAAAAATATGGCTGTTATACTGCCAAGCGGTTGTAAATTTTTAGTTTTTATGTACGTACCTTATTCCTGGCACGTTTTTATATATAAATTTACGTGCCAGGTTCCAAATCACAGCGTTATGAAAAAAAACTGTTCAGCGTTGTTGTTGTCACCATAATATAGTTTTATTTTTAGTTTAACATTTCACTGGTGAAATAATTCAACTCAACTTTAAAATTTTTAAACTTTATTTGAAAAATGTAAAATATTTATACACAATATTTTGAGTTTAATCTTATTTAATTAAAAAACACATTGGATTTTCTAGCAAGTTCGATCAACTTGACAAGACGACTAAAAAACGAAGAAGAGAGGCCCCGTCTCAAAAATCACCAATTAAATAACAAAACCAATCCAACCTTTTCCCGCTAGCAGCGCCAACATCAACTATTGGAATTAATTCGAAAAAACTGCATTATCGGCGCGTGAAAATTATTTGATGTTGACTGCTACATCGACAAAAGTTTGTTATGTTTAAATGTCAGAATGACATACTCAACCAAAACAAACAACAAACCCAAGGTTAGTTAAATAAATTTTGAATTTTAATTATTTGTTTGAATAAAATTGAATTTGATTTCTTTTCAGATTAGTGATTGATTTGCCTGTCGTGATTTTTGGGACGTATGAGCGCATTAAATTAAGTTTTATTTTAACAAACATTGACAAATATTAATTAAATGATTTTGTTTTCCTTTTTTCAGACTAAAACTAGCAGCCGCAACAATACTGACTGGAACAGCATCGCCGAGAATACTTTGACGAAGGACAGTGCTAAGTATTTATGAATATGACCTTTTCGACTATTATTATTGTTTTTTTTATTTTTAGGCAAATCTGTCCATCGTCAACAAGATGAAAACCTTGTTTTTTTCATGAGTAAACACTTGTACACGAGACGCGCTAGCGTCGAGTGAGACATGTTTACGAACGAAAAACGTTTTTATCTCGCGTAGGAAATGCAATTTTTTCTATGATATAATACATATAATCGATATTTACTCTAAATTATAAAATTAGAAATCGACATAATTACATTCAAAATTCATATTCTATTTTTCATGGTTGCGTTGTTTAAAATACTTTGTAAAATCATATGAAAAACCATAGCAACTATAATTGAGAGGCTGAGTAGAAAAAGGATAATATTCCAAAAAATGGAATATTATTCTTTATACGTTCATTAATCGAATTTGACATTCAGCTACAAAATAGCTATCTCAGTTTATTTTTCGTATTTCCCCCTCTAATTTCCAAAAATACGAAAAATAAACTGAGATAGCTATTTTGTAGTTGAATGTCGAATTCGTTTAATGAGCGTATAAAGAATAATATTCCATTTTTTGGAATATTATCCTTTTTCTACTCAGCCGTTCAATTTGTTATTCAATTTCACTAGTGAATTGACTTTTCGCATAGAAAAAAATAATTTTATAAACATTGTTTTTAATTTTTTACAGTAACATTCAATGGTATGCGTTATTGAATAGAGGATATTTAAATAGTATGATTTATAAAGTGTGAAGCAATGGAATGAAAACAAATTTCGTTTTGTATAGGGCAAATGTACAAATTTTGCTGTAACTCTGTAATTTCTGTAATTTTGTTCTAATTGCCATTTTCTTTTCAAGTGGTGTAACTGAACGGTTAATGCCCAATGGCAAAGTGCATTGTATTAAATATGGTGATACTTCCTAAATGCGTCGATGATCCAATCGTGAAAAATGAAACCCCATTTTCTTTTCTTTTTTCATAATACCAATATTTTTCATAATACCAAGTTTTTTTCATAATACCAATATGCTGCTGCAGAAGCATATCACACACGATAACATCATCTACCATATTAAGAGGAAGGCAGAGAAGTGCTGAATTGAATTTGTGATGCTGATTGTCTAGTTGCTGGCGAAAGGAATAATCAGTTCGCTTAGGCATATAAGGCATTATCATACTCTCCAATGACATGGCAGTTAAGACATCCATGATAAGTGTTGAAGTTTACTGTAACAAGAGCAAACTCAGACAAAGCTAATTGAGCTTTCGAAATTTTGGTTTCATTTTGTTTTCGATTAGTATATTTACCTTTGATCATACTACCAGCTGCGGCATTACAAATTAAGCAACGGATTTTAATATCTATTTTGCTATTATTTATTATCATACCGTTTTGCAAGATCGTTTACAAATCATCTACAAAGCCTTTCAAATAGTTGATCACCGAAGAAGGTTTACTATTGCCACAGTAAATCCCTACAACCATCGGTACAAAATCGTCGATCTCGAATGTATTACGATGTGAACGGGAAAAACTGAGTTTTTGAGCTTTTTTAAATAGAAACTCCATCAATATTTATACTTAGACTGATGGAAATTGAACTATCTAAGGATTTGAAATAAGATTCTAAGCAACATTTAACACCTCGATTCCAATACAAACCACCTGCAGCCAATGGTACTATACTTGCAATTTTGTGGTGTATTAAACAAGGTGCGAGCATCACACTGTAGTGGTTGCAATTTATTTTGTTTAAGGCATTGGTTATAAATCGTTAAGAGCAGTTCATTTAAAGCAGTTTGTGCAATAATAAACGATACTGCCTATATTTTTATCTTATCAAGAAAGTCTTATGTATTCTCTTCTTCTTCGTTATCATTAAGGAAATATCCGAATTTTTCGTTTTGATCATATATGGAGGTTACAGATGTTAAAAGTTTTGGTATTTGAAGTAGAGATGTCTTGAAAAAGACGTAATTGCTCTCTTTTAAATCAGCATCACAGTTTTTATTGGAAACTAAATTGTTCTCATCTATAAAACAAAGAGAATAAAATAATACTCGTTATCAAATTAAATAGACATTTTTGAAAAAAAAAACTTACTTATGTTTACATACTTTGTTGCTTGTAGTTGTTGTGATACTACAATAAAAGTGATCAAAAGAAATCACTTTTATTTTTCTAACAGTATTGTTTAGTATTGATCTCGGACTTTCTATGAAATGTAGAACTGCGTGTATATTTCTTTAATGATTTAAAATAATGGTTTAAATTTTTATTTTCCATTATATAAAATAATATCGAGTGCACTGTTACAGCCGACCAAGTTAAACCAAATAATTTTTTTATGGTTTGAAAAATATACATGATGTATGCTCATAGCATGAAATTAATTGACAATATGAGTGCACAGCGAATTCGCTTTACAGAAAGCTCAAACTCAACAATAGAGTCTAAATTATATTGTATTCATCTTTTTCAGCTATCTTGCTATTAAAAGAACTAAACTGATTAACTGGGATTTGACTTTGAAATTATGCAAAAACGATAATAAAACGTTTTGACTTTAACGCATAAATACTTTTCTATAGTAGCAAAATTGCTTCCCACATAACAATTTTGATTTTACGAAAATAATGATATCACTGCTATGAACACATATTACCTATATAAGGGATGTAGCTGTTTTGTTTACTGTCACAACGTTTCCAAAACTAATGATTTAGCTATTTAACTTTTATAACTATTTCGTATAGTTTTTCGGATTTCGAGACGTTGTCACAACATAACTTTAGCTGTGAATAACAATTTACCGAGTCAATTGTTATTTGGGTATATATATATATATATATATATATATATATATATATATATATATATATATATATATATATATATATATATATATATATATATATATATATATATATATATATATATATATATATATATATATATATATATATATATATATATATATATATATATATATATATATATATATATATATATATATATATATATATATATATATATATATATATATATATATATATATATATATATATTTAAATATATATATATATATATATATATATATATATATATATATATATATATATATATATATATATATATATATATATATATATATATATATATATATATATATATATATATATATATATATATATATATATATATATATATATATATATATATATATATATATATATATATAATTTATATTTGTAGTTTTAAACGACCAACTTGTTGATATGTTTTTTGACGATGAATTTATACGAGCTTGTGGTCAAATGATTACGCAGTTTGTAGTTAAATTTTTTTCTTTCATTGATTTTATTTTATTTTTTATAATGTCAATATTTCGGCACATGCCATCCTCAAGACCTCCAATAATTTTTAAATCATTAATGCTAAACATAGTTTGACGGATATTAGTAAAAAAATGATTTTCTTACGTATAAATAAGTTATAACTAATTATAAAAACTAAACTATTAATTTAAGTAAATTGTGTAAAAACTTACATCACTATTTGTTAAAATCACTTAAAAAAATTAAATCTAAACATTCACAAATAAATAACATAAAATTGTTTTTTTAAAAACCTTGTCATGTAACCTACTTAATCTTTAAACTAAGTTTATATTTAACGAAGAGTATGACTCGATAATTTTGTTGAGCGCAACCGTTATAACGATTGAGAATATTTTGCAAGATAACGATTGAGATATTTTACCTGTTTTGATATGGACCAACCTGTGTATGTTTTTTTATAATTTTATTTGATTTTGAAGAGAACGGTGACTCAATTAATTATTACACTAACCTTTGTAAAGGTAAATGAACTCCAAATATCCATACACATTAAATTATAAAATACAAAATACAATCAAATAATGCAGCATGAAAATTAATCAAAAAATATTGAGGAGTTGAAAATATTAAGATAAATTTAAATAAACTTAAAGACGATTTGCAAAAATACCAAATGTGTGTTTAATTAATTATTGATGTTTTGGAAACTTTTTTGTATGTTGTTATTAGGCTTCTGTACGAAGCGTTCAAATTCCTGAGATCCATTCTTGTGTTTACCGTTTTGGTTTCGTTTAACCAGATGTGGCCAGCTTCTTTAAACTCTCGCTTAAATCTATTTTTCTCCCTGTCTATGATTTTGACCTGAGTAAAGTCAAACTCATGAATTTCATTGTCCGTTTGGTTGTCGAGAGTATGTTGGTTGATTGCCGTTTTATTAGGGTTCAAGTGTCTGAGCTTAAAGTCACTTCTATGTTGTGTAAGTCGGTCTGTTAGAGATTGTTGTATCTGTCCTATGTACACTTTATCACATGTACATGGGATTTGGTAAATAATTCCGTGTGTGTTTTCTGGTTTGTTTCTGTCTTTTAGTTTTGTGAATTGTTTTTTTAAGGTATTGTATGGTTTATTGGCTATGAGTGTATTCGGGTCAAAACGGCAATCAACCAACATACTCTCGACAACCAAACGGACAATGAAATTCATGAGTTTGACTTTACTCAGGTCAAAATCATAGACCGGGAGAAAAATAGATTTAAGCGAGAGTTTAAAGAAGCTGGCCACATCTGGTTAAACGAAACCAAAACGGTAAACACAAGAATGGATCTCAGGAATTTTAACGCTTCGTACAGAAACCTAATAACAACATACAAAAAAGTTTCCAAAACATCAATAATTAATTAAACACACATTTGGTATTTTTGCAAATCGTCTTTAAGTTTATTTAAATTTATCTTAATATTTTCAACTCCTCAATATTTTTTGATTAATTTTCATGCTGCATTATTTGATTGTATTTTGTATTTTATAATTTAATGTGTATGGATATTTGGAGTTCATTTACCTTTACAAAGGTTAGTGTAATAATTAATTGAGTCACCGTTCTCTTCAAAATCAAATAAAATTATAAAAAAACATACACAGGTTGGTCCATATCAAAACAGGTAAAATATCTCAATCGTTATCTTGCAAAATATTCTCAATCGTTATAACGGTTGCGCTCAACAAAATTATCGAGTCATACTCTTCGTTAAATATAAACTTAGTTTAAAAATTAAGTAGGTTACAGTGACAAGGTTTTTAAAAAACCAATTTTATGTTATTTATTTGTGAATGTTTAGATTTAATTTTTTTAAGTGATTTTAACAAATAGTGATGTAAGTTTTTACACAATTTACTTAAATTAATAGTTTAGTTTTTATAATTAGTTATAACTTATTTATACGTAAGAAAATCATTTTTTTACTAATATCCGTCAAACTATGTTTAGCATTAATGATTAAAAAATTATTGTAGGTCTTGAGGATGGCATGTGCCGAAATATTGACATTATAAAAATTAAATAAAATCAATGAAAGAAAAAAATTTAACTACAAACTGCGTAATCATTTGACCACAAGCTCGTATAAATTCATCGTCAAAAAAAAAATATATATATATATATATATATATATATATATATATATATATATATATATATATATATATATATATATATATATATATATATATATATATATATATATATATATATATATATATATATATATATATATATATATATATATATATATATATATATATATATATATATATATATATATATATATATTAGGTTGGGGCGATTTATATGGAAGGGAAAAAATCTTCATGGGCCCCTCGCGATTCTGATTCCTGGAGTTGTTCTGAGCAAAAAAGTCCACTAGACCATATATCTACGGTGAAAATCGAGCTTGCGAATTTTTGTTTGAAGTTTTTTTGTCGCAATTTATATATTGTGAAAACTTGCAAATGTTCTTAGGCTCATATCTCGTAAACCATTTAGAATTTTTGTATAAATAAATAAGCAAATTGTAACTCTTGACCTCAGCTACAAATTTGCTGAAAAAACAAACCGAAAAAAATCACATCTTCATGACCAAAAACACGAAAATGCCAAAAAGTTGCCATTTTTTACACTGTTTTTTACCGTTTTGAGGCCATAGCAGCTAAACCGCAGAAAATTAAAACTAATAATCTGCTAAAAAATTGTAGCCAATCTGAAGCGCAGCACATCTGAACGTTTCTTCATGCAGTTTTTGTCCTGCAAAAGTGAAAATTTATCGCGAAAATACTGAAAAATTACCATTTTTGCTTGTTTATAATTTAAACTATCAAAAACTTTCTGTTTGTTATTTTACTTCGGTCTGAAAGACCTAAGTATTACATTCATGAGCTAAAAGTGAAATTCTTACCACCACTTTTTTTGGCATTTCTCGACGTTTTAGGACCTACTGATTCTAAAAAAGCGAAAAAAAATGTATGTCTGTCTGCCGGCCGGCCGTCACAATCTACGAAATCTAGAAAACCGCTAAACAGATTTCAAAATTTGTTTTTTCTAAAAATAGGTTTACTCAATAAGAAGAGTCGTAGGATGATGTGTTCGATAACTGTACCGAAAGTGTGTCAAAAAATCGTCAAGTGTGTCAAAACAAGGAAATTTGCATATTTTTTGCTTAAAAAACGTTCATTTTAAGTGATTGGATTGGTATGTGAGACCGAAATCTAGATTATTGCATTATAAGTTTGTCAAAAAAATGTTGTCAAGTGTGTCAAAAGAAAGATTTTTATTTATTTTTTACCCAATTTTTTGGAACAAAATAAAATTAATAATTTGTATGACATGAAAATTTATGATTATTATAGAGAATTATGGCATTATAAGTTTGTCAAAAAAATGTTGTCAGTGTGTCAAAAGAAACATTTTCATTTAATTTTTTAGCCAATTTTTTGGAAAAAAAATGTAGCTGTTTTTATGACGTAAATGTAATTGAAAATGAAATTGGACATGGAAATTTTTTAATTTGTTATAGTTTTTGAATTTTTTTTTGGAATTTTGAAAAAAGTTTGTATTTTTGATTTTGTAATAATTTTTGCAAAATTTTTTAGAATATGGCAAAAGTTTTAAATTTTGATTTTGTTATATTTTTTGAATTTTGAAAAAAAAAATAGAATTTTTGAATTTGTGAATTTTATATATATATTTTTAGAATTTTGAAAAAAGTTTCAATTTTTGATTTTGTAAGAATTTTTGGAATATTTTTTGAATTATGAAAAAAAAATGGAATTTTTGAATTTTATATATATATTTTCAGAATTTTGCAAAAAGTCAATTTTTGATTTTGTAAGAATTTTTGAAATATTTTTAGAATTTTAAATTTTTGATCTTATTATAATTTTTGGAATTTTGAAAAAAGTTACAATTTTTTTGATATTGTTTTAATTTTTGCAATATTTTTAGAATTTTGGAAAAAGTTTGAATTTTTTAATTTGCAAGAAGATATTATTAGAATTTAGAAAAAGTTTAAATATTTGATTTTATTACAATTTTTGAAATAATTTTGGGATTTTGAAAAAAGTTTGTGTTATTGATTTTGTCATAATTTTTGCAATATTATTTGAATTTTTGAAAAAAGTTTTAATCTTTGATTTTGTAATATTTTTTGGAATATTTTTAGAATTATGAAAAAAGTTTGATTTTATTTAATTTTTACAATATTTTTGGAATTTCGAAAATATGAATTTGTGATTTTGTAATATTTTCTCGAAACACTAATTATAAAATTTATTATATTTATTATAAAATTTATAGTATTTATTATAATTATAATTATAATAATTATAATGTATAATATTTATTATAAAAGTAAAAAAAAGTGCAAAAACAATATATTTTAATCAAATTCTATGTTAGTTGACGGTTATGCAGTTGATGTTCGCTTCAGGGACTTCCATTGAAGTTGACGGTTATGATGTTCGCTTCAGGGACCCCTAATATGAGAGTCTGAAAACGTAGCCTCAAATACAGTTTTTACCCAGAAATGGTGTCAAAAAATTTAACAAATCTCTGTTATAGGATTTATTCAGAATCTAGATTTTTTGGCATTTTCATGTTTTTGGTCATGAAGATGTGATTTTTTTCGGTTTGTTTATTCAGCAAATTTGTAGCTGAGGTCAAGAACTACAATTTACTAATTTTATTCATACTAAAATTCCAAATGGTTTACGAGATATGAGCCTAAGAACATTTGCAAGTTTTCACAAAAACATAAATTGCGACAAAAAAACTTCAAACAAAAATTCGCAAGCTCGATTTTCACAGTAGACATATGGTCTAGTGGACTTTTTTGCTCAGAACAACTCCAGGAATCAGAATCGCGAGGGGCCCATGAAGATTTTTAAATCGCCCCACTCTAATATATATATATATATATATATATATATATATATATATATATATATATATATATATTATATATATATATATATATATATATATATATATATATATATATATATATATATATATATATATATATATATATATATATATATATATATATATATATATATATATATATATGTATATATATATATATATATATATATATATATATATATATATATATATATATATATATATACATATATATATATATATATATATATATATATATATATATATATATCTATATATATATATATATATATATATATATATATATATATATATATATATATATATATATATATATATATATATATATATATATATATATATATATATATATATATATATATATATATATATATATATATATATATATATATATATATATATATATATATATATATATATATATATATATATATATATACATATATATATATATATATATATATATATATATATATATATATATATATATATATATATATATATATATATATATGGGTAGCGAAATCCGAAATTCGACGTCCACGCCGTGCTGCCTGGTTAATGCTGACAGAATTAGGTTGGCGTACCGGAACAAGCAGGGTAAAAACTGCTTAGTCAATCATGGTACATCATGGCGAATTGGCGCCTTAAAACCAATGCGACTCAAGCGTCTGTTCTCCATGTTAGGGGCGGCTTGAAGCGGGCGTCTGTCTTGGATCAAGCGGCTCGCTATATAAACGTGTCAAAAGGTTGTTTCTGGTAACCTTAAGATGCAGAACGGACCCACTCACGACAATTTGGGTTGGGCCTAAGGTTAACACCCTAACCCCGGAAAAAAATTATTTGTTAAATTTGGAAATCAGAAAAGAAAAACAGACCCGGACAAAAACAGAATTTTACCTGGACGTGAAAAAGGACCAGACCACCGAATCGGAACGTGGAACGTGCGCAGCCTGAGCGCTCCTGATGCTCTTATAAGTCTAGAAACAGAGGCTGAGAGGTATGGGATGGATATCATAGCTGTGCAAGAAATTAGACAGCCAATAATCGGAAAACAAGATTTGGATAGTCACTCTCTATACTGTAGTGGTCATTCTTCTCGAAGAGAATTTGGAACTGGCTTTCTTGTTGGTGCACGCATACAAGAAGCCGTGATGAAATTCATCCCGGTCAGTGAGAGGATCTGCTACCTACGTGTACGCGGTACATATAACAATATTTCTCTTATTTTCGTGCATGCACCAACTGATGCTAAGACCGTCGACGAGAAGGATAATTTCTACATAGCACTGGAAGAGGTTATGAAACAAACACCAACACGCGACTTCATTATGGTTCTTGGTGACTTTAATGGACAGGTTGGAAGAGATATCTCTTATGGAAATATGGTGGGTCCCAACAGCTTGCATTTGAATTCGAATGATAATGGTGAGAGAATGACTGAGTTTGCATTATCAAATAATTTGAGAATTGCCAGTACGTTCTTTCCGCATCGATCGATTCATAAGCAGACTTGGGTCTCACCGAATGGAAATACTCGAAATCAAATTGATCACGTTCTAGTAACAACACGTTTCTTTTCGAGCGTTCTGGATGTGCGATCCTTTAGAGGTGCATACATTGAAAGTGACCACTTCCTTGTATGTGCAACGATAAGGTTCCACTTCCCAAATCCAGGCATTCCAAAATTCAATCAACGGAAACGTTTTAACATCTCATCATAAAAAGAATGCTGAAACAGAAGAGAGATATCAAATCCATATTGCCGAAACTTTAGAGAAATCAGAAACCATTAATGGAGACGTCAATAAATCATGGTATTTGCTCAAAGATGCTGTTTTAAGCGCTGCTGAGGGAATACTTGAACGACCACAAAACCACTCCCAGAAGTCATGGATGGATCAAGCATGTCTTGACGCTATTCAATACAAAAGAGATTGCTATCTGAAATGTCTGCAAGGACGCAACACCAGGTCCACGAAGGAGAACTATAAACTGGCAAGACAAGCCGTTATAAAGTTATGTAGACGAACGAAGAGAGAATGGTGGAAGAGAAAGTGTGAAGAGATTGAAAGCTTCAATAAGGAACATCAATCGCGCAACTTCTTTCAACAGGTTAAAACCTTAAAGAAGGGCCCTCAAACTAGATCGACTGCTATTCAAAACGAAAATGGGGAGCTACAAGTAGACCTTAAAAATATTTTAGACACTTGGGCCACTTATTTTGAGAATCTTCTCAACTTAAGTGACCAGCAACAAGTCGGGCGACGAGCAAAGCTTATTCGTGCATCAAAGGTACATGTAGAAGAACCCACCAAAGAGGAATTCGATGCGGCGCTGTCAAAATTAAAATGCAATAAAGCACCTGGTATCGACGATATAACATCCGAAATGATTGTACATGGTGGTGAAACTCTATCCTTAAGATTGTTTGAACTTGTTCAAATAATATGGAGGACTGAAGCCATGCCACAGGACTGGAACACAGCTATGCTGATACCAATCCATAAAAAAGGTAATCGCCTACAATGTGCAAACTACAGAGGAATCGCTCTACTCTGCACAGCATATAAGATCTTTTCTTACATTTTGCTATCCAAAATCAATCCTTTTGCTGAACAACTGTTTGAAGAATATCAGTGTGGCTTCCGGCGGGGCCGAGGTACCACCGATGCACTTTTCTCGATAAGGATGATTTTGGAAAAGTGCCGAGAGTTCAACATACCAGTGCACCAACTCTTCATTGATTTCAGACAGGCCTACGACTCTCTCGAACGAGAGACTCTATGGTCTGCTCTGGTGTCAATGGGAATTCCTGGTAAACTGGTATCACTATGCAGAATGACAGTACAGAACTCTCAATGCTGTGTACGAGTAGAGAACGAAATATCAAGGTTTTTTAAAGTCGACTCCGGGTTAAGACAAGGTGATGCTATCTCTCCTATACTTTTTAATTTAGCCTTGGAATATGTGTGCCGTCAAAAGAAACTACCGACTAACAACAATATCTTGTCAATAAACTCAGTACAGATGATTGCATACGCTGATGATGTTGTCATCCTCGGCCGAAGTGAAGCTGTTATGAGTGAGACTTGTAAGTCGCTTGAGAGTGGAGCTAGAAAAATTGGTCTTCATATTAACTACCATAAAACCAAACATATGAATGTTTCAAGAGAGTCTGAGAAGAAAGATGTGATGTGCGGCGATGAACGAATTGAGGGAGTTGAATCTTTTAAATATTTGGGATCAATGCTTGACTCAAACAACAGCATACTTACAGATATAAAAGCTCGAATCGCTGCAAGTAATCGAACTTTCTACTCAATCAAACCTCTCCTTGGATCTCCGTATGTATCAACTAACACCAAGCTCAAGTTATACAAGACATTGATTAGACCGGTTGTGATGTATGGGTCACAAACGTGGACCCTTACACAAAATGACGAATCGCATTTATCTGTATTTGAGCGTAAGATCCTACGCTACATTTTTGGTCCACTTAAGACAGACGATGGAGAGTATAGAACCCGATATAACTTTGAGATCAGAGACCTTCTTGAGGGTTCTGATATAATAGGTTGTATCCGTTCTAATAGGATTGCTTGGTTTGGGCATGTTCTACGAGCCGATTCACAGTCTGGAATGATTAGAAAAATGTACGTTAGTACCCCAGGGAGTGGGCGACCGCGAGGTAGACCACGACTACAATGGGAGACTGACGTAATAAACGACCTTAAAAAAATCGGCTGCCATGGTAATTATGTCGCTGTTGCGAATGACCGTGGTGAATATTCGAAGCTGATTAGCCTGGCAACGCTCCTACATGGAGCATGAACGCCGTTAAAAAAAAAAAAAAAAAAAAAAAAAAAAAAATATATGTATACCCAGGTAACAATTTAACCTAGGTAATCATTGAGTAAAGCTTTAAAAGGGGAATTTAAAATGGAAGGGGAAATTTAAAATTCTTGAACTATGCATGAGAAAAGTTTTATACAAGCTCTTCTCAAGGAGAAAAGGCGTATGAAAAAATATTCTTTATTCAAGAAGACATATATAATGCTTTATACATGTTTTATATAAGTGTTTGAACAAAGTTGTACAAAAGTTGTTATTCAAGGCTTATTCAAATACTGTCAAAATTACTTGAATAAAGTGCTTGAGTAAATCTTTACTCAAGAGAATTACTCAGTGCCTATTCAAGAAGCGATGCCACTGAAAAAAAAATTGGTGATTCTTTCCTTTAGTTATTTTGGCTAATTGGCGCATTAAACTCCTTTTTTTTGTATATTGCTGCTATTGAGTTAATCTTTTATCGGAAATTACAATATATTTTACACATTTCGCATCTTTACAAACGCCTGTAGCGGGGATCGAACTCATAACCTATGATTCTCCAGGACCGTACGCTATCCACTTCTCTATTTAGCAGCTGTCATAATGAAAATTGAAACTTAATCACTATTGTTTAACAAATTATTTGTACAAATTTCAACCTTTTTTCCACTACCACGACTATGAATTAATTTTTATTCAAGCATTTGATTAGGAATGCATATAAAAGTGTACTAATGGTTTCCTAAAATGAGAATATATGGGTTTTTGTTAAATATAATATTGGTTATGATTGAGGACAATCTCGAAATGAAAATAATTTTGCGTATTCATATACGATATCCACGCATGTGTTTCCATTCAATTGTACGATTAAAAATGATTAAAGAATAAAAATAAAATAAAAAAAGGAAAAGGAAAATAAAATCCATAAATAAAAACGTGCCTGGCAGGAATCGAACACAGGCCCGATAACGACTTCCTCATCTTTTACCCTTACGCACTCGTTCATTAAATCAATTTCCACGACAGGAATAAAACGTTATTCAATACAGAATAAAAGTATTACTCAAGCCTCGTAAGGGGTATAGTATGCTGTGGTTGGCATTACGATCAGTTGCACAATTTGGCTGGTTAATAAATAAATGTTAAATGATAATATTAAATAAACGTTCTACGTTATATTTTCCATAAGTCAGTTGCAATCTGTTGCAATCTGTTGCAAGTTTTGTTATAATTTTTTTCCCAAGCGAATTGCGCACAATATGGCGATTACATACATTTAATACAAAAACGAATTGTATGACAAATTATCATCAGTTTATTTATTTGTTGACCAACTCAAATCATTATATAAACCATCATCAAAAATGGTAAATCTCAATCAATATATAAACCATCATCAGAAACGTTTGATTAAATGGTTGCGGAATAAAGGCAATTGCAAATTTCCATTGACGAAAATATCTCTACTATTTTGAAATAATCTTTTGTATTAATCAATAATAGTTTGTTAAAGTTCTTGAAGGTTTGTTAACTTTTTAAACCCATCGATAAGTAATTTAATAAAAAAACACACAATCGCGAATCAAACAACGAACTGTCAAAAATATTGACAGATCGATTTGTTGTAAATCTTTTAATATTCATTGAAAACAGCCGTATATAAGAAATATTACTTGAGTAACAGTTTTGTTGAATACTACTAAAATTATTATACATAAATAAAGTCGTATACAAGGAACTATCCTTGGGTAAGAATCTTCTTGGATTCTTCCTAAAAGTTGTACCTTTATTAAAGGTTTATATAAGGGATAGAATTCTTGAGTAAAAACATCTTGAATACTACCTTAAAAGTTATATGTGAATAAAACCTTATAAAAGGTAATTATACTTGAGTAACATTTGCTTGAATATGCCCTAAATATTTATTATTGAATTAAGCTTTACTTAAGGAATTATTTAAGAAACTTAGTGAATCTAGTCTTTTACAAGCTTTTTTTAGGTAAAACTTGAATAATATGGTCTTACACAATGCTTTCTCAAGTTAAGTTGGAATAATTTAAAAAATTTAGGCGAAATTGTTACCTGGGTATATACATACCCAGGTAACAATTTCGCCTAAATTTTTTAAATTATTCCAACTTAACTTGAAAAAGCATTGTGTAAGACCATATTATTCAAGCTTTACCTAAAAAAAGCTTGTAAAAGACTAGATTCACTGAGTTTCTTATATAATTTGTAACGATCGCAATAATCGCAAAACAATAATAAAACCAAATTCATCTTCGTTTTCAATTCAATAAAAATGTATTTCATTAGTTTCCATTCATTTTCACATTAACAATAATTTAAAATTTTCTAATACTTAACTGCTAGTTAAATTTCAATTGTACTATAAAAAACAAACGAACGTACTAAATTTTTATTTCCAATTCTAACAAACAGATGTCGTTATTAATCTTTATTGAATTTCTTTTTAGTATTACCCGAGCTATTTTGACATGATAAGATGTCAAAAAGAATTAACAAAAACACATTTTTGTTTGAAAATATTGTCTTTCTGTTTTTGGGTCTTCAACCAAAATGTTGAATTGAGATTGTTATTAAACACTCAATAAAACGTATTAAAGAAAAAATACTAATTCCATTTTATATTGAGTTTAAAAAGAAATTGTTTTAATTTATACAGAAAAAAGGTTAACTTTGTTTTCACTAGTGTGTGATTTGGATGAAATATATATATATTTTTTTAAAGGTGTTTCATTCTGTTTTCATTAAGTTTATACTTAATTTATCATAAAGGAAAAAGATTGCTTTATAAAAGTGGCAGTATATGAAAAATAAAGTATCCAATGATGTTATCGAAAGTATGAGTAGTAAGGATAACAGTGATCGAAGCATATTACCACAGTTAGAAACAGTCGAGTGTATGGTGGATTTTCCGGTTGTAGACACCGTATGGATTTAAAGCAAAATATGAAGTGGAAAGTTAAAGGATTAAAGGCAATGTTCAATTGGGCATTTCGAACAACGAAGGTGTAATTCAGCAGCAGCAACTGATGTTCACAAATTAGTTCACCCAATACAGTTGGTTGATTAGTCAAGGGAATTGGAACACATAGACCAAATCTTCAATCAACAGTTATAAGTTAAGGTACTTACAGTAAATATATTAAATTTTTTTTTATTTATTCCTCGTTCCCCTTTGGAATGATAGGCTAGATTTTTTCAGATAATAAGAGATTCCCAAATTTAGGATTCTGTGGGGATAAGCGCTATCCCGTAGCAATATTATTAATATTATTTTGTACGAAAGGTCCATAATAACAATCTGTCGCCGAACCAAAAACGGACCGGGGGAATATTTTGGTAATATAACACCGTGATTACGGTGGAGTTTTGTTACCGTTAGGTACGAATTTGTTGTGTTATTTAGAGCTATTTTCGGCGCGAAAAATATTTTTTTTTTCATTTTTTTTCATGTATTTGGGCGGTGTCAACCGGTTTGGTTGACTTCGAACTTGTTTGGATAAGAACCAGTTGGGTTTTTTTTATATGTATATTTTTCTTTTTTTTCATTTTTTTAATAATTTTTAAGAATTTCACAATTTGATAAATTTAAAAGGAATTTTTGAGAATTGAATTCAGCGGTAGTTGCAATAACGAATTCAAATGACTATTAAATGCTGCACAGGTACATTTAATTTTGGGATATATAAATATTTACTTGAAGAAGACAAATAATAAGCAATTCTAAGACTTATTAGAATTTGAAAGGAAATTGTATTCTGCTTTCGCATTAACCTTTTGGTCTTTGAGTTCTTGGTAGAGCCAGTGTTAAAAATACCATTATTTGTTTTTCTCTAATTAAATATAATATTCTAAAGATTAAATTCTAATTCTAACATTTAATTTGGTTTTTACAATAGTGTAGAATTGTATTTGGATTAACACTATATTTCTTACACTCAAAAATGCACACAGTCAGAAATTTTGGCTCGTTTAGGAGCAAGCGTCGGCCGGGGCCAGGAGAGTTGGGTCAGGCAGCGGTTAAGCCGGGTGTGAATGAGGTAGATGAAGTAATGCATGAGATTGTGAGTGAAGTGATGAATGTGGTGAATGAGAGGGAACAGGAAAAAATGAATGCAGAACTGAATGAGAAAAGGAATCAACTATATTTAGAATTGATGGATGACATAGCGAATGAGCAGTATGATGAATGGTTGGATGTAGTGATAAGTGAGATTGTAAATGAGGAAGTGAATGAGTTGGCGGATGGAGTGATGAATAAGGAGATAAATGAGTGGGCAGATGAGGTAGTGCATGGAGTGGAGGAAGTGGATGAGATGAATGAGGAGTTGGTAGGAGAAGTGGTAGTTGATGAAGTGAATGAGTGTGTGGATGAAGTGATGGATGCGCGAGAGAGATATCGATTGAGGAGGCTAGAAAGGGATAGGAAAAGGTGGAGGGAGAAAAAGAGTAGGAGGAAGAAGCAGAAGGCAGCGTGGTTGGCCGAGGAGGTAGAGTTCTCGTCAGTCATGCACGCTTATGCGGAGATATTGGCTGAAGAGAACGCTATCTCTGAGTCCAATCACAGGGGAGAGAACCCTCGACGGTGGTTGGGACCGCAAGTGGCCCCGGGAAATTGTGTGCATCTTTGAAATGTATTTTGTTCTGAATTTGGAAAAAAACCGTTTTGGGGCAGTAATTTTTTTCGGAGACTGTTTTTTTATACTGTCATTGTACATAGTGTATATAGTAGGTTAATTGTTGTATAATTGTACATATTTGTACATATTTTTGGTATATAGGAAGCGGATGTAGTGGTTTGTGTGGAGTGTTATGTTACAATAGCACCAACGAGATGAAATTAAGAAACCAAACCGATGAAACGATTTAGCCATTTGAACTTTTTGTGAGTAGCTTTGGCAAATATTATACATTGATAGGAATTGGATAGTAGATCATATTTAAATATTTATACATTAATAAATTAGATCTGGAATCTGATGCTCGTTTTAACGGTGCATTTTGGCCTGCGTGAAATAAATACATGATTTTAATTTCTTTACCACTAATGGTTATAATCGGTGAAAATCCTGTTTTGGTTGTGGTAGATTCGAACTATTTTTAATTTCGCGATGAAAATATTGTACATTCCACTACAGTTGAGCGTTTGTTAGAATTAATTGATTTTTTTTTGGGTGTTAATTTTTTTTATTGTTGTGTAATGATTACAAGTGTGTAATTGATAATTTCTCTCAGCGGTACCTCTAACAAAGGATCCATGGGGCTTATCTCCTTAACATAATTATGTTCTTAGATCGCCTCTGTCCATTATGGACATGCGATCGAAGTTCATTGGTTTCTTCTCTTCATTTCAGAAGGAGTTTTCTGGTGATAAGGGAGTGACTACTGCTGGTCTGTACTTAGGTACAAACCAGTAGTACCATTCCCTGCACAGAAGCTTCTTTAACGAAATGAAGAGGAGAACCAATCATTTTTTTTTATCAGGATCGAGGCTTCACCTCACACAACTTCAACATTTTTCCACTCTTACATTTAGCTTGCAATAGACAGTTTTCATTAAGTTTAGGATTTGAAGTCTGGTGTTCGGGAGTGTTCTTCGACTATGGCATTAGTTTAATGGTAATTTATTTTTAGGTAGAACAACCGCAGCTGGGTCAGTAGAAATGGGCCTAGAGTCTAATCGTGACAGTTGCGATTGTTTTTGTTAGGTTGGGGAGATACTGTTCTGTAGAATCTGGTCGTTAGGGGCTTTTCTAGTCGGTTCTCACATGCATTGTTGGAGTGGGCTCGCGAACGCGATAATTCAAATACTAAATAAAATGGATATTGTAGCCATACTTACTTTTATGTGTCTCCAGACGAATCTAGATTTTGGGAATCTCTTATTATATTAAATAAAAATAAAATAAATCAAACAAATTTTTCAAAAAATTAAATAAATAATTTTTATTAAATAAAATAAATTTTCGTAAATTAAATTTTAGGTAACTAAATAATTTTTTTTAAATTTAAATAATTTTAGGTAATTAAATAAAATAAATTTTTTATTAATTAAGCAATACGTCAAGAAATAAATAAATATTTTTTATTTTTTTTAAAAAATAAATCAATATTTTGAGCTAGGGCGTTGCATCCAATAAATAAACATCCTTTTTGAATATTTTTTATTTTTCAATTTTTTTTAAAATAAATAAATATATTTTAGGGGTGCTATCGTCAATAACTAATTTTAGGTATATATATATATTTCAGTATATCTGAAATTAAATAAATAAATTATATTTTAATATACAATATCTTAGGAATTTCTGTAAAGATTCAGCAAAGATTAGCTACGACAGTTTTTTTGTTCCTTTACAAGTTTGGTTTTTACAAAAATTTTCTGTTTTTTTTGGGGCGTTCGTTGTTTTTTTCCGTTTTGCGGTTTTTATTGTTTTCACTTTTACATTTCCGTCGTACTAACTCTACATTTTTTTTTTTTTTTGGTTGTTGAGAATTGGTTTTATTATTGTTGTTTGATTTTGTGAATTCTGGATTTGATAAATTTTACCATCAAAATGTCAAACCAAATAGACGTTGACCATCCGTTCTATGGTCTAGAACCCAGCGAGCTGCTGGTCGAATGTCTGGTTCGGGGTGTGGATTTTGGAGGGGTCAGTTGGGCAGAGGAACTGCGAAACCATGCAGATCATGGGTCAGTTCCAATAACAGTGTCTCATGCGAGAGATTTGATTGAGGAATCTCAAATGGTGGTGCAGGCAGCACAACTTATTTTAAATCAAGTACGTCGACTTCAGTCACCGATTGATCAGACCCTCTTGGATGGTTTGGCGAATCGAGTGTTACATTATACGGGTAGGATGAATAGGTTGGGTCCTCGCAATGACTTGCAAGAAGCCCGCACCTACGCTATCTCACAATTGTCACGCGCTTGGAGTATAATAGGATCATTATCAACACGTCCAATTATGCAGAGTAAACCAGGAGTATCATCTGCTCCACCTGCTTCACCTGCTTTTCAACCAGATGAGAGATCCACACCGATCCCAGTACGGCCAATATCGGAAACAATAAATAGTCTGAATCGTCCAAACCAGCAACATCAGAGACGGTCAGATCAATTACCACCGGCTTATTTCCAGCAATCTGGGTTGAGAGCCGAGGACTTTGCAATACCACAATTGGGTCCATCACTCCAGTCTGAACATACACATAACAATCCAGCATTGGTACAACCACAACCACAATTAAATTATCCATCAGTACCACAGGTACAACTACCACCAATATATCCACCAGCTCCACTAACAGCACCACCACCATACAACCAACCTCCTCAGGTATGGCGTGACGCGGCTCCAGCGTTAGCACCAGTGGAGTACCGAGGGGTTCGTGGGAACAATTTGAGTCGTTATGACTCAAATTGGGTTCCAACCTTCACAGGGGATGGTCACTCTCCTGATATTCATGAGTTCATTCATAGAGTGGAGGCGGCTGCCAGAAGAGACCGTGTGTCATGGGACGACCTTAGGTCTATCATACCACGGTATCTGAAAGCAGCGGCCGACAGATACTATTTGAATTTAACTCATGAATATGAGGTGGTGACCTACCCAGTGCTAAGGGAGGGACTCCTACAGACCTTCGGTACGCTAACTGATGATAAGGCGATCTTGCGCGTTCTTCTGAACCGTAAACAAAAATCCAAGGAGAGCGTATACGAATATCTGGTGGAGATTGGTTCGTTAAACCGTCGCTTAGCACGTCCATTTGCTGATCGTGAAATGCTAGAGATTGCTCGGGAGGGACTGAGTGTGGATCTCAAAAATGCTACATTAGCAGCAACAATACACTCAATGGATGAACTTCGGACTTTATGTCAGAAGTTTGAACGTTTGTGGTCCACACCAGTTCCAACCAGAACATCAAATTTAAGAATTAGCGAGGTACAGCAAATGGATGATTATGAGGTGGATGCTGAACCAGAACAACATGGATATATTGATGCGGTGGATTCAACACAGAGACGGATATTGCAGCGACCTAGCATAACCTCTGACAACAGTCAACCTGGTCCATCAATATCCAGACAACCAATAGTGTGTTTCAGATGTGGAGTAAACGGTCATCGAGCTCCTGAGTGCTCTAAGAATAGAATTAAACTATATTGTTGGAAATGTAACAAGCCGGATGTTATATATGCAAATTGTTCATATTGTCACCCGTCGTTAAACTACCGTCCGAGAGTACATGCTTCGGGGATGGTACCCTCGGTTCAACATCCAATGAGCCCGAAGAAAACGACGAGAGATGTAGCAACGCAGGACGATCGATCACCACTCAGGAAACCAGAATAAAATCACCTAGTACATTTAATTTCCCATCATTACATCGAACGTATTTTAGACGTCTAGAACGTAATATTAGATATTGGAGGATGAGGAAATTATTTCGTAAAGCTTGTATTTCATCTATCCTTTCAGAAACAGAGGATCCTCGGCCGCGATTAACAATAAGGATTTTGGACAAACACATTTCAGGATTATTGGACAGTGGAGCGTCAATCACAATACTTGGAAGAAATTCCTTGGAATTATTGGAGTCAGCAGGTACAACTTACCGTAAGTACACTTCGTGTATTCGTACGGCAGATGGTACTGCAAATAAAATTTTGGGTTACATAGAAGTTCCAATAACTGTGAATGGCTCCACTAAACCAATGCGGTTTCATATTGTCCCTGGACTACGAGAAGAGCTCTACCTGGGCATAGATTTCTGGGAGAAATTCGGTATTGTTCCTTCTTTTGTTAGTGAACTGACTCGTACAGAGCCAACAACTTTAAATACACACAACCTCACCACTGATCAGCAACATGAACTGGATAGGATCAAGGATTCTTTCCCGTCATTTGAAGTGTCTGGGCTCGGAAAGACTTCTTTGGTTGAACATGTCATCGATGTTGGGGATAATGCACCTGTTAAACAGAGGCATTACCCCACATCGCCGGCTGTTCAACTAAAGGTTTATGCCGAACTCGACCGAATGCTTCAAATGGGCGTGATCGAAGAGAGTAACAGTTCTTGGTGCTCGCCAGTGGTTCTGGTACAAAAAGAATCTGGTAAAAACAGATTATGTATTGATAGCCGTCGTGTCAATTCACTAACTAAAAAGGACGCTTACCCACTTCCCTTGATTGATGGCTTACTAGGTCGTCTAAATAGCACAAAGTACATTTCAAGTATTGATCTCAAAGATGCTTTCTGGCAGATTCCTCTGGCAGAAGCATCTAGAGACAAGACAGCCTTCACAGTGCCTGGTCGTCCATTGTATCAATTCCGGGTTATGCCCTTTGGATTGTGCAATGCTCCCCAGACAATGTGTCGGCTAATGCACAAAGTGATACCACATCAATATCACGAAAATGTCTTTGTTTATTTAGATGATCTATTGGTAGTCTCTTCCACGTTCCAGGAACATATGGAGTTGCTGTCCAAAGTCTCTTCATTGTTAAGAGCGGCTGGGTTAACCATAAACCTCAAGAAAAGCAAATTTGTTCTGAGAGAGGTGAAATACTTAGGATTTTTGGTTGGTGAAGATGGTCTTCGAACAGACCCTGACAAGGTAAGAGCTGTTGCTGAGTATCCAGCTCCGTCAACAGTGAAACAAATACGTAGACTATTGGGAATGGCTGGTTGGTACCAACGTTTCATACCAAATTATGCAAGCGTGGTATCACCGATTACAGATTTATTAAAGAAAAGTTCTGGGAAATTGAAATGGACATTGGAAGCGCAAGCTGCTTTCGAAAATTTAAAACGATTGCTGACTACAGCACCGGTATTAGTAAACCCTGATTATAATAAAGAGTTCTTTATTAGATGCGATGCGAGTCTGACAGGGATAGGTAGTGTACTGTATCAGATCGACGAAGACGGACAAGAGTGTCCGATAGCCTTCATGTCGAAAAAACTTAATAAAGCTCAACGAAACTATTCTGTTTCTGAGCTTGAATGTCTTGCGGCAATTCTGAGTGTGAAGAAATTCAGGGGCTATGTTGAAGGTCACCGATTTACAATTGTGACTGATCACTCAAGTCTGAAGTGGCTTATGTCACAGAAAGACTTGAGTGGTCGTCTGGCTAGGTGGAGCCTAAAACTCCAACATATGGATTTTACCATTGTCCACCAAAAAGGTACCCAAAATATAGTCCCTGATGCTCTATCTCGTCTTTATGACGATACACACGAAGAATTGACGGAAGCATTAGTACATCACATTAATGAGATTAAAATCGACAATGAGGGTTATCGGCACAAGGAATATACGGATATGATAGCTAAAGTTCAATCATCACCAAAGGACTTTCCCTCAGTTAAAGTCGTGGATGATAAGCTATACATTCGTATTGAGCCAAAACCTGATGCAATACCCAACGATGTTCCTGTGTGGAAACTCTGGGTACCAAAACCGATGACTTCCAACATGATTCAGAAACATCATGATGATAGTACTGCTGCTCATGGGGGTGTTAAAAAGACTTTAGAATTACTTCGACGTCTTTACTATTGGCCGGGCATGGCGTCACAGGTACACAACTATGTTGTGTCCTGCGACACATGTAAACAAACAAAAGCCACGAATCAGATATTGCGTCCTCCGATGCAATATCAATTCGAAACAGCACGTCCATGGCAGAGAGTCTATATAGATTTTTTGGGACCGTACCCTCGTTCAACACTTGGGAATACGGTGTTATTGGTAGTTCTGGATCATGCTACGAAGTTTGTACTACTGAAACCACTTAGGAACGCAACTTCACCGAAGGTGAATGCTTTTCTGAAGAACGAAGTGTTTCTTACATATGGGGTACCAGAGTTTCTGCACAGTGACAATGGCAAACAATTCACTAGTAGGAACTTTCAAAGTCTTTTGTCAGATTTCGGCATTAAACACATTAGGACCGGTGTCTATAGTCCTCAAAGCAACGCGTCAGAGCGGGTCAATAGGTCAGTTCTAGCAGCAATTCGAGCGTTCATAAAAGGTCAACATACCAAGTGGGATTCATTAATTGGTGAAATCGCTTATGCACTGCGGGCTGCAGTACATTCAGCTACCAAGTACTCACCTTACTATCTATTATTTGGTCAACATCCAATATCGGATGGAAATACTTACCAATTGTTGAGATCACTACACAGGCTTGGTGAAGATGCTGGTGAGGAAATAGAACGTGCTGATCATTTGACTCTGCTCAGGAATCGAGTTCAACAGAATTTGAAAGCAGCTTTCAAGAAATCGCAACATCAGTACAACCTGCGATCTAAACTACGGACTTTTCAACCACAACAACGTGTGTTTGTACGGCAACATCATTTGAGTGACGCTACCAAAAAGTTCTCGGCAAAATTGGCTCCAAAGTTCTTACCTGCAATGATTAAGACTAAGATTGGAAATGTACTCTATGAGTGCATAGATATGAGCGGTAAGAGTCTTGGAGTCCATCACGCGAAAGACATCAGAGAATGATGTCTGTTCGTTAGGTAGGGTCGTTCCTCTGGCTGGTTGTCGTCTCTGGGGTTCACATCTTCAGCATCATATATTACTGGTTGTATCGAGGTTTCAATGGTGCTGACGTTAGATGGATGGATGATCGATTTCGGTACTCACTGATAGTTCCTAGGAACTTCATGAGTATTGAAATTGATCATCGACCCTGACGCTGGTTACCATTGGTATCTCGATCCCAGATACAGTTTAATAGGTGGAAGTAGTTCGGTGGTTTTCTGTCATGGAGGGGATGGCGACGTTTTTGTGATTTCAAGAGTAAAAATCTTGGTTTCTACCTTGAATTCATGGTGTAACGATCGCAATAATCGCAAAACAATAATAAAACCAAATTCATCTTCGTTTTCAATTCAATAAAAATGTATTTCATTAGTTTCCATTCATTTTCACATTAACAATAATTTAAAATTTTCTAATACTTAACTGCTAGTTAAATTTCAATTGTACTATAAAAAACAAACGAACGTACTAAATTTTTATTTCCAATTCTAACAAACAGATGTCGTTATTAATCTTTATTGAATTTCTTTTTAGTATTACCCGAGCTATTTTGACATGATAAGATGTCAAAAAGAATTAACAAAAACACATTTTTGTTTGAAAATATTGTCTTTCTGTTTTTGGGTCTTCAACCAAAATGTTGAATTGAGATTGTTATTAAACACTCAATAAAACGTATTAAAGAAAAAATACTAATTCCATTTTATATTGAGTTTAAAAAGAAATTGTTTTAATTTATACAGAAAAAAGGTTAACTTTGTTTTCACTAGTGTGTGATTTGGATGAAATATATATATATTTTTTTAAAAGTGTTTCATTCTGTTTTCATTAAGTTTATACTTAATTTATCATAAAGGAAAAAGATTGCTTTATAAAAGTGGCAGTATATGAAAAATAAAGTATCCAATGATGTTATCGAAAGTATGAGTAGTAAGGATAACAGTGATCGAAGCATATTACCACAGTTAGAAACAGTCGAGTGTATGGTGGATTTTCCGGTTGTAGACACCGTATGGATTTAAAGCAAAATATGAAGTGGAAAGTTAAAGGATTAAAGGCAATGTTCAATTGGGCATTTCGAACAACGAAGGTGTAATTCAGCAGCAGCAACTGATGTTCACAAATTAGTTCACCCAATACAGTTGGTTGATTAGTCAAGGGAATTGGAACACATAGACCAAATCTTCAATCAACAGTTATAAGTTAAGGTACTTACAGTAAATATATTAAATTTTTTTTTATTTATTCCTCGTTCCCCTTTGGAATGATAGGCTAGATTTTTTCAGATAATAAGAGATTCCCAAATTTAGGATTCTGTGGGGATAAGCGCTATCCCGTAGCAATATTATTAATATTATTTTGTACGAAAGGTCCATAATAACAAATTCTTTAAGTAAAGCTTAATTCAATAATAAATATTTAGGGCATATTCAAGCAACTGTTACTCAAGTATAATACCTTTTATAAGGTTTTATTCACATATAACTTTTAAGGTAGTATTCAAGATGTTTTTACTCAAGAATTCAATCACTTATATAAACCTTTATTAAAGTATAACTTTTAGGAAGAATCCAAGAAGATTCTTACCCAAGGATAGTTCCTTGTATACGACTTTATTTATGTATAATAATTTTAGTAGTATTCAAGAAAATTGTTACTCAAGTAATATTTCTTATATACGGCTGTTTTCAATAAATATTAAAAGATTTACAACAAATCGATCTGTCAATATTTTTGACAGTTCGTTGTTTAATTCGCAATTGTGTGTTTTTTTATTAAATCACTTATCGATGTGTTTAAAAAGTTAAAAGTTAAGAACTTTAACAAACTATTATTGATTAATACAAAAGATTATTTCAAAATGGTAGACATATTTTCGTAAATGGAAATTTGCAATTGCCATTATTCCGCAACCATTTAATCAAACGTTTCTGATGATGATTTATAAATTGATTGAGATTTACCATTTCTGATGATGATTTATATAATGATTTCAGTTGGTCAACAAATAAATAAACTGATGATAATTTGTGATACAATTCATTTTTGTATTAAATGTATGTAATCGCCATATTGTGCGCAATTTGCTTGGGAAAAAATTATATCAAAACTTGCAACAGATTGCAACTGACTTATGGAAAATATAACGTAGAACTTAATATGGTCATCTAACATTTATTTATTAACCAGCCAAATTGTGCAACTGAAAGTAATGCCAATCACAGCATACTATACCCCTTACAAAGCTTGAGTAACACTTTTGTTCTGTATTGAGTAACGTTTTATTCCTGTCGTGGAAATTGATTTAATGAACGAGTGCGTAAGGGTAAACGATGAGGAAGAGGGTCTGTGTTCGATTCCTACCAGGCACGTTTTTATTTATGAATTTTATTTTCCTTTTTTTTATTTTATTTTTATTCTTTAATCATTTTTAATCGTACAATTGAATGGAAACACATGCGTAGATATCGTATATGAATACGCAAAATTATTTTCATTTCGAGAGTGTCCTCAATCATAACCAATATTATTTTTAACAAAAACCCATATATTCTCATTTTAGGAAACCATTAGTACACTTTTATATGCATTCCTAATCAAAATGTTTGAATAAAAATTAATTCATAGTCGTGGTAGTGGTCCGAAACTTGAAATGTGTACAAATAATTTGTTAAACAATAGTGATTAAGTTTCAATTTTCTTTATGACAGCTGCTAAATAGAGAAGTTGATAGCGTGCGGTCCTGGAGAATCATAGGTTACGAGTTCGATCCCAGCTACAAGCGTTTGTAAAGATGCGAAATGTGTAAAATAAATTGTAATTTCCGATAAAAGATTAACTCAATAGCAGCAATATACAAAAAAAAAGGAGTTTAATGCGCCAATTAACCAAAATAACTAAAGGAAACAATCATCAATTTTTTTTTCAGTGGCATCGCTTCTTGAATAGGCACTGAGTAATTCTCGTGAGAAAAGATTTACTCAAGCACTTTATTCAAGTAACATTTTGACAGTATTTGAATAAGCCTTGAATAACAACTTATGTACCACTTTATTCAAAAACTTATATAAAACATGTATAAAGCATTATATATGTCTTCTTGAATAAAGAATATTTTTTCATACGCCTTTTCTCCTTGAGTAGAGCTTGTATAAAACTTTTATCATGCATAGTTCAAGAATTTTAAATTTCCCCTTCCATTTTAAATTCCTCTTTTAAAGCTTTACTCAATGATTACCTTGGTTAAATTGTTAAATGTTTGTGTGTTTGTTTGTTCGTATTTGATAATCTCCAAAACCACTGCACCTATTTGAAAAATTCTTTCACTATTTTTTTTTATTGTTTATATATATATATATATATATATATATATATATATATATATATATATATATATATGTATATATATATATATATATATATATATATATATATATATATATATATATGTATATATATATATATATATATATATATATATATATATATATATATATATATATGTATATATATATATATATATATATATATATATATATATATATATATATATATATATATATATATTATATATATATATATTATATATATATATATATATATATATATATATATATATATATATATATATATATATATATATATATATATATATATATATATATATATATATATATATTTATATATATATATATATATATATATATATATATATATATATATATATATATATATATATATATATATATATATATATATATATATATATATATATATAATATATATATATATATATATATATATATATATATATATATATATATATATATTAGACTGGTCGTTAAAAACTAAATTTTCCGAGACGCCCCACAGAAAAATTCTTTGTGGTCAAAAAACCATAACGGCTTTATTTTTTTTTTTTTAAAGTGAAAAGAACACGGGCCGCAAAATCATCGAAATTTATTTTTTGATAAAATTGTTAATATCTCATAAAATATGCAGATGTCAAAAAAAATCACTTACACGCATGCATATATAAATATATATATATATATATATATATATATATATATATATATATATATATATATATATATATATATATATATATATATATATATATATATATATATATATATATATATATATATATATATATATATATATATATATATATACATATATATATATATAAATATATATATATTAGACTGGTCGTTAAAAACTAAATTTTCCGAGACGCCCCCTAGAAAAATTCTTTGGGGTCAAAAAAACACAACGGCATTATTTTTTTTTTTTTTAAATCAAAAGAACACGTGCCGCAAAATCGTTGAAGTTGATTTTTTGAAAAATTTGTAGATTTTTTCAAATATCTCATAAAATATTCAGATGTCAAAAAAAATCACATAACCATTTTTGTAGGAAATTTAATTCTCTACAAAAAAGGTTCATGTCATTTTTTCCCGAAAACGTATATTTCTGATGATATTTTGAAATAAAACTTGAAATTCTTCGAAACTCGTAAAACCAAATGATGAAAATTTCGACGAAAAAGTACTAATTTTGATGTTTTTTGTCACGATTATTTTTTTATACATTTCATTCGATAGCATAAGAAGAAAATTAGGAGTTTTTCGTCATCTTTATTTTTTATGTTTTTTAAAAATTACGAAAACTTACAAGTTCATTTTCAAAATATCATGAGAACTATACGTTTTCGGGAAAAAATGACATGAACCTTTTTTGTAGAGAATTAAATTTCCTACAAAAATGGTTATGTGATTTTTTTTGACATCTGAATATTTTATGAGATATTTGAAAAAATCTACAAATTTTTCAAAAAATCAACTTCAACGATTTTGCGGCACGTGTTCTTTTGATTTAAAAAAAAAAAAAATAATGCCGTTGTGTTTTTTTGACCCCAAAGAATTTTTCTAGGGGGCGTCTCGGAAAATTTAGTTTTTAACGACCAGTCTAATATATATATATTTATATATATATATATGTATATATATATATATATATATATATATATATATATATATATATATATATATATATATATATATATATATATATATATATATATATATATATATATATATATATATATATATATATATATATATATATATATATATATATATATTTATATATGCATGCGTGTTCTATTAATATCTTGGACAAGTTCGTAAATCAATGGTGTTTTAGATCAGTTATAATCACCGTTTGTATATTAATATTTTTAAAAACTAGAAAAAAAACTAGATAAAAACTAGATAAATTTAGAATCTTTGAAAACTTTTTTGTTAATTTATTCTAAAAATAGACTTCCAGAGTTAGAGGTTCCTAAGTGAGCGGCTCCAACAAAAATGTTAGCAAAAAAAAATTTTTTTTAAACAACCGGCACTCTCACGGTCGCATTTGTGGAGCCAGATCAAAAAACTTTTTTTTAAAAACGTGTGTTTTATAAATATCTTGCACAAGTTCGTAAATCAGCCAAATCCAACACATGGTTAAATAACTAGAGGCTTTATACTAGAAAAAAAGTGGTTTTTTAAATCCGTTGTAACGGTCGTTAGGATACTAACATTTTTAAAAACTTCATAAATTTAGCATCTGTGGAAACATTTTAATCCGTTTCTTATAAATATAAACCTTTGCAGTTAGAGGTTTTTGACTTGTCGGCTTCAACAAAAAAGTTTTAAACAATCCCCAACAACAACAATTTGCAAAAATCTTATAACAGCCAACGAAAAAAAAAAATAAAAAGTTTTGAAAAGAAAAAAATAATTTTTTTTCTTAGAAATAAACTATTTTGATATTTTGCAGTAATTGCACGACATATGATACAGAGTGGGTTTGCTGTGTGTTTTTCATATAGTGTCATACATTGTCACACACATGTTCTGTGGTAGATTTGATATTTGTTTGTTGCAATTTTCTTTATAAAATTTGCTCGATATCTGTTTCTCTGTAATTAGTTTGTTTTGTTTAAACTAATCTGATACATCAAATTCTACTTGTACACAAAACTGTCTGATCTCGAAATCTACATATTTCTAGCGGACATCTTGCCACTCGGACTTTTTTTAGTGAATATCATAAAGATAATAATTATTATTTCAGGAAAAGAAAAAATATTTTTTTCTCCGATAGACAGCAAATATAAATTTTTCAGACTTATTTCAGTCAGCAAAGTGGCACTTTTCCTGCCTAGGCAGCAGAGCAAGTACTTTGCTGCCTAGGCAGCAAAATAATTAAGGCGATGATACATGTAAAAGAAATATCTTTCAGACATAAAAAATTTCGCATTTAATTGGTTGAGGGGCGGTAACATTTTTTAAATTTCAAAAAAATATTTTTGACTGAAAGACAGAAAAAATATCTGTAAGATATAAAAACATAACCTAAAAAGATATTTTTTGCTTGACAGTTAAAACTGATTAACTGAAAAATTGATTTTAAAAGTAAGTTTTAACAATAATCAATTACAATTAACTTAATTTGATGATTTAGCTACAATTAAAGTAATTTGTTTACTTATTCATGCACATTTAGATTAGGCGATAATCGCAACAAAAAAATAAAAATTTGGTCCATTGTGAAAATACCTAAATCTATGTGAATAAGTAAACAAATTATTTTAATTGTAATTAAATAATCAAATTAAGTTAATTGTAATTTATTATTGGTAAAACTTACTTTTAAAATCAATTTTTCAGTTAATCAGTTTTAACTGTCAAGCAAAAAATATCTTTTTATGTTATGTTTTTATATCTTACAGATATTTTTTCTGTCTTTCAGTCAAAAATATTTTTTTGAAATTTAAAAAATGTTACCGCCCCTCAACCAATTAAATGCGAAATTTTTTATGTCTGAAAGATATTTCTTTTACATGTATCATCGCCTTAATTATTTCATAGAAATAAACAGATATTGCGGTTAAAAAAAAAAATTTTTTAATCGATTTTTTTTTTCATTTTTAAAATTTTGCTTTATTTTTAAAGTAATAATTATTAAATTACATATCATTGTAATTAATCGGAGAAAAAATTATATGTTCAACTCGGCAGCAAGGTAGATTGACTGCCTTGGCTGAATTCATAGCCTCGCTCGCTCGGCTATAAACTATCAGCCGCGGCAGTCAATCTACTACTTTGCTGCCTAGTTAAACAAATAACTATATAAAGTGTTGTATTAGTATTTGTAAATATTTTTTTCAATTTTGTCTTTTCTTTAATCTTATTGTTGATCTTTGTCTTTCGTTTTATATGGGTTAAAAATGCAGCCATTCTACACACGATTATTGTCTTATCATCTTATTTTAAAATAAGGTTTTATGTTTTGTCGTACAAATGAAATTTAATATACAAACTTTATTTTGTGTTTCAAACGGTTCATCTTATGAGATAACAAAGCAGATGTATTTGTGGAAACCTGAAAAATTATAGTGTATTCTTGTGGACTGTACCGAGTATGGACAAAAAATCCAGAATCTTGAAATCGTCTCCGTACAAAACAAAAAAAAAATCAGTACAATTACAAGTTAAAAAGAACATTTGGATTCTGTTCTATTTTTCCATTACAAATATTAACCCACATTGATTGTGATTGGTTGATTTTTATAAACAAAATAATATTTTAATTTCTATTACGATGCTATTTTTTGTACTCGGTGTGGGCCAAATAACAATTTTGTTTCCAAAAGAATACGATCGAAATTATAATTCTGCGTTGGAGCAACCCAAAAGAATACAAATTTCGATAATCCGGTGTTGGAACTTGTTCAGTACAGTCGAGAAGAATACACTATTAGGTAGATTTCATATAAAAATCTACCTATTGCAATGGGCTTCATCTCGGAATTTCGGAAAAATTTTTGTGCCAAACGATATATAGATATGTATATACATAAGCGGAGACGAAAATACAAAAAAAAATATGTATATATATATATATATATATATATATATATATATATATATATATATATACATATAAACGATATGAGATATAACGAAAACGACCAGCACTCTCACGGTCGCATTTGTTGAGGTAGATCAAAAAAAATGTCTGTACTTGTGTGTTCTAACAATATCTTAGACAAGTTCATGAATCCGACACGTGGTTAAGAAACTAGAGGTTTTTTTCTGAAAAATATTGATTTTTTAAAACCGTTATAACGGCCGTTTGGATAATAATATTTCAAAAAAATTAACAAATTTAGAATTTCTGAAGTCTTTTTTATCAATTTGTTTTAAAAATAGACCTCTGCAGTTAGAGGTTTCTGAGTGAGCGGCTCCAACAAAAAAGTTTGCAAAAAACAACCGGCACTCTCACGGTCGCATTTGTAAAGGCAGATCAAAAATCCTTTTTTAAAAATGTGCGTTTTATTAATATCTTGAACAAGTTCGTAAATCAGCCCAATCCAACACATGATTAAGAAACTAGAGGCTTTATAATAGAAAAACTCTGTTTTTTAAATCCGTTATAACGGCCGTTTGGATTCTAATATTTTTAAAAACTTCATAAATCTAGAATCTTTGAAACCATTTTAATCAGTTTATTTCAAAAAAAAAGACCGCTGCAGTTGGAGGTTTCTGAGTGAGCGGCTCCAACAAAAAAGCTTGTAAAACACAAAATGCGTTTGAATCAGCCGGCGCTCTCACGGTTGCATTTGTAAAGCCAGATCAAAAAACCTTTCTTAAAAATGTGTGTTTCATTAATATCTTGGACAGACTCGTAAATCAGAAAAATCTGATACATGGTTAAGGAACTAGAGGCTTTATACTAGAAAAAAAAGTAGTTTTTTTAATCCGTTATAACGGCCGTTTAAATACCAATATTTTTAAAATCTTCATAAATTTAGAATCTGTGGAAACATTTTAATCCGTTTCTTATAAATATAAACCTCTGGAATTAGAGGTTTTTGACTTGTTTGCTTCAACAAAAAAGTTTGCAACAATCCCAAACTACAATTTCCAAAAACCTTATAACAGTCAATTTCAACCTTATAACAGTCAAAAAAATAAAAGATTTGAATAGAAGAAATTAATTTTTTTTCTTAGAAATAAACTATTATGATATTTTGCAGTAATTGCACGACATATGATATAGAGTAGGTTTGTGTCATAAATTGTCACACACATGTTCTGTGGTAGATTTGATATTTGTTTGTTGTAAAATTGGATAGATATAATTTTGCTTATAGGTAGCTAATTTTCTTTTTAAAATTTGTTTGATATCTGTTTGAAATTAGTTTGTTTTGTTTAAACTAATCTGATACATCAGATTCTACTGTCACACAAAACTGTCTGATCTCGAAATCTACCTATTTCTAGCGGATATACGTGCCGCTTGGACTTTTAATTTCTTGAAATCGCTTTTTGCTTTGTTTGTGTTACAAAATAAATACTACTTAGTAGTGATTTTGTACCATTATCTCTTCAAATATTATATATAAAATTTAGAGTTTAGAATTTAGATCATTGAATTTTATTATCAGTCGAAAAGCATAGCCATCAAAATCAATTTAAGCAGTCAGAAAAAATGTTCAAGTGTCATTTTGTCGTGTTGATCCTAATTTTATTTTCAAATTTAATCGATTCAGAAATAGAACATTATGTGAAAAACCCTATTGTTAACACAAATACGGGCAAAGTGAAAGGAAGTGTTTTGACAACAAGATTTGATAACGAGTTCTATGCGTTTCGTGGCATCCGTTATGCTAAATCACCACTGAATGAGCTACGGTTTAAAGTAAATAGTTTTAAAATAGTTTTGTGAAATACGATCCGCTACACACTTGAGCTTAGCTAACTCAACTATGTGAACCAGATTTGGGTGAACTATACACGTGAACTAAGCTAAATCGGAATGTTTTTTTCTTCAACTATGCGAGCTAAACTACAAAACTCTGAGTGTGAAATCTGAGTATAGATTCTGATCGGTTTTATCAATTTTTTATGAACTTTACGATAAAGAGTCGATACAATAAAATTTGTTTTTACGTGATTTGCACTGAAATAAATTCATACAATTTAAATTTGATTATTTAATTTTGACGTTTGGTTGTTTAATAAAATAATTTTTACGTACGAAGTATAAAATATATAAAAATAATTAATTGAAGTGTGAATTAATTGTTCGGTATTAAAATTATTTATTCGGTGGCATTGATTAAAGTGAGGTTATAATATAAAACTAAATTTTCAAGCATATTAAAAGAAAAATTAAGCAAATTTAATTTTAACTTCTATAACTCTAAATAAATAAAACATAATACACAAAAAAAAACCTTGAAACGATTCATAAAAATAAATAATTTTATCAAGCACAAGAGCTTTTTTTTATCGGATAAACTTTCATTTTTTACGAAAACTATAGTTTGCTTAGAAATTTAACGAGTTCGCTATCGCGTTTTTATCTAGTACGTTTGTTCGAGTTTAAATTGCTAAAAAGCAAACTAGTTTGAGTTTATAAAATCAAAGTTTACCCGATCCTAAAAAAAAGATCGAGTGATTTTTGGCTAGATAAATTTACGATTCCATGCATAGACGCTACTAAATCAAAAGTCAGCTTAATTTTAAGCTAGACAAAGTTCTATCAATCAATGTCAAGCTAGAGAGGTTTTTATCGCTGTAAAAAAGGATGCACCTTTTTTTATCGATGTCAAAGTGACAAAAATCAACAATCAAGTAGACATTTATAATAGTGAATTTATCGGTTGTAATTTTCCAAGGGCGGTGATAATTCAAAATAATTTTTTGCCAAAAATTTCGAAAGCAAGTATATTGATAAAAGCACGAGGCCGTAGGCCGAAGGCTTTTATCAATACTACTTGCTTAAAGAATTTTTCAAAAAATTATGAGAATTTATCAACAAACGAGGGGAATTAGAATTTTTTAGAAATTTTTTTGCCATTTTTCATTTATTTATATATTTTTTATGAATTATACGTTGACCTACTTTGATAACAGTGAATTATTTCAACATTAGATTGATAATTTTTAATATCCCAGTAGGCCAGACGTATAAATATTTTTGTTAGTATAATTCAACTGTTATTGGTGAAATTGTATGATGTCATTACATTTTAGAGAATTTCATTGGTTTAAATTAAAATAAAACTAAGGCAAAAAATTTTCAAATAAAATTTTTGGTGTTGACATAGAAAAACTATATAAGATCCTTTAGCTCTCTGCAAATAAATTGCACATGAAATAATATTTTTATTTTATGATACACCCAGGCTATACGAACAGACATGAGGGCATAAGAAATATATATTGCATTCTTTCTGTCTTATATGAAAGAATAAACATAACAAATAAGGAAAGCAAAATAAAAAAATGAGAAATTTATGTTTGAAAAGAGAAATATTTTTTCTGCTTTGTTTTCTATTTTACTTATGAGATGAGAGAAAATAAAATAGAAAATTAAAAAAAAAGTACTCGTATGTATGAGTGTTTCGTTTAATATGGTTGAATAGAAATGCTATGTAAATACATACAAATTTTTAAGTGTTAAGGAATGCGATCATAATTTTTGTGTTTTTGTATATTAAACAAGGTCAAATATTTTTTTTTAATTTTTGAAGAATTTGTTATTTCGGTAACGCATTGTTTTGTTGTCTAGATTTTTGATTTATTTTTTCATCTTTAAAATGAATTTTAGCTACGTATATGTTTTTACTGTCCTATCTAGGTTGTTGACTTTAGATTTTAGAATATCAATTGAGTTTGATTTTTATTGATTTATTTGGTTTAAATTTTAATACATACATGAGTTCTAAATGAATAGATTTTGAAATCTTGAAATATTTTTATCCTAATAATTTGCAATATGTTAATTTTAAATAAATTGGGTTTAAAATTGTTGCGGTTTTGTGTTTTAAAAAATACGTTTACCTGGCTTGGGTACAATTTTCAAATCCGATCTCACACGTATACGTTATAATTACGTTACGACTACAAATAATGAATGGGTTTTAACGAAGGGTTAAAAAAATTATATTTTCAGGAGTCTTCTTTATGAGAAAGTGTGGTGATTATTTATTCTCAACTCCAGAGTAAATATTATAACTATAACTATAGTATTATAACTATCAGTATTATAACTATAGTATTATAACTATCATTTAATACAAGATTAAATCAAAGCGATGCGGTAGATCGCAGTTCGTGAAAAAAAAATAGCGATTACCACTTTTGCTTTTATACGCTGAACCTAGTTGACATAACCTCAAAAAAGGTTTTGATCTAATGTTGTCCATATAATATACGCTTATGGTGACTCGTTTAACATAAACTCACCTTTAAATATTAATATGAAATGAATTTAATACACATGACTTTAAACAAAATTTGTTAAAATATAACATTTTGAAAAAAGTTTTGAGTTTTAAGAAACTAATGTTAAAATAATTTTTAAGACGAATAAGTCTCATACTGTCTTTGGATCCATCTATTGAACGCTTTTTACAATAAAAAAAATCAACAAATGTCAATTTTACTCTGATTCTGTTGTTAAGAAAAAAATTAGGAAGGAAACTGTCATAAAAGTAAAAACTTTATTATCACTTAATATTACTCTGATTTTGCATAAAAAAGCTAAAGCAAATTAGCTAAGAGTTAAGACCAATTTTAAAAGGGAATGTATTTGGTTTGTAGTGTGACATAAAAACATTACATATTATAATTTATTCTTTTAATGCGTATGGACATTTATTTTTGGACATTTGTAGGGTGAAATATGTGTTTTAAATAAGAGGGGTATATTATCTAGTGAATTTGTTCCAAATAATTTTTTTTCCTGGATTGCAATATTTTTTTCTAAAATTTTACTCTGATTCTGCGTAAAAGGTTTTAACAAGACAATTTTTTTTTTTAAAGAAATATGTTAAGGTTTAGGTGTGTATGTTGTCATAAAAACATTATTATAATTTGTTTTGCTGCGAATGACTGAATATTTCCAAAAATTTTCGGGATTCAATTTAAATTAAATTCGTTTAAAAATCTACACCGTAATGTGCCAATGGTTAGACCCTACAACAAAATATTGGAGTGTATTATTTAGAGCCTTTGTCCCAAACAATAATTCAGAGTATGCAATCGCTTTTTCTAGAAATTTTAAATTATAGAAATTATGGTTGGTGTATTCGTTTTATATTCTTCAAAAATATAATTTAATGAAATTTTACTATGATAATTCTGGTCTTGACTAAGAAACATTAGAAAGGAAGTTGTCATAAAAACATTATTATATAGTTTTTTTCTTAAACATATGTATTTATCGATCTAACTTAAATGAAATTAAAAACTGCACCGTAAAGTGCCGATCACTAGACCCCTACAATAACACCGCGTGTGCTATTTAACGCTTTTGTCCCTAATAATGTTCCTGGGTATGCAAATTCTTTTTCTAATGATCAATTTTTATAGCTGTCAAAATTATTTCAAGTAGGACAGCAAATTGCATAGTTTCAGTCGATTTGCAGATACAAATAAACAAAAATTTTCACCGTAACAAGTGGTTAGACGTTTGCTGAATCTCATTTTGAAATATGAAATTACATACTCTGAAAATTATTTTTAATTCAAAAATAGTTTTATTAAAATTAGTTTCTAGTTAAATAAAACAAAAGTGAGACAATATAAATTCAGTATTTGTATACTGAAAAATCACATTGAAATTAATCTTAATATTAAAGAAATTTGAAATTAATATTAAAGCAATGATACTTGAACTAAATCTGTAAGCCAAATAGCAAACACGAGGAGACTTATATTTTGGTTTTACAACATATGCTTAAGCAATTCTAGTATACTCCTCAAAATATTTGGTGCCAATGTGCGAGGTTCACCCAACCAACCCACACCACTAGATAAATCTTTGGCCCAAATTATGTATCTTGCGGTTTATTGGGTATGTTGTTTTTATGAGCGCAGAAAAATAGGAAATAATTCAATCAATCGTTAAAGTTGGTATACAAATAAATCCATGGCAAAAATTCAAATTGCTTATATCAAAATGAAATAATTACCTATTATTAATTTTATTATTTATTTCATTATAATCCAAGCTCATAAAATTTATTATTTACTACAAAAACTCGTGATATCAGTAACAAAAAACATCAAAAATGTAAGTTTTAGTTCGTGAAAAAGGTGCAGTTTAAAGTTTAATAGTCAAAAAAAACTATCTGTTCAGTACAAAAAGAAGTGATATCCTGTGTCAAGTAGAAACGAGTGTAAAACAAAACATTTCCAAATAACTAGGTGTTCTACATTTTTGAAATACTTTGTCACTCGGATTAGAGATTAAAATTAGAAACAACTTCAACTAACTAGGTATTAAAACAAAAGTTTCTAGTAAAAATAAAAGTACAAAATAATATTTATTTATTTATTTATATTCGAATGTAAATGTGGAATGCGATATTTATACGATCGACTGAATCGAGAGAAGTGCGAAACCATCACGAAACCTCAGGACTAACAGATTATAACTTTAATAAAAATCTACAAACTAGGGTCTGCAATATAAAACACTAACTAATAAATTAGCTTGCATTTCTTTTATAGAATATTCATTTTGTATATAATATTTCACATTAAATAAAAGTCTTAACTGTCACCGAGGTTTCGTGATGGTTCTGCACTTCTCCCAATTTGGTCGATCGTATAAACATCGCATTCCATATTTTCATTCCAATATAAATAAATAAATAAATAATATTTTGTACTTTTATTTTTACTAGAAACTTTTGTTTTAATACCTAGTTAGCTGAAGTTGTTTCTAATTCTAATGTCTAATCTGAGTGACAACTTAAGTATTTCAAACATGTAGAACACCTAATTATTTGGAAATGTTTTGTTTTACACTCGTTTTAACTTACTCTGGAGTTAAGTTTAAATAATCACCACACTTTCTCATAAAGAAGACTCCTGAAAATATAATATTTTTAACCCTTCGTTAAAACCCATTCATTATTTGTAGTCGTAACGTAATTATAACGTATACGTGTGAGATCGGATTTGAAAATTGTACCCCAGCCAGGTAAACGTGTTTTTTAACACACAAAACCACAACAATTTTAAACCCAATTTATTTAAAATTAACATATTGCAAATTATTAGGATAAAAATATTTCAAAATTTCAAAATCTATTCATTTAGAACTCATGTATGTATTAAAATTTAAACCAAATAAATCAATAAAAATCAAACTAAATTGATATTCTAAAATCTAAAGTCAACCACCTAGATAGGACAATAAAAACATATACGTAGTTAAAATTCATTTTAAAGATGAAAAAATAAATCAAAAATCTAGACAACAAAACAATGCCTTTCCGAAATAACGAATTCTTCAAAAATTAAAAAAATATTTGACCTTGTTTAATATACAAAAACACAAAAATTATGATCGCAATCCTTAACACTTAAAAATTTGTATGTATATGCATAACATTTATATTCAAGCATATTAAACGAAACACTTATACATACGAGTACTTTTGTTTTAATTTTCTATTTTATTTTCTCTCATCTCATAAGTAAAATAGAAAACAAAGCAGAAAAAATATTTCTCTTTTCAAACATAAATTTCTCATTTTTTTATTTTGCTTTGCTTATTTGTTATGTTTATTCTTTCATATAAGACAGAAAGAATGCAATATATGTATATTGCTTATGCTCGCATGTCTGTTCGTATAGCCAGGGTGTATCATAAAATAAAATTATGATTTCATATGCAATTTATTTGCAGAGAGCTAAAGGATCTTATATAGTTTTTCTATGGTGTTGATAAAAATGTGAACAAATCAAAATTTAACGAAAACTTAACGTAAATGTTGCCAGGTTGAAAATATTTTTCGGAGAGTTGATAAAAATTTGATGAAATATTGATAAAAAGTTGATCAAAAATTGATAAAACCAATTAAAATTCGCACTCTGTACTAAATTATGTCGCATAGCTTAGATCATAGCTAAAGTGTATAGCGGGTTTAAAAGATAAAATTAACGAAATACTAAGGCTACGTGCACAGTGGAAGCTGTGAGCATTTTATAGTAAATCAAAGCTTTTTACTGCACGTAAGCATCACAAAGTTTCGCTTTGAAACTGTTCCGTGCAGTTTTTGAAGCTGAATGTAATGCGTTTTGATTGCTTTTACTATAGATAAACTATATTATAGTTTCTAAAATTTGTGATGTTCAATTTTTGCGATCATATTTTTTATGTTTGTTTATATGATTCATTTTCAAAAGGGGTTATAACAGGTTTTAGGAGTTTTGCGTAGTGACGGCTTTCAGTAGTAGGCTGACTTCACCACAGCTCTAGAAACATAGTATTCTGGATAAATTATGAGTTATTATCCATCAAATACTTTAATTAAAAGCTAACCAATGTTGTAGATAACACGTAGTTCTAATTATAAAAATATTAAAGCAAGCAGTAGTATCCCAACAAACATAAATTATGTTGTACGAGAAAGAGTACGAGATATATCGATTATCTCGTAAACTATAAATGCTATAGACCTTAAGAATGAGGTGCGTATAAAACTAACCTACCCACATGAGATGACGGATACAAAGAAAACTGAAGTTGTTTTCGTTTGGTTTACAGGGGTACGATGTGAGACTTTTAAGAAAATACATTTTTTTATAGATTCAAGTAGGGTACCATAAGAAAGGGTTTTATGTTAGTATTCCTTAAAAATTTATTTTGGAATTTTAAACCTTACCATTTTTTGACGAAAAATGAAACTTTTGATGAAAAATGACGCTTTCTTCATGTTTTCTTACCTCGTTTAGCTTCGGACCTGACTAATCGAAAATCTTCAAATGTATTGGAAATGATAGAAAAATTTTTTAATAAAAAAGTGGTAAAAACACAATTTAAAACGTGGTCGAGTGGGGTGTCAATTGCAAGAGCACCTAATTTTTAGTATTTTGCGGCGCACAGTTTTTAAGTAATGTAGATGTGGTGATTGTAATTTATTATTGACAATTGACATTTACGATTAAACATTAATTTTGTTATGCGTCTATGGTCTGGTAAGATAAAGGCTATACAACACAACTTTGTGTCAATTATTTTTGATATTATGTTCTTTTACATTCACGAAACCCTTGGCGAGCGAATTTTATTCGCACTTTTCTGACTTTTTTATTTTAGATTTAATTAGTTTATCAAACGATGTTTTTCTTTGAACCACTACGCCTGAGTAAATTTGATTCATTTCATGACCTTTCTGAGAAGAAAGATAGGCCTGTTGGGTATCTTAATGCCAAGTTAAATTTCCAAAGTTTCTCATAAAATGATACGGATAATGCAAAAAAACATTATTCGAAAAATACTTTTACAAATTAGTAATAATTAGTAATAAGTTTACTAATAACACACTGAAAAAAATTGAAGTAATGACAACCTCATCTCGAAGTTGGCAGTTTATTATTCACACAAAGAAAAAATATGTGCAAACAATTTCACCGTGAAGTTAATAACTATTTCCATGAAAGAATTTTCTTTTTCTATTTTAAAATTGAAGTATTTGAAATTAATTGAACTTTATTTCACCTTCACATAAATATTACGTATGATTGTCTCAACTACATCGTTCTATAAATGTACAGTTGTTGAAACAATTTCGTAGTTCTATTCGCAATATCTGCCTGAACGGTGAGGTTGAGACAACTGCATTTCGATTGGAAAAAGAACATGTTTTTTTCAGTGCAAGGTATTTGGAGCTGATTATATTTCTCTATTTAAACTTTAAACATTTGATGACAGCTAGCACCAATCCTCACTAAAATCTTCTATTTTCATATAAGAAAGGGATTTTTCCCTGAAACTTTCGTACGTTTTTAGAAAAGCAGATTTGTTTAAAAAAATATCATCAAATGTAAATTTAATTCTGTTGCTACTTAAAAAGGTTTTCGCTAAGACAAATGTTTTTAAAATAATCAGAAAAGACTAAGTTTTAATTTCATTTGAAACCTACTAATTTTTCTATCATTTTAAATACTTTCAAAGATTTTTGATCAATTATGTTTGGAGCTAAGCGAGGAGAGAAAGCATTTACAAAAAACGGGGAAGTGTAAAACTCCAAAATACATTTTTAAGGAATACTGAAGTAGAGCACTTTCATATGATACTTTGACTCGATAAAAAAATTATGTTTTCAAAGGTCTCACATCGTAGCCCAGTAAAACACACAAAAAACTAAAACTTCGATAATATATTACATAAAGAAAAACCAGTTTCTTACATTTTTGAATGATTTAAGAAATAGGATTTTGGAAAACATATCGTATTAATTTGGAAATAATATTTCCGGAGGCTGAAAACCCCGTTCCGATTCCACTCTTGTTAGTGGAATGGTCAATAAATCAAAATACATTCACTGCAAACGGGGTCTTCTATGACTGTGTTGCTTAAATATTTTCATTTCTCTCCCAATCGCAGTCACCAGGTTTTGCATAGGTATTAAGCGCAGCAACAAAAATAAAATTGGGTTACCAACACTCCTAGTGCTATAATGACATATTTATTGAACATGTGATGTATGGTATTCCTCCCATGTCTAGTAATATTTCACTGCTATAACCAATGGTATATAATATTTCACGTTAGCTCGTATGTCAATAGCAGGGACTGGAGTAAGCGGCGTTGTCACATCCGTAGAGCAAAAATTTAAATTAATTTTAATATTACTTATTTTTTATAAACTAAAATATAACTACCACGGGATTTTCTTGCATGAATATCAGTATCATTAAAATGAGTCGGGATTCCTGGTACCCAAAATTCAAGACCCTGGGATTGCAATCCTTAATGCTATGTACATTCATTCGCATTACCGGCAGTGCAAAACAGCACTGTTTATGCACAGCACCGCTCACAGCTTCCACTGTGTACGTAGCCTAACTGAATTTTCATCAAGGCACCAGAGCCAATAGATTACTGGGATGGAGTTTTTGATGCTACTGAAGATGGTCCAGCGTGTCCTCAACCAAATAATATAGTACAATCTGAAGATTGCTTAAGATTAAATATTTATTCAAAAGAAGTATGTAATTGATTTTAGTCAAGTAAATGTTTATTGTAGAATATTTAACTATGTTTTGTATAAATAGCTAACAAATGCCAAGAAACCTGTTGTATTCCAAATACCAGGCGGGCAATTTGATCACGCCTCTGGATTAAGTACTGATCGTGGAGGTCCTCGATACTTAATGGAACATGACATCGTGTTTGTTACAATAAATTATCGCCTTGGTGCATTAGGAATGCTAGGCTTAGGTATAAGTGATGCACCTGGTAATGCTGCTCTTAAAGATCAAGTTATTGCACTAAGATGGGTTAAAAGTAATATAGAACAGTTTGGAGGAGATCCTGATCAAATAACTCTTCTAGGACATAGCTCTGGAGGATTTTCAATATTGCTACATCTTGTCTCACCAATGTCACAAAATTTATTCAGCAAGGCGATAATTATTAGTGCAGCTGGGTTTTTTACTAAAATAAGTTCAGACCAAATTCAAAAGGCGCACCAACAAGCTGTACATGTTGGTTGTACGAATTGTTCAACTCCCCAAGAAATTTTTAATTTTATGAAATCAACGAACTCGGTTCGTTTATATGACCGTTTGGATTACGAAATCGGCCTCACTCACTTGCATCCCTATTGGACCGCAGTACTTGAACAAGATTTTGGACAGGAAAGATTTTTAATAGAAGATCCGTTCGTTGCGTTCAAAAACGGAAATTTTGCCAAAGTTCCAATAGTAATTGGTTTTTCAAATGCTGAATTTGCTTCTGTTTGTTATAACATCATAGCCAACGAAACGATACGCAACCTATTTTCTGAACAATACAGTTGGCTTTTACCAATATGTTTTTGGTGTGAAGAAAATTCGGGCTATGGAGAGAAAATTGCTCCAGATTTTTTAGAAGCATATGGCATATCAATCCCATTGCAAAAGGAACAATTTCGAAGTGTGGAACAGGTAAAATTCAAAATATCTCGAACAAATTTATTGTTAATGTTTTACAGTTGATTTTTTAGTTGTATGGAGATGGTATAGTTCGGTCTACAGTTCAACGTATTGTGGATTATATACATAATTATGTTGACGTTTTTTACTATTATTTGACATTTTCTCAAAGATTTAGTTCGTTCATGCCAGATGGTAAGCCATATGGTATTATTCATGCTGATGAAGTGAAATATTTGTTTAATGTTCATCCTTTATTCACTCGGAATGATCCAGAGAACTTAATTGTTGAACGAATTACCAGAATAGTTGTACAATTTGCGTTGTCAGGGTCAGCAGGTTACATTTTACATAAAACAAAATAACATTAATAAGTTTTTCAGAAATCCGAATAAGAAAGATGATCAATATATCGGACCAACAGTATGGCAGCCCTACACCGATAAAAACCACTCCTACCTGGATTTTGGAGATGAATTGGTTTTAAAGAAAAATTTAATGGATGATCGTATGAACCTTTGGTATAAATATTTAAAATAAGTAAACAATAAAGTCAGGAACCAGTCTTTTTTATTTAGTAATGCCATATAATAATAGTATTATAATCATAACATTATAGAATTATTTTATTAAAAGTAAACAAAGTTCGAAGCTAAAAAAATTACTTTTTTAGATTTTCAGCTTCACTTGGACAAAACCCCCGATATAGTTCATTTATTTTGTATATGTCAATGCTCATTGGTTCATTTTGGTTTGAAAGACCTTAGTATTACATTTTCGATCCAAAAGTGAAAGTCTTACCCCCACTTTTTTGGCATTTCTTCTGATTCTAAAAAAGCACAAAAAAATGTATGTCTGTCTACCGGCCGTTTTAACCGACGCGACGAAATCTAGAAAACCACTGGAGGGATTTCAAAAATTTTTGTTTCTAAAAATAGGTTTATTAAATGGTAAGAGCCGAAAGGACTGAATCGAAAGTGTTTCAAAAGATCGTCAAGTGTGTCAAAACAAGGAAATTTGCATATTTTTTGCTTAAAAAAACGTTCATTTTAAGTGATTACGAGTAGGGACTATTAGTAATTTAACTGATTTGGAGAAAACTTGATGGTCGGGATTAGTATATGAGACCAAAAACTAGATTATTGCATTATAAGTTTGTCAAAAAAATATTGTCAAGTGCGTCAAAAGAATATGATTTTCATTTTTTTTACAAAATTTTTTGAAAAAAAAAAAAAAATTTAATATTTGTATATGACATGAAATGTAATTGAAAATGATAATTGGACATGGAAATTTTTGATGTTGGTATAATTTTTGAAATATTTTTGGATTTTTTGAAAAAGTTTGTAGTTTATATTTGATTTTGTTATAATTTTTGCAATATGTATTTTTAGAATTTGTAAAAAATGTTTAAATTTTTGATTAATTTATAATTAATTTTTACAATAGTTTTGGAATTTTGAAAGAAATATGAATTTTTGATTTTGTAATATTTTCTCGATACGCTACGTAAAAGAAATGTTTTAGAGTAGTTTGCTGAGTGTTTCATATCTTTTCAATAAATTTTGTTAGTTTATGATCTGTTATAATTTTCCGGCAACGTATTGATGTTCCGTGCTAGTTTTGTAATAAATTTCTAAACGAAGATACAAATAAGACTGAATCTAACAAAATATGGTGTGCAATTTATGAAATTTTTTTGCTATCCACACAACTTTTTAATACACTTTAAAACACACAATACACACAATAGTGATCAACTAGAGAAATAAATTGACTAAAACTGAATTTAATAAATATATGTTTATGAAAGTTTTTTTATTTTCTTATACTTCGCTACAACAGTAGACCAATTTTGGTTTATGTAGCGTTAACTTGTTTTGGTAGTGTATCTAGTCGGCTAGTCCTGATGAGAATGATATACTTTTTTTAAAGTGTAATAAAAAGTTCTTATCAGTTCGAAACTAGATCGACCCACAATTGTGTGGATAGCAAAAAAATTTCGTAAATTGCACACCATATTTTGTTAAGTTCAGTCTTATTATTCATGACGGGATATCTTCCATCGGAGTGATGTAATATCACAAATAAGTCGTTGAATTAATTAAAAATACACATATTTGTTTTGTTTCTAAAAAATTTGGCATTTTGTAGAGGAAAGTTTGAAGTTTCGTATTGCGAAAAAGACTTTCTTAAAAGGCTTTAGATACGACATCAACGTCATCTTTAAAATATTTATTTCCTAATATTTTTAATAGCTATATCAGGTGAAAAATCAGATTTTCACAACTGTGAAATTTTTTCTCAATATCGTCTTGTTTTGTTTTTGTTTTTGGAGCACTAGATATTATATATAAAATATTTTAGTTTTGAGTTTAAAACACACTTTTTTAATATCTATATGAGTTTTTTATTTACCAATTAATTTCGTTAGCTATGCTAACACTATCAGGGATATTTCTAAACAGAAAAAATATCGTCTTGTTTATTTTTTTTCTCTTCTGAATCTCCATTTTACGAGCATAAGGCGTTTACTAGCATCATCCTACTCTATTAAAGGTAATCGTTTTAACTCTTGTTTCGCTTCATCTAGTACTTTAAAAAAAAAAAAATAAAAAAAATAAAGAAAAGGAAGAAAACCTAAAAAATGCTTGATCTATGACACCAGCGCCATTTAAAAAAATTATTTTTTCATATTTTTAACAGTGTTAGCTAAAACTCTAATATCATGGTTTTCAATAAGCAAATAAATTACCTTTCCAACACACATGGTTGATATCGGGTGTGTCGTTCTCTTGAACTTTGATTTCAAAGTTCAAGCGGCAAAATGTCCGCTAGAAATAGGTAAATTTCGAGATTAAACAGTTTTGTGTTCAAGTTGAATATGGTGAATCAGATTAGTTTAAACAAAACAAACTAATTTCAAACAGATATCGAACAAATTTTAAAAAGAAAATTAGCTACATATAAACAAAACTACATCTATCCAATTTTGCAACAAACAAATATCAAAACTACAACAGAACACGTGTGTCACAATTTATGACACTATATGAAAAACACAAGGCAAGCCTACTCTATATCATATGTCGTGTAATTACTGCAAAATATCAAAATATTATTAATACATTACATTATTAATACATTACATTCATGAGCCAAAAGTGAAATTCTTACCCCCACTTTTTTTGGCATTTCTCGACGTTTTAGGACCTACTGATTCTAAAAAAGCAAAAAAAAAATGTGTCTGTCTGTCGGCCGGCCGGCCGTCCGTCATTACCTACGCTGCAGGGGAAACCGCTGGAGGGATTTCAAAAATGTTTTTTTCTAAAAATAGGTATACTCAAGGGACAGGTACGATAACTGTACCGGAAGTGTGCCAAAAAAATCATCAAGTGTGCCAAAAACAGCAAATATTCATATTTCTGGCTTAAAAAACGTTCATTTTAAGTGATTACGAGTAGGAACATTGAATTTGGAGAAATCTTGATGGTAGGGATTGGTATGTGAGATCAAAAACTAGATTATTGCATTATTAGTTTGTCAAAAAAATGTTTTCAAGTGTGTCAAAAGAAAGGTTTTTATTTATTTTTTTACCCAATTTTTTGAAAAAAAAAAAAATAAAAATCATTATTTGTTTGAAAAAATTTTATTATTATTATAGAGAACTATGGCATTATAACTTTGTCAAAAAATAATGTCAAGTGTGTCAAAAAATGATTTCATTTATTTTTTTAGCCACTTTTTTGGACAAAAAATGTAGCTGTTTTTATGACGTAAATGCAATTGAACATGAATGAATTTTCGGAATATTTTTAGAATTTTGAAAAGTTTTAAAATTTTGATTTTATCATAATTTTGAAAAATTTTTCAATTTTTGATATTGTCATAATTTTTGCAATATTTTTAGAATTTTGGACAAAGTTTAAATTTTTGAATTTTTAAGAATTTTCGGAATATTAGTAAAATTTAGAAAAAGTTTAAATTTTTGATTTTATTCTAATTTTTGGAATATTTTTAGAATTTTGAAAAAAAAAAATAGAATTTTTGAATTATATATATATATATATATATATATATATATATATATATATATATATATATATATATATATATATATATATATATATATATATATATATATATATATATATATATATATATATATATATATATATATGTATATATATATATATATATATATATATATATATATATATATATATATATATATATATCAGGCACGAAGCTTGAATTTTTCCATAACGGAAGCACATTGCCTTATTTGCTTTTTTAGCATAGGGATTGCGTTTCGTATGTTTTCCCTACCACTGCATATTATAATATTTTTTAATTTTATTCTTTCTAAAAAGATTTCAGTTTAAATGTGTAAACGCTTGCGATTATTCTGTTTATATTTTTATAAATATATAATATTAATGTTAGATGCACGGTTTTGATAAAATACCAAAGTTTGGCATGTTTTGTGTTAATTATAATAAATTATAAATTAACGTCTCTTAAAAACCGAAGATACCATGCCCAACTAGGGATTAGGATTAAGTTTGAATAAGTTTAGCTTCTTTAAGAAATTTCTGGACGTTAACTTTAAAATTTTGAGCATTAAATCTATCAAGGAAAACCCATGTAGGTAAGACATTCCATAGACGCAAAACTCTGTTGAAAAAATAACGCTGAGCAGCAACAGCTCTGCACCTTTTTATATGAAGTGTAAAAGAATGAGCTACAAAATTTGCTCTGGTGTAACGCGATAGGTTTGCCAGTTCAGGTAAAAATGATGTCATCTCAGTGGAATTGTTCATCCTTTTGTTCATCCATAATGTATTTCTAGGAAATTATCGGATCAGCAACATTTCTTCTGTGGTACAAGGAATCAAGCTCATTAGTAAAAATTGAGCTACCAATCAGTTTGACAGCTCTACGTTGAACAGAATCAAGACACTTCAAACTTACTAAAATATACACCAACCCAGATGTGAGGGACGTATAAATGAATGAGTGAATACAGGGACGTATAAATGAATTATATATTAAAAAAAGCTGTTCACTATTGAAAACTGCGACATTCTCCCGAAAAGCCAAATTTTTAACAGTGTTCTTAGCTAGGCTAAAAATATGAGAATTTCATTTCAGAAGTTTTAAAAATTCTTTCTCCACAAGATCTTTGGAGTCAAACTTTAATGAAAACGGGTTGGGTGCGGACAACCTAGAAAAATAGCATACCTGTGTTTTACTTGTATTAAATGACAACACTGTTAACAAAACTCCAGTCCCCAATCCATAATTGTCGTTAGATCATCGTTTAAGGAATTTATCAAATTTGACCAACAGTCATTAAGCGCTGATGGAAAATGTATATTACACATTTCGTGTGGTGCGTGAAGTGTGCTATCATCGGAATAAAACTGTGAATAATATTAACAGTTGCATTGCATTCAACAAATCGTTATTGAAAATAAAAAAGCGAGCTGGTGACAAAGGCAACACCGAAAGTTTCACCATAGTTTTCAAGAAATTTATTCCAGACATCAGTGACAAAAGAAAGTAAATCTCCCGTCGCCCTTTCTTTACGGAACCCGCATTGCCTTTGATTAAGCAATTTTGAGGATTTTTGTTATATTAAAAAGAAGCTCATTATATTAAAATAAAAATAAATGTGCACTTCATGGGTTTGTAAATGTGTACTATTGTATACATTCAAATTAAGCCAGTTATTATTGGGCAGTTAGTAACACAAAAATTTCTTAAATATTTATTTAATATTTTCAAGAATATTTAGAAATTTTTATAAATTGAATAATGAAAATTCATCGTTAAAAATTACAATATAAAATAACCATTTTAATAATAATTATGGATATAACAAAATATTATATATCTAATTGTGCACCTAGTTACCGTAGAAATTTCTTAGAAACTATTTCTTGCGTTGATAAAAATAAGAACAACTTAACAAAATTAATTTGTTTGCATCGAAATTTGTTCGCAAATGCCCCTAAGTGTCCTAAATTGTTTCCTAAGTGATATTTTTAGACATAAAGATATTTCTCAACTTCATCTACTGTGTTTACTAGAAAATTTGTTTATATCAAAGTTTCCAGTGAATAATTAATTAATAATTTTAACTTAAAATTGGAAAACTTCTTAGATATTTACTAATCATAAAATTTAAAACATATAAAATTATCTGAAAATTTGTTTAATAAATTATTAAAAAAACAGCATAATTTTTTTTACAAATTTTATAAATAAATTTTTTACTTAAAACTTAAAAGGGTAGGAAACAAAAATTTTCAAAAAATGGTATATTAATATATTAGCTATTTTTAAAACATTAAAATGTGGAAAGGAACCAAATTTCTTTTTTTATTATGTAATAATGGTTTTCAAGTTCATCTATTTTCAAAACGGTGAAAATTGATAAGATGCGAAATTTATGATCACGTCTAACTCTGAGCTTCAAAAAATATTGTTATGAACACTATATTAGCGCGTTCCATTGCAGATCAAACTTGCTCAAATTAACTGCCATCTATACTAGCCAGGAAAAATTTGTTTTGATATTTTATTTATTTTAAAGTTCCCTCGGCGATTTACTCAAAACTACTCCAAGCAAACTTTATAGCCTGATTCAAAATTATTATTATAAATTATAAAAAAAAACAATAAGATTTGTCCATTTAAAGCTTTAATCCATAGCCTTCTATTGTGATAGTTTGTCTCAATAATGCATGGAAGAAATGTTATGAAAAATAAAGTAGAAAAGAATCTTCGGGCTTCAAGTTATGCAAACAATATTTAATTTTCAAATATTTGCCATGTAAATAAACATATGTTTGAAAGACGAATTCTACGTAGTTTGATTTTTCCCAAAATTGTGCAATGTTGTCTAAGTTCCTTTTTGTGTAAGCTCGAATCAACTATCAAAGTTTCATCAAAACTGCTTGATCACTACAAACTTTAGTGTTACATTTGAAGTAACATAAAAAAACAATTTAGCTAACCAGCTAACTTTAACAACCGTTAATTAATAATAAAAATTATTAATTAATATAATGCCGATTTATGTCTTGCTTTAAATTTTCTTTCAAATTGGGATCGTAAATTTTACAAATTTTAAATAAACAGCTGCTCGAAAGACTTCTTACTATTTTGTCCAATTTTTAGCATAAACTAATCATTTGGTATGTATCAAACCGAATCTCTTCCCAAAAATTCGACAAAATCGCTATGAAACAAAATTTTAAAAATTAAATTGCACTGGATTGATTTTATAAATGCCATCCAGAAACACATTTTTCATGAACATTAAATTTTAGGTTTGTTGTTGCTGTTTTTTTATTTTGTATGTATAGAAGAATGAGTTGAGTCTCATCATTCTTTTTTATTTTCATATACGAGCTCTGTTTAATAGTTTTGACTGTTTGATCATTGAATGGTGTATTTTATGAAAGATTTTTGTTTTGTTTTGATTGTGTCGTGTGTTTCTTGAGAAAATGAGTAAAGTAGTAAAAAAAATTTTGATTTACATATTTTTAATAATAATTTATAATTTGAATCAAATTGAAAATTATTCAGTACGGAAGCACTCATTCAACTCAATATATAGAGGATTCGTGCCTGATATATATATATATATATATATATATATATATATATATATATATATATATATATATATATATATATATATATATATATATATATATATATATATATATCAGGGTTGTTAATATACACGTATAAAACGTTTTATACGTTACACGTATAATACGTGACGTATAAAACGTATAAAACGTATATAACGTATAAAACGTATAATATGATTTTGTTTTTGAAATTCATTCATAAAAAATTAAAAATGCTTCTTACTTCAGATATTAATTATATTTTTAGTAAAAATATATATATTTTAGTAAAAATATAATTACGTAGCTATAAATTATTTATATATTTTATAATTTATAACAAAAACTATTTAAATTCTAGATGTTATTTGAATGTAAATTTTTATTTCCTATCGTCCCTGGTTTTATTGGTAGTAAAATTTTCACTACAAATGAAACACCAAGCTTCAGATCAAAAATGTCTTTTTTTTATTATAAATATTTCGGTCCTTTTTTGGGGCCTTCTTCAGTATAGTTCTTATGTGTTATCCTGAACACTCTTTTGAACTTAATGCTCTGAGTATTAAGTTCAAAAGAGTGTTCAGGATAACACATAAGAACTATACTGAAGAAGGTCCCAAAAAAGGACCGAAATATTTATAATAAAAAAAAGACATTTTTGATCTGAAGCTTGGTGTTTCATTTGTAGTGAAAATTTTACTACCAATAAAACCAGGGACGATAGGAAATTTCATCGCGTAGATCAGATTCGGTGTATGTACCAAAGGTGTGTACATTGAACAGCAAAACTTATAGTAAATTTTTATACTTTATACGAAAGACTATGTTACTGTACATTAAACTGGTTAATAATCTCAAGCAATTAAATTATTTTTGAATTTTTCAACACGTAGGTATACTATATGATTTGATTTCATTTTGATTCCAACATTTACTTAATGGGAAACATTTTGGATTAGAAACATTTGGCTCATGAACTTAATTATTTGGCAATATGAAATGTTATTGAATATATAAAATATGGTTCAATTCAATTTCAGCTCCTCCCATCTAATAAGAACAGCTGGGAAATATTATGTTGTTGCAGAATAAATGTCGTTTTTTTCATAGCAGTTAGGAAAACTATTACAGATTATTAGAGAGATGTTTTTAAAAAAAATTTGTTGTGTGAATCCGGGTTGCACCACTTCCAATTAATAGACACAGTTTGAAAATAACAGGCTCTTGCAGATCAAATCTTCTTTTTATACAAAAGTTGTAATAGTTAAAATATAAAATATTTCTTTGGTTTTCATTTATTTTTATTTTTAATACAAGGGAAACGCAAGAGAATACAAGACAGTATACAGTTAAAATATGTATTTACGTCAAACGAAAAAGTTTAGTGAGAAGTTTATTGAGTAAATTCAATATTGGTCATTGATGAATAATAGGTGTGGTTGGAAATGTCAACTTATTGCAGACTATATTTGTTTTGAAAATAAATAATTATATTTTGAAAAGAAGTATTTACGTTAAATGTGGAAGTTTTCTGAACTCATAGGAATAGTTGGGTAAGAAATTATCATGACGACGCTATATTTTCTAAAGCAGCTGTTCCTATTAGTCCAGAAATCTAGGCTTTATAAATATTAAATATCACGAGTACGATGAATAATACGCCCGCGATAATGTTATATAAATGTATTTTTATTTATTAAGGATTTTACTTTTATACGGTATAAAACGTAAATAATTGTGTGTTTTATACTGTACGTTTTATACGTTTTATACGTACGTATAATACGTGTTTTATACATTACCGTATTATACGTTACAACCCTGATATATATATATATATATATATATATATATATATATATATATATATATATATATATATATATATATATATATATATATATATATATATACATATATATATATATATATATATATATATATATATATATATATATATATATATATATATATATATATATATATATATATATATATATATATATATATATATATATATATATATATATATATATATATATATATATATATATATATATATATATATATATATATATATATATATATATATATATATATATATATATATATATATATATATATATATATATATATATATATATATATATGGAAAAAAGTTTCAATTTTTGATTTTATAAGAATTTTTGGAATATTTTTAGAATTTTGAAAAAATTTTAGATTTTTGATTATATTATAATTTTTATAATTTAGGAAAAAGTTTCAATTTTTAATTTTGTTATAATTTATGCAATATTTTTAGAGTTTTTGAAAAAGTTTTAATCTTTGATTTTGTAATAATTTTTGAAATATTTTTAGAATTTTGTTTGAAAAAAGTTTGAATTTTTGATTTTATTTAATTTTTACAACATTTTTGGAATTTGGAATGAAATATGAATTTATGACTTTGAAATATTTTCTCGAAACGCTAAATTTAGAGGTTTTGAGTAGTTTGCTGATTGTATAATCTTTTCACTGAATTATGCTAATATAACAGGCCGTTCAATAAGTCCGTAGGATAAGTAACAAAAAAACAACATTTTGACAAAACTCGATTTTTTTATTCAACATAGTTGCCTTCGAGGGCGATACCATGAGTATAGCGATTTTCCAACTTTTCTATATACCACTTTTATAGTACGATTTCTCTTTCTCGTCAAAATAGGCCTCAGTTTCAGCGATTACTTCATCATTGGACTTAAATTTCTTTCCAGCAAGCATTCTCTTGAGATCTGAAAACAGGAAAAAGTCGCTGGGGGCTAAATCTGGAAAATATGGTGGGTGGGTAAGCAATTCAAAGCCCAATTCATTCAATTTTGCCATCGTTTTCATCGATCTGTGACACGGTGCATTATCTTGGTGAAACAACACTTTTTTCTTTTGCAAATGTGGCCGTTTCTTTGCGATTTCAGCCTTCAATCGATCCAAAAGTTCACAGTAATACTCGCTGTTGATGGTGGTTCCTTTTTGGAGATAGTCGATGAATATTATTCCGTTCGTATCCCAAAATGCAGACGCCATCACCTTACCAGCCGACTAATGCGTCTTTGCTCGCTTTGGATTCGGTTCGTCGACTGCTGTCCACTCAGCTGACTGTCTTTTGGATTCTGGTGTGTAATTGTGAAGCCATGTCTCATCCGTTGTCACATATCTACGATAGAATTTCCTTTTATTGCGGTTTAACAGTGCCAAAGACTCCTCCGAAGCATCGATTCGTTGTTGTTTTTGGTCGACTGTGAGCTCACGCGGCACCCAATTTGCACAGAGCTTTCGCATACCCAAATGTTCATGTAAAATGGTAAAAACACTACCATCTGCTACCTTTACAATGTCAGCTATTTCGTGCACCTTCAATTTGCGATCGTTCATAACCAATTTGTGGATTTTTTTTATGTTTTCTGGAATAACAGCCTCATTTTGGCGTCCACTGCGCTTTGCATCTTTTGTGCTGGTACGACCACATTTAAATTTAGCCATCCACTTCTCTACCATTTGTCTCGATGGAGCAGAGTTTGGATAATGTTTATCAAGCCATTGTTTGGTTTCCACTGTATTTTTTTTCATCAAAAAGCAATGCTTTATTAAAATTCGAAATTCACTTTTTTCCATTTTTTTTTTCAAAAACAAAAGTTGCTTCACACAAAATGCTATAACTCACGAATAAATAGTCAGATTGCTGTCAAATTTATACACGTATCGTTTGAAGGTTAGTACTAAATAAAAATCATATAGAAAAAATTCTAGTAACGCCATCTATGTGAGTTTTCTGCATAGGATCTTGATGAAACTTTGGCAAATGATACAGGTTCACTTGAAAATAGAAGATCTGGATTCATTTTAAATTTGGACAAAATGGCGGGGGGTCTCCCGAACACCTCTAAGTTTAAATCTTGAATAACTTCTGATCTCGAGCTATGATCTTATTGAAACTTAGTATATAAGGTTTTAATACTGTTTCCAATATTTCTGCATACCAACTTCCGGTTTGTCACTTCCGGTTAAAAAGTTTTTTTTTCAGGTGTTTATCCCTACTGTAGCCTACAATTACCGATCGATTTTCATGAAACGTTGCGAAAAGCTTTTAAATAACATGAGAAAGATTTTATCAGCTTTTGGAGCACATTGGATAAAGGGTTGGGGGGTCCACCATACAACAGGTGGTTTTTTCCACAAAGTTTTTATGTTTGTTGGGAGCATAAAACATTCATTCGTGAATGAATTTTGATGACACTTTGGAAAAAGATGCAAACATGTATGACAAAGAACTGATTAGTTTTTGAGCGATAATGAACATAGTGGTGGGGGGGTCCCTGGAGCACCTGTTTTTTTGAAAGCTCTATAACTTCTGTACCTGATAAGCGAATTGGATGAAACTTGGTACATGAGTATGTAGTACGGTTTAAAATAGTTCTGCATCCCAACTTCCGGTTTTTCACTTCCGGTAAAAAAAATTTTTTTGTACTTTTTGGAAGTTTTTTCAGTGTCTTTATGCACACTACAGCCAACAATAATGAAGTGATTATGATGAAACTTATGAAACAGGGTTCCAATTAGTGTGAAAAGATAATTATCATGTTTTGGGACACATTGATCAAAGTGGTAGGGGGTCTACCATACAAATGCTGACTTTTCACATTTTGTTTTTTAAGTTTGTTGGGAGCATACAGACTTCATTCATTATTCAATTTTAATGACACTTTGGCAAATGATGGAGACTTAAGTAACAAAGAACTGATTAGTTTTTGGATAATATTGGAATAAGTGGTGGGGGTCCTCCCGAACACCTGTTTAATGTGTCACACTTTTTTCAATGTTTGTTGGGAGCACACAGCATTCGTTCGTGAACGAATTTTGATGACACTTTGGAAAAAGATGCAAACATGTATGGCAAAGAACTGATTAGTTTTTGAGCGATAGTGAACAAAGTGGTGGGGGGTCCCTGGAGCACCTGTTTTTTTGAAAGCTCTATAACTTCTGTACGTGATAAGCGAATTGGATGAAACTTGGTACATGAGTATGTGGTACGGTTTAAAATAGTTCTGCATCCCAGCTTCCGGTTTTTCACTTCCGGTAAAAAAAATTTTTTTGTACTTTTTTGAAGCTTTTTCAGTGTCTTTATGCACACTACAGCCAACAATAATGAAGTGATTATGATGAAACTTATGGAATAGGGTTCCAATTAGTGTGAAAAGATAATTATTATGTTTTAGGACACATTGATCAAAGTGGTGGGGGGTCTACCATACAAATGCTGACTTTTCACACTTTGTTTTTTAAGTTTGTTGGGAGCATACAGACTTCATTCATTATTCAATTTTAATGACACTTTGGCAAATGATGGAGACTAAAGTAACAAAGAACTGATTAGTTTTTGGATAATATTGGAATAAGTGGTGGGGGTCCTCCCGAACACCTGTTTAATGTGTCACACTTTTTTCAATGTTTGTTGGGAGCACACAGCATTCGTTCGTGATCGAATTTTGATGACACTTTGGAAAAAGATGCAAACATGTATGGCAAAGAACTGATTAGTTTTTGAGCGATAGTGAACAAAGTGGTGGGGGGTCCCTGGAGCACCTGTTTTTTTGAAAGCTCTATAACTTCTGTACGTGATAAGCGAATTGGATGAAACTTGGTTCATGAGTATGTAGTACGGTTTAAAATAGTTCTGCATCCCAACTTCCGGTTTTTCACTTCCGGTAAAAAAAAATTTTTTGTACTTTTTTGAAGTTTTTTCAGTGTCTTTATGCACACTACAGCCTACAATAATGAAGTGATTATGATGAAACTTATGGAATAGGGTTCCAATTAGTGTGAAAAGATAATTATCATGTTTTGGGACACATTGATCAAAGTGGTGGGGGGGTCTACCATACAAATGCTGACTTTTCACATTTTGTTTTTTAAGTTTGTTGGGAGCATACAGACTTCATTCATTATTCAATTTTAATGACACTTTGGCAAATGATGGAGACTAAAGTATCAAAGAACTGATTAGTTTTTGGATAATATTGGAATAAGTGGTGGGGGTCCTCCCGAACACCTGTTTAATGTGTCACACTTTTTTCAATGTTTGTTGGGAGTACACATCATTCGTTCGTGAACGAATTTTGATGACACTTTGGAAAAAAATGCAAACATGTATGGCAAAGAACTGATTAGTTTTTGAGCGATAGTGAACAAAGTGGTGGGGGGTCCCTGGAGCACCTGTTTTTTTGAAAGCTCTATAACTTCTGTACGTGATAAGCGAATTGGATGAAACTTGGTACATGAGTATGTAGTACGGTTTAAAATAGTTCTGCATCCCAACTTCCGGTTTTTCACTTCCGGTAAAAAAAATTTTTTTGTACTCTTTTGAAGCTTTTTCAGTGTCTTTATGCACACTACAGCCAACAATAATGAAGTGATTATGATGAAACTTATGGAATAGGGTTCCAATTAGTGTGAAAAGATAATTATTATGTTTTAGGACACATTGATCAAAGTGGTGGGGGTCTACCATACAAATGCTGACTTTTCACACTTTGCTTTTTAAGTTTGTTGGGAGCATACAGACTTCATTCATTATTCAATTTTAATGACACTTTGGCAAATGATGGAGACTTAAGTAACAAAAAACTGATTAGTTTTTGGATAATATTGGAATAAGTGGTGGGGGTCCTCCCGAACACCTGTTTAATGTGTCACACTTTTTTCAATGTTTGTTGGGAGCACACAGCATTCGTTCGTGAACGAATTTTGATGACACTTTGGAAAAAGATGCAAACATGTACGGCAAAGAACTGATTAGTTTTTGAGCGATAGTGAACAAAGTGGTGGGGGGACCCTGGAGCACCTGTTTTTTTGAAAGCTCTATAACTTCTGTACGTGATAAGCGAATTGGATGAAACTTGGTACATGAGTATGTAGTACGGTTTAAAATAGTTCTGCATCCCAACTTCCGGTTTTTCACTTCCGGTAAAAAAAATTTTTTTGTACTTTTTTGAAGTTTTTTCAGTGTCTTTATGCACACTACAGCCTACAATAATGAAGTGATTATGATGAAACTTATGGAATAGGGTTCCAGTTAGTGTGAAAAGATAATTATTATGTTTTAGGACACATTGATCAAAGTGGTGGGGGGTCTACCATACAAATGCTGACTTTTCACACTTTGTTTTTTAAGTTTGTTGGGAGCATACAGACTTCATTCATTATTCAATTTTAATGACACTTTGGCAAATGATGGAGACTTAAGTAACAAAGAACTGATTAGTTTTTGGATAATATTGGAATAAGTGGTGGGGGTCCTCCCGAACACCTGTTTAATGTGTCACACTTTTTTCAATGTTTGTTGGGAGCACACAGCATTCGTTCGTGAACGAATTTTGATGACACTTTGGAAAAAGATGCAAACATGTATGGCAAAGAACTGATTAGTTTTTGAGCGATAGTGAACAAAGTGGTGGGGGGTCCCTGGAGCACCTGTTTTTTTGAAAGCTCAATAACATCTGTACGTGATAAGCGAATTGGATGAAACTTTGTACATAAGCATTTAGTATGATTTACAAAAATTCTGCATCCCAACTTCCGGTTTTTTGCTTCCGGTAAAAAAAATTTTTTTACTTGTTGGCAGTATTTTCAGTATCTTTATGCACACTACAGCCAACAATAATGAAGTGATTATGATAAAACTTATGGAAAAATTTCAACTAGTGTAAGAAGATAATTATCATCTTTTGGGACACATTGATCAAAGTGGCGGGGGATCTACCATACAACTGCTGACTTTTTATACTTGGTTTTTAAAGTTTGTTGGGAGCATACAGATTTCATTCATTAATCAATTTTAATGGCACTTTGAAAAAAGATAAAGACTTTATTGACAAAGAATTGACTAGTTTTTGGACAATTTTGGGATAAGTGGTGGGGTCCTCCCGAACACCTGTTTATTGTTTCAATGTTTGTTGGAAACAAACAACATTCGTTCGTTAAGTAATTTTGATTACACTTTGCAAAAAGATGCAAATATGTATGGCAAGGAACTGATTAGTTTTTTTTAGCGATAGTGAACAAAGTGGTGGGGGGTCCTCCAAGCACCTGTTATTTTGGAAGCTCAATAACTTCTGTACCTAATAATCGAGTTGGATGAAATTTGGTACATACCCATTTAATAAAGTTTACAACAGTTCTGCATCCTAACTTCCGCTTTGTCACTTCCGATAAAATTTTTTTTACTTTTTTTCGTACAACAGAATTTATGTTTGTTGGAATACTACTGCCTGCTTTAATATTTTTATTATTAGAACTACGAAGTCCATAATATTGGTTAGCTTTTAATTAAAGTATTTTATGGATATTAGCTCATTATATATCCAGAACACTATGTTTCCAGAGCTGTGGTGAAGTCAGCCTATGCATCAGCGTCGCAATATTTTTTTGTTGACTATATATAAGGTTTTTGTAAATTGTTGTTGTTGGGGATTGTTGCAAACTTTTTTGTTGAAGCCGACAAGTCAAAAACCTCTAACTGCATATGTTTATATTTATAACAAACCAATGTTTCCACAGATTCCAAATTAATGAAGTTTTAAAAAATATTAGTATCCAAACGGCCGTTATAACGGATTTAAAAAACCAATTTTTTATAGCATAAAGCCTCTAGTTTCTTAACCATGTGTTGGATTCGGCTGATTTACGAACTTGTGCAAGATATTTATAACACACATTTTTAAAAAAAGTTTTTTGATCTGGCTCCGAAAGTGCGACCGTGAGAGTGCCAATTGATTCAAACGCATTTTGTGTTTTACAAGCTTTTTTGTTGGAGCCGCTCACTCAGAAACCTCGAACTGCAGAGGTCTATTTTTTGGAAAAAATGGATAGAAAAGCTTTCAATAATTCTAAATTTATGAAGTTTTAAAAAATATTAATATTCAAACGGCCGTTATAATGGGTCTAAAAAAAAGATGTTTTTTTAGCATAAAACCTCTAGTTCCTTAACCATGAGTCGGATTTTGCTGATTTACGAACTTTTCCAAGATATTAATAGCGCACACATTTTTAGAAAAGGTTTTTTGATCTGGCTCTACAAATGGGACCGTGAGAGTGCCAGTTGTTTAAAAAAACTGGGTGTTTTTTGCAAACTTTTTTGTTGGAGCCGCTCACTCAGGAATCTCTAACTGCAGAGGTCTATTTTTTGAATGAATTGATAAAAATATTCCAACGATTCTAAATTTGTTAATTTTTTAAAAATATTAATATCCAATTAATATCCAGTTTCTTAACCAAGTGTAGGATTTTTCCGATTCACGAACTTGTCCAAGATATTAATAAAACACACACGTACAGAAAATTCTTTTAATCTACCTCAACAAATGCGACCGTGAGAGTGCCGGTCGTTTTCGTTATATCTCATATCTTTAATTCACATTTGATAACCATAATTAATGATACCATAATTAATGAGCCATAAACCATAATTAATGAGCCGATTCACAGTCTGGAATGATTAAATAATGTACGTTAGTACCCCAGGGAGTGGGCGACCGCGAGATAGACCACGACTACAATGGGAGACTGACGTAATAAACGACCTTAAAAAAATCGGTTGCCATTATTCAAAGCTGATTAACCTGGCAACGCTTCTACATGGAGCATGTACGCGGTTTAAAAAAACCATAATTAATGTAGGTGTGGTGTTGGCCTTCGTCCTTCAATAATTTTTGGGACGTCGGAGTATACTTTACTTCCTACATTTGTTTGCGTTCATTCAAAAACTTCCGTGTGCAGTGCATCCATCATTTCTAAGGGCCGAGGATAAAACTACCGAATCCACGTACTAAAGCTAGTCGGAATAAATTCAAGGCATGTGTATCCTCAAGTCGTCAAGATTGTTTAAGGTAATCCACACCTCTAATCAACCGTTCGTTATAAATTTTAGATTACGATTTGTGATCCAAAAACAAAATTGGATCTGATTTTGTTGTTGTTTTGCATATAAAAATTAAACCGATCCGAATCACTTGGGTTATTGATCCAGGATATGCTTAATGGAATGCTAGCAATTTGAAAATATTTCAAATATAACAACACAACGTTATCAGTGTGAGCTTATATTTAAATCTGACTGGTCCATTTTATTATTAAAAATACCCTTTATAGGAACTCAAATAAGATGCTTTTCAACTATAACACTTCTTCAAGGTAGAGTAAAATAAATCAAAGCAAATTTGCCCAAGTTTGATCTTCAATGAAACGCTTTGCCCTAATGTCGTGCGGTATTGTAACAAAAGAATACTTAACGCATATATCAGGTCCGGACAAGTTTTACCTGTGCTTTTCTATGCTAGCACTTTGGTTGAGAAATAAATCTTCTTAATTAACAAATGAATAACTGTTAAGATGATGCGTCTCCACTCTGGTTAAGATGATAAGCAGATGCTTCTTTGCTTCTGTATTCTCCAATTTTGGAATAAGTTTTCATCGTCTTATTGTCTTATTGTCTTTTGACACATCTTATTCGACGATTAATATTTATTTGCATGTTTCAATTTCAGCGCTTAATTTCAACTAGTTCCTTTTTGATCTTGCCGCAATCTTTGAATAGATTATCATATTCACCTAAATTAAATCAATAAAATTGGCATTTGTTACAAAAAAATATGCTTTACGTCGGTGGAATATTATCAAAGTTTTTCTACAGTTTCCGGGCGTTATCAAAGTGATTTATTCCAAAACTACCTAAGATATTGATTATTTCAGTTAAATATAACTATGCCAATAGTAATATGTTTATAAGTCCTATATTCGTCCCTGTATGGAGTACTGCTGTCAAGTTTGGGGTGCTGCCTCTGTTTCCATCTTGGCCCTCTTAGACTCTGTTCAAAAGCGAGCTATACGAATTGTGGGTGATCGAACTTTGACATCAAAACTTGATTCCCTACAACATCGTCGCACTGTTGCTGACCTCGTTGTTTTTTACAAATATCGTCATCAGCAGTGCTCAGATGAAATCAGCGGCATCATGCCAAAAAAAAAATTAAAAAAATCAATTTTAGAGATAACTATTGTCTCTAAAATTGTTTTTTTTAATTTTTTTTTCAATACGTCAATTCAATACGTCGTTCCTCTTCATTTCATTACTTTGTTGTCAAAGCACGAAACATGAAAATATATAACAGAATGACTAACTTTATTCTATTCATTTACTTAAAATTCGAATATTAACCAATTTTATTAAATTTGGCTAAGATTAACAACTGTTACAGCTCCATTTTTTTTTAATTGTTTAAAAAACATTTTAATTTCATCTCTTGTTTTCCATATTTATATTATTTGTAAATAAACATTTATTTACAACACAACCTTTTTTTTTCAATATAATATTTTTCTTTAATTTTTACACAACAAAAAACACACAAAAAATGTATTATGGAAATTAAATTTTTAACAAGAAAAATTTCTAGTTATTATAATAGTACATTATGATGCTAGGACGTAGAGCTAAAGATTTTGGACGGATGTGGAGTTTGCAAATCGAGGTGCTAGCCGAGATTTGCACCCACATTAAGTCCAAAATAGCTTACGTCTGTGCATCATATTTTTTATTCGCCGCAAGCAAATTATTTTAAAAAAAATGTTTACTCTAAATTAAAATTATAAATTTGCATAAATTTTGAAATAAAAATATGTGGAACATGTTACCTTTGAGAAAATATTTGTTTTATTTTCCAAATTATTGTATAACCATGACAACAAATGATAAAAACTATTTTAATTGGATTATGAAATTTTGAATTTAAGGGTTGCTTTGATAAAAATTTCTATTGGATGTAGCTATGACAACAAAATATGTCGTTAAAAAGTGACACTTTAAGGTCGCAAATCACAGTAATAAAGTAACACTTTAATATATAGTTCAATAAAAATGTACTTTAACTTTTAAGCAAAACACGGAACCAGAATAATGAAAAAAATATTGCGACGCTGATGCATAGGCTGACTTCACCACAGCTCTGGAAACATAGTGTTCTGGATATATAATGAGCTAATATCCATAAAATACTTTAATTAAAAGCTAACCAATATTATGGACTTCGTAGTTCTAATAATAAAAATATTAAAGCAGGCAGTAGTATTCCAACAAACATAAATTCTGTTGTACGAAAAAAAGTAAAAAAAGTTTTATCGGAAGTGACAAAGCGGAAGTTAGGATGCAGAACTGTTGTAAACTTTACTAAATGGGTATGTACCAAATTTCATCCAACTCGATTATTAGGTACAGAAGTTATTGAGCTTCCAAAATAACAGGTGCTTGGAGGACCCCCCACCACTTTGTTCACTATCGCTAAAAAAACTAATCAGTTCCTTGCCATACATATTTGCATCTTTTTGCAAAGTGTAATCAAAATTACTTAACGAACGAATGTTGTATGTTTCCAACAAACATTGAAACAATAAACAGGTGTTCGGGAGGACCCCACCACTTATCCCAATATTGTCCAAAAACTAGTCAATTCTTTGTCAATAAAGTCTTTATCTTTTTTCAAAGTGCCATTAAAATTGATTAATGAATGAAATCTGTATGCTCCCAACAAACTTTAAAAACCAAGTGTAAAAAGTCAGCAGTTGTATGGTAGATCCCCCGCCACTTTGATCAATGTGTCCCAAAAGATGATAATTATCTTCTTACACTAATTGAAATTTTTCCATAAGTTTTATCATAATCACTTCATTATTGTAGGCTGTAGTGTTCATAAAGATACTGAAAAAACTGCCAACAAGTAAAAAAAATTTTTTTTTACCGGAAGCAAAAAACCGGAAGTTGGGATGCAAAATTTTTGTAAATCATACTAAATGCTTATGTACAAAGTTTCATCCAATTCGATTATCAGGTACAGATGTTATTGAGCTTTCAAAAAAACAGGTGCTCCAGGGACCCCCCACCACTTTGTTCACTTTCGCTCAAAAACTAATCAGTTCTTTGCCATACATGTTTGCATCTTTTTCCAAAGTGTCATCAAAATTCGTTCACGAACGAATGCTGTGTGCTCCCAACAAACATTGAAAAAAGTGTGACACATTAAACAGGTGTTCGGGAGGACCCCCACCACTTATTCCAATATTATCCAAAAACTAATCAGTTCTTTGTTACTTAAGTCTCCATCATTTGCCAAAGTGTCATTAAAATTGAATAATGAATGAAGTCTGTATGCTCCCAACAAACTTAAAAAACAAAGTGTGAAAAGTCAGCATTTGTATGGTAGACCCCCCACCACTTTGATCAATGTGTCCTAAAACATAATAATTATCTTTCCACACTAATTGGAACCCTATTCCATAAGTTTCATCATAATCACTTGATTATTGTAGGCTGTAGTGTGCATAAAGACACTGAAAAAACTTCAAAAAAGTACAAAAAAATTTTTTTTACCGGAAGTGAAAAACCGGAAGTTGGGATGCAGAACTATTTTAAACCGTACTACATACTCATGTACCAAGTTTCATCCAATTCGCTTATCAGGTACAGAAGTTATAGAGCTTTCAAAAAAACAGGTGCTCCAGGGACCCCCCACCACTTTGTTCACTATCGCTCAAAAACTAATCAGTTCTTTGCCATACATGTTTGCATCTTTTTCCAAAGTGTCATCAAAATTCGTTCACGAACGAATGCTGTGTGCTCCCAACAAACATTGAAAAAAGTGTAACACATTAAACAGGTGTTCGGGAGGACCCCCACCACTTATTCCAATATTATCCAAAAACTAATCAGTTCTTTGTTACTTAAGTCTCCATCATTTGCCAAAGTGTCATTAAAATTGAATAATGAATGAAGTCTGTATGCTCCCAACAAACTTAAAAAACAAAGTGTGAAAAGTCAGCATTTGTATGGTAGACCCCCCACCACTTTGATCAATGTGTCCTAAAACATAATAATTATCTTTTCACACTAATTGGAACCCTATTCCATAAGTTTCATCATAATCACTTTATTATTGTTGGCTGTAGTGTGCATAAAGACACTGAAAAAACTTCAAAAAAGTACAAAAAAATTTTTTTTACCGGAAGTGAAAAACCGGAAGTTGGGATGCAGAACTATTTTAAACCGTACTACATACTCATGTACCAAGTTTCATCCAATTCGCTTATCAGGTACAGAAGTTATAGAGCTTTCAAAAAAACAGGTGCTCCAGGGACCCCCCACCACTTTGTTCACTATCGCTCAAAAACTAATCAGTTCTTTGCCATACATGTTTGCATCTTTTTCCAAAGTGTCATCAAAATTCGTTCACGAACGAATGCTGTGTGCTCCCAACAAACATTGAAAAAAGTGTGACACATTAAACAGGTGTTCGGGAGGACCCCCACCACTTATTCCAATATTATCCAAAAACTAATCAGTTCTTTGTTACTTAAGTCTCCATCATTTGCCAAAGTGTCATTAAAATTGAATAATGAATGAAGTCTGTATGCTCCCAACAAACTTAAAAAACAAAGTGTGAAAAGTCAGCATTTGTATGGTAGACCCCCCACCACTTTGATCAATGTGTCCCAAAACATGATAATTATTTTTTCACACTTATTGGAACCCTATTCCATAAGTTTCATTATAATCACTTCATTATTGTAGGCTGTAGTGTGCATAAAGACACTGAAAAAACTTCAAAAAAGTACAAAAAAAATTTTTTTACCGGAAGTGAAAAACCGGAAGTTGGGATGCAGAACTATTTTAAACCGTACTACATACTCATGTACCAAGTTTCATCCAATTCGCTTATCAGGTACAGAAGTTATAGAGCTTTCAAAAAAACAGGTGCTCCAGGGACCCCCCACCACTTTGTTCACTATCGCTCAAAAACTAATCAGTTCTTTGTCATACATGTTTGCATCTTTTTCCAAAGTGTCATCAAAATTCATTCACGAATGAATGTTTTATACTCCCAACAAACATAAAAACTTTGTGGAAAAAACCACCTGTTGTATGGTGGACCCCCCAACCCTTTATCCAATGTGCTCCAAAAGCTGATAAAATCTTTATCATGTTATTTAAAAGCTTTTCGCAACGTTTCATGAAAATCGATCGGTAATTGTAGGCTACAGTAGGGATAAACACCTGAAAAAAAAACTTTTTAACCGGAAGTGACAAACCGGAAGTTGGTATGCAGAAATATTGGAAACAGTATTAAAACCTTATATACTAAGTTTCAATAAGATCATAGCTCGAAATCAGAAGTTATTCAAGATTTAAACTTAGAGGTGTTCGGGAGACCCCCCGCCATTTTGTCCAAATTTAAAATGAATCCAGATCTTCTATTTTCAAGTGAACCTGTATCATTTGCCAAAGTTTCATCAAGATCCTATGCAGAAAACTCACCCACCCACCCACCCACCCACCCACCCACCCACCCACCCACCCACCCACCCACCCACACACAGACGTACACCAAAATTTTTATTGGCTATTTGGATAGAGGATGGTCCAAAACAAAAGAAAAAACAAAATTTGGGGTATGTAAGATTTTTTTTTTTCACGATAGATTGCATTACTTCACACAATTTAAAATTGTGGTGAAGTAAAAATTAATTTAATTCTTAAACGAGTTTTTTTTAATTACATTAATAACAACAATATTATCTACAAACAATTGTATAGGAATATTTTATTTTCTAGTTTTCACATTAAAATTTTACGAACTGACTAACAAAAATGTACACTCGTACCAATATATATAAAAAAAGTTAACGAAAGTGTTACAAAAAATGAGGCAAAAAAACCATTGAACCATTGAGTGCTGTGAGGAGAGGACGAACGATAAAAATCACACTATTATTTTCCATCCCCAGTTTAATATTCACCTATGGTACTAAAAGCTTAAAAACAAACTTGTATCGAAGATTAACTATTTTTTTAAATTCACACATCAGATTAGTATTTGATTCGAATTATCGGAATTCGGAAGGTTTTTTTAAAAATAAGCAAAAATGAGTATAATAGAATCAAAACAAGAAGATTTTCAGTACTTAAAATATTGATATTTATTGATTATTATAATGCACCCACTTTTGTTTATTATTATTAAAAATCGAGATGAACCAAATACTAATCTGAAGTGTGAAATAAATTTTGAAAATTAGTTTTTCTCCTAAATGAAATTTTTTTATTTTTAGTATTTTTTCAATGAAGTGGTTTAAAAAAAAATTTGTTTTATTTATTAATTTTAAATCATTGAATATTGTAATGAAGCGCTGCTTCGTTGACTAACAACGAAGTGGCATAGCAGGCCGCGTACCTAGCGAGGTTGTATTAATAGCTCCAAACCAGCCGCAGTCCATGGGAACGAGAAAGAAATGCTATTTCTTGCTATGCTAATGCTATTAGAAATCGGTATTCGTGCTGCTCCAGCACAAATACCGATTTAGTATGCGTAACATGAGATAAGAACGGATGTAAGAAAAAGAACAAGTGAACTAAACAGACTCTGGCGACCCTGTGTAAGAACGAACCACGATCACCACGTCCAACCCTTACAATTCACGGCACACCTTCACATGCTTTCACGTCTCATACACTCACACACACACCTAGACACACGTGAAATAATCCATGTCATTCTTTAACAAAAAAGATGTTATAGATTTCGAAAATTGAAACAATATAATATCAATTTAAACGTAAAATGTATATTAAATGCAATTGTTTTATACAATTAGCAACAGAAAAGAATTTAACAGTTTTTTCCTTTATTACTTAAAATTGATAGTAATTCTTCACTTGATTATGTTTTTTTTGTTTTTTTTTATTTTTTATACCTTCCGAATTAAATCAAATAATTAAACGTTAATGGTCTATGCAATATTTTTTTTTTTTTTTAATTTTTTGTTGTTTTTCTTTTTAATGTAGTAATTCTAGGTTATATTATTATAGAGAAATAGTAGTGCTAGGTTTTATCGTTATTAATTACATCAGAATTAATGATTTTATTATAATCTGTTTAAATTTTGAAAAATAATTATTAGATATTAATCAATAATTTCAAAAAAAAAAAATGTATAAACATTTTGGTTTGTTTTATAATATACCACCCATACACACCCCATGCATACACACACACGTCCACACACTCACGCCCACATTCATACATGCATACACTCCCACATATATATAAATATATATATATATATATATATATATATATATATATATATATATATATATATATATATATATATATATATATATATATATATATATATATATATATACATATATATATATATATATATATATATATATATATATATATATATATATATATATATATATATATATATATATATATATATATATATATATATATATATATATATATATATATATATATATTTAAAAAATCACTCACCCCATAGCTTGGCCAGATCCCCCTCCAATAGTTCAAAATTAATCGCTCATCCTCCCACACTTCATCGATTGGTGAGCTCTGTAATCAGTTTCACGACGACGATGGAAAAATTATTGCAATCCGAACGTGTTGGTGATCAGTAAATATTTCTTTCCCCTTTTTCTTTTGTCACCGGAAATGTATCATAATATTCGACAGGAATGATGATGATAATGTTTAATCACAAAAACAAAATGGTTGTCCCGGAAATGTATTAAGACCGGAAATAATCGTAAAATGCGGCCAAGTGTTTTCGGTAAATTACACTCCAGCACCCAATTCACTGATTCATTTCGTTCTGATACCAGTGTTATCACAGAAATATCACCAAGCTTTTGAACAGATGGAATTAGGATTTTAATAACACATCTATTAGAAACATAGACAATCTCCAAATCACAACCAGCAATTAAAAAAAAATTACGATTATGTTTGCCTATTATGTAACAGTTTCTTTGTTAAATTTATTTTTCTTCACATACACTTGTAATTTATGCTAACACTGAATTATGCTTATTTTAATATAAGAATACAATTATTATTTATAGTTCTATTTATCACAGTTCAAACAGAAAACAAGTATTATCACAGCAATTCTACATACGTATTATTATTATTTACTATTAAATTTATCACAACACAAGAAAGGACATTTTATTTAATTTAGCTAACTTTCTTTTTATAAACGAAATTATGTCATCAGCTGTAGTTTTGTTTGTCCAAATAGTTATAACCAAACCAACAATTGATAGAACAACTGACATGCGTTTTAATTGGTTTTCTGGTCTCGCATTATCATGAACATAATTCATTGAAGCTTACCTAGGGTTATAACTATCGTTCTTGAACTTTGTACCGGTTTCTTTTCTTTAATTATTCGCTGGATTAATTCCTTTAATTTTAATTAATAAAATACACCACATTAAACACGCGACGTGTAGACGTCAAACGAACAAAACACCAACAGCTGTGAACTTGTTAGACATAATGTCGAACTAAGAGCGTTTACATGGGTAATAATTTTTTTTTTGTTTTTTAATTTACTTAGCAAACGCGGCACCAACATATACATTTTTTCTAAATTGTTCTATTAAATTAAACTAACTAAAAAAATTTGAACTAATTGCACTAGTTAATACGAAACTGTTTCTAATTAAAAATTTTACTACTTATATTAATACCAAAGACGTGAATTCAAAATAAATTCTTTTCAGTTCAATATTCACGAAATTACAAAGAGCAACAAGCGCAATAAGAGCAAAAAGAGACAGAAACTATCTATCGCGTTCTATTTATAGTATAAAAAATAGTAGCGTTAACTGGTAGCATATTTTAATGACTGAAAACCCACTAAGGAATCTGTATCACTAATTTGCATTAGAAAAAATAGGGAAAGAATTATATAAAAAAAATTATTGATTACGAAACGATTGCAGGAAATCATACATGGAAACAACGCGATTACGAATTAATGATATTGCACAACTATTTTATGATAATTTTATCGCGATTAACGATTACAAATTGAATATAAAAATTATATTGGGAAATACCACACAACTGTTTTATGATAATTTTTAAACGGAAACTATTGTAGATGACGACCACGGTTTGAGTATAAGAAACTATGTTTAAAGGAGAAACGAAAGTAATCATGAAAGTTTCTATTAATGTAAATTTAATGCGTATGGGAAAGTGGGTCGAATCTCAATTACGAAGTTTGAATTACACTTCATAACAATATTTTAACATCAATTTACTATTGCATATCCATTAAACATTTTTAACTAGTTTCAAAGAACCTTTTATATTGAAATAGAACCAATATGTGATGGATGTTTTGGATGCAAAAAAAAAATGAATCAGAAGTAATTCAAGTTGGATTAAGATAGAAAAGGTTTTGTTTATGCGTAAAGCATTTCTAGCTGCAATGCTTCTCTGAAGCTTAGAAAAAAATTTAAAAACCTTTTTGACTTAATTCAACATCAATTATTGCCGCTAAATAGAACCATATTTTTCAATGAATTAAGAACATTTTTGACTTACGGGATGGATTGAAAGTTATCAAGTATAGTTGCAGATTAAGAATAATTAAAATTTTGAGACCGAAAATTTGTGAATTTTATAAAAAACGTATTTCATTTATGATAAGGACACACCACACCTCTTTTCGTCAGAATTCTGGGTTAATTTAAGCGTTAAACCCTTCCACATTTCTGAAAGCTTATAAACAATGAAAGAATAATAACAGTCTAGACAATTTATTTCTACATCAAAAATATACACAATTATTCAATTACATCGTAAAACGCCAGGTTCAAAATTTCATTCACGTTTGCAAGTTATTGCTAATTAAAGGACTTATCTTGCTTTGTTTTTATGATGTTGGAATGATTGCACATTTTTTATATTGGTAAATATCAAATTAATTCCAGTGTTTTTTTTTGTGAATTATTGAATTTATACGATAACGGTTTTATATCAGATTTTGATTGATTTGACTGTAAAAAGAAATAGCATTGTTTGCGATGCAACGATAATTTCAATAAATTTATTCAATCATCATAAAGTTTTATGAGATAAAAACATTGTCTAGATTTCAATCATCGACGAATTCAAACTCAACAGTCATACAACATTTTATTCGGCTTCAACCAAACCCTCTTCATCTTCTCATTTGCTTTATTTCAGATTCCAATTATCTGGATTACCTTCACAGTGGCTATAAAAGATTTATGACATCTCTCTGAATGTTTGCTACAGTAAAACAAAATCTATTAAATTAAATCCAAAAATACAATTCGTCGATGAGCTATGAAAAACTTCAATCAACTCTTTATTATATTAGCAAAACAATCGAAATAAAAATAAAATCGATTCAATAGTAGTAATCGTTCATATTCATACAATAACCTATAAATATTTAAATATATGGATATCCATTTTTTAGCCATAAACCATGATGTCTACACCAACTTTTCTTCATTCGCTTTTTTTTTTGTTTTTAAATTTCCATAAAAAAATAAAAAGCCCATTTTGTGACTTTCTCTATTTCACGATAGATGTCACTTAAGTATATAAAAAGTTGAGAGTAAATATTTCCATCGAAAGAAAATTGATGGTGGGATAAGGCAGGTTAGAAAGAAGTTTTTTTTAGATTGGAATCTTTTCCGAAAAACAAAAAATAAAGATGTAATAATAATCAAGGAAGGAGGGAGGAAAATATATCGTCCTTGTAAACGGAAAATGGTTTATTTATTTTAATATAATAAAACTTATTGGAATAGTTTTTGTTTATGAGGTTTCCTTTTTTATTTGTTTTGTTGGTCAAATTTTGTGACATTCTTTGGAACTTATTTGATTATGGTTTAATTTAATTCGATTGAATTGAATTAATTTTAACTAATCTTTAAAACTTTTGTTGTTTAGGGTCGTGTTTCTTGTAGCATTTTATGGGACATCACTTATTGATTCTTGGTTTTGTTTTATTGAAATCAAAGTGGTTATTAATACTTGTTTTGGAGAGTGGTAAAGTATGACTGGAGAACTACAATTGCAGGGTTACTCTTCAAAGTTCAAAACATGACGATATTACATTTTTCTTCTACCTATAAATAATTATGATATATCGTACCTTTTTTAAATGTCAAACAAACTTCAAATGTTAAAATCATAGAATGAAAAATAATTTAAAATTAAATTTAAACGAAAATAATAACAATTTTCTTTTGATTTATTTTGTGTAAAGAATTCAATAACAAGGCAATTATTTATTATTTTATTCAAATTTAAAGAAAGGCGATAACAAGCAGCAGAGAGAAAAAAAAATAATATAACGGAAATTTGAAATAAATGTGATATACTAAAAATAATATTACCGGGTTAAATATGTTTTCCAAAAGTGTTAACAGGGAGGGATCTTTTATGAAAAATTATTATTGGAAAAATAATCAGTTTCAGATAAATTGAAAACCTATAATAAAACACATATCCGGAATATTGTTTGTTGTTTTTTTGAGAAAAATTATAATAAAACGAAATTCATTGTATTTTGTTATTAGGTTGAAAGTTAGGTTGAATTTTGTTTGCGTTGTTGATTAAAAAGAAACAATTTGTTTACAATTAATCCAATGAATTATTTGTGATATTACATCACTCCGATGGAAATAATCCCATCATGAATAATAAGACTGAATCTAACAAAATATGGTGTGCAATTTATGAAATTTTTTTGCTATCCACAAAATTGTCGATCGATCTAGTTTCGAACCGATAAGAACTTTTTATTACACTTTAAAAAAGTATATCATTCTCATCAGGGCTAGCCGACTAGATACACTACCAAAAAAATTTTTCGCTATATAAACCTAAAATAGGTCACTTCTCTAGCGAAGTATAAGAAACCAAAAAACTTTCATAAACATATGATATTAGATTCAGGTTTAGTCAATTTGTTTCTCTAATTGATCACTATTGTTGTTATACTCTAACCAAGTTAGAATTGGATAACAAACTTGTATCGGTAAGAAGAAGATGACCATCTTCACTTGTGTCTATCGACACATTATCTACAATTAATTCAATGAATTATTTGTGATATTACATCACTCCGATGGAAATAATCCCATCATCCCATCATCCCATTCGTCTACCGATCACCTTGGTCCCGAGTTACAAGACGAGCCTTTGTATGGGTCATAATAGGGCTACCTGTGAAGGTAGTCCAAATCCTGTACAAGGGGTTGGACGACACGACTCACTTTGAGGTCTTGAAGCACAAAAGCGGCAAGGCTTCAAGTGATAATGTCTCAAAGATTTTATCGAAGTCGACGACAACGACGGGTCCGAACAAGGTTGCATCAAGCTATGCTAGGGCAGCCAAGAGAGGGCTAGTTGGAATTGTTGAATCTAACAATGGAACTATCAGCCAGGAACAAAGCAATTTGATCCAGCAACGCCTGTTTGAAGATATGCTGAAACAAACAGGAACTCTACCAACCTTTGATGGGGTCTCGATGAAAGAAGAAAAACGTTATTTCCGATGTTCAAACGACTTCTCATTGAACTGGTTGTTATGGAAAATTCCTGGTTGCATTACATGGGAAGGAGCAAGGCTTTCAGCTATGAAATTGTGTGATCTCTCTCAGACGCACGTGGCCAAAATCTGGATTCCAGGTCATAAACAATATGCGACGGCTTTACTGAGTGTTATCGGACGTCAAAATGGTTTGGTTGGACAAATCCAGATGGGAGATCTAATCGTACAGAGGGAAGAAATTGGCTAAGAATAAAACCTCCTGCATATATTTTTCGATGACGATAGTGGGAAAGCAATATCTAATCGGAAAGCGAAACTTTTCTTCATGTGCGGCTCAGTAGATGTTAAGTTTATTGGATTGCGCTTGAAAACATAAGCGAATATCACAGTTATGATGGCAGTGGATAAGCTTGAGTTTCGACAAATCAATTTGAAAAAAGGCATAAGTGGGTCATATAATCTCATGGCTTCACTTGCTAAAAAGTTGCAGACAAAAATATTAATAATTCAAGAGCCCTACATTATTAAAAACAGAGTAGCCGGTCTTTCATTGAAGCCCTTCAATTCTGTATAAAGGGGGTCCTGACAAAACCAGAACCTGCATAGCAGCACACCGTCTTGATAAGTATCTTCTGGTTGAGTTATATCCTCAGGTGATTTAACCGTAGGAATGCTCAGTTATGGAACAGCTATTGTGTCTGCCTATCTTCCGTACGAGTCCATTAGTCTCCCGCCAACGCAGGAATTGGGGCACGTGGTTGACTATGCCATGCATAAAAACCTGGATATCATAGTCGGTTGTGACGCAAATTCACATCACGTAAGCTGGCGAAGTACCAATAATAACAGTAGAGGTCAGTCTCTCTAGAGTACCTAGCTACTAATAATTTGGAAATTCTAAATTCCGGAGGAGGACACACTTTTGTTAACTCCCGACGGCAAGAAACCATAGACATCACTCTATGCTCCAGATCTCTTCTAGAAGATATCAAGAGCGGGAGAGTGTCAACGGATATATCCATTAGCGATTACAGATATATTGACTTATAAAGGTGATCCCAGCTGAGGATCGCGTCTACCGGAATTCAAGACAAATGGATTGGGTGTGATTCAGGGACATTGTAGAGGAGGAACGGGCTAGTGGAAGCATTTCCAAAATTCGGGCTATTGATCAGGCTGTTGACCAGCTCAACGATCGCTTAGTCTGGGCTTTTGAGAGCTCATGTCCCGACGAAAGTAAAGTAATATTAATTTAATCGTTGTATCGCCAAAGATCTGGATTGTTGTAACGGTCAGTTAAAGAGATTTATTTGTTGTTTGTAAAGGTAAATTGATTCTCAAAACTGGAACTGATGCTTTAGTTGTTGCCATCATTTGTTGGATTACATTACATTCATTGGTTTCTATCAGCATTCAAAACTGGGTGTATAACTCCTGCTAGTACAAAAATTTTGTTTTCTTACACACGTCAACATAAATCTTAAAACTACTCCACAATTGACTTAGCATATTGGCGCAAAAAATCTTGCTGCTGTTGCTGCTTATTACTGATTTTATATTTTATGTTTTATTTAACAGTCGCCTTATAGATTTGGACGCATCAAACTGTAACGAAGTAAATGCGACGCGGTTGGATGGTTCTTTGATTCACCGATTTACTACCTTATCATACATCTCAAATTTTCATTGGTCGCGACTTTCGAAATAATTTTTTTTCCATACTTAATTCATAGTCATCAGTTAATATATTTTCCGCTACACAAATTTAGTATTCCAATAGAAATAATTTCTTCATGTATAATACACTGATTTTGATTCACACTACGTTCTCACAAGCATGATTTCGCCATACTAAATTAATTTAAATTCTCCGTGGACTCAAACCATAACTGCCATCTGCTATAGTTGTAGTCAAACCTCAAATAGCTGTGCATATTTATCAATTCGTTTTCCTACCTTAAAATTGTATCCAGCAATCAGCATTGAATGGGTCTTCGAAACGTTATATTTATTATTATCGATTCTTCTTTCCGCTGTATATACATATATATAATTCTGATCCGCGAGATTCTACAGTAAATCAATCGTAGTTTGTAATTTGGTAATACGTAATTATCAGATTCTCTAATAGTACGAGGTTCCAATTGACTGCTGAGTCTAGGTTTGGTTTCATGCAATTACCGGCTTTTAATTATAAATGTTATAATCGAGTTGTTAGATATTGTTTAACGTAAGAATTTCTTACAGATTAATTGGAAACAACCTATTGATTTGGTCAATTAAATTGGTTGTTTGACTTGATTTACTCCCTATAGTTTTCATATAATTGATAAATCACGGTACAACTATTATAAAATCGGTTGTTTATTCGCTTTAATCCATACTCATGTTGAGCGCATGTATATTTCTCTCAAATGTTTTGTAAATGATATATCTGGATTTGAAATACTTTTCAATTTAAATTACAACCTAATAACCAGTATTTCTTAATAGGAGACATAAAATAACGATAATTTTCAAATTCTACAAGAAACTGCTATATCGAATCTACATTTCACCTATATATAGCAGCTGAAAACGTTTAGTCGCTCTCTTAGTTTTCTTATTACATTCCACTTTGATTGGAATTTTGGTGTGGTTTTGACGTTTGCACTTTTTATTTGAGAAGGCATTTTTAGTGAAACGGATAAAAAAGCATGGAGATATAAGGATTGTCGAGTTGGCATACGGGATGTAAAATAGATAATACCTGCCACATGTTTTGTGTAAATTAATGAGTGAAATTTGTACGAATAGTAAAATGTAATCTGAGTTTCAAATTAATGTGTTAATTGTTAGAACAATTTATATGTTGTACCTAGTAATGTTAATTCTAGAATTCTCGTGTAGTTCAGTGTCGTTGAGTGTTTTGTGAACAGTTAATCTCTAGCCATAAAATTGGGTGTATGAACATTCATAACCTTGGTAGAAAGAAATCAAAAATAATAAAAAGAAATGAAAATGTTGTTCATGTCGAAACGGTAAAATATAAGAAAACTTGTATATTTTCTTCTTTTTATATATATTGTAGTTGATTAATTTGTGATATTTTTGCTGTTATATATGACAATTGATACTATCAATTTACTAAATAAATCGGAAAATAAAAAAAAGGTAATGATTGGAACTGCTGAGTAATGGTTTTGGTTCCAAAAAAATAAAATAAAAGAAAAAATATTACTAATGACAGCTTTGATATTATTAACAATAACTTTATTTAAAGTAGAATAACCTATAGGTCGGTTACATTGTTGAATTTAGCGATTTGCCTCAGAAAAAGTAGAGTAGCAAAGTAGCTGTAATTAGAACTAACCTTGTTTCAAATAGGATAAATAATCAATAGAATAATTATCTTAATAAAATTAGTGTTTGTGCTCAAAAATATATCTATGTAGATACTGTAAATATAAATAATACAATCGCTGTGTGATCAAAGAAATAGACCGTTTTCTTGTTGTGTAGCGTTGAGTTGAGTTATCCGGCGTCAATTTTTTTTGATTAGTCGAAGGTGTTATAGCGAAAATAAGACTGTGATTATATCAATGAGCGTGATTTGACGTCTTCAACGGCGGTCCACCAGATTTATTCTATCAAGAACGATAGTGTTATTACATTACCTATGTCAACCATTACGAAGATCTGATTGTGCTGGTATATGTTTTTTTTCAACATCTGCTGAGATTGGATCCTGGTTATATCCAGTATATCGACCATCACTTCCTACAAATTTCAACAATTAGCAAGGCCTGATCGAGGTCATATCAACTATTTTACTTATACAAAGGTCGTCAAAGACCGTCATCTAGTTTAACTATTATCAAGAGCTACATTCACATTACCTTAAAAATTTCATCCGTTACGCTCTCATCATTTTGGGATATTGCGTTGATATTCGTTGCATCAAGAGCCACAGTCGTATTGCTTTACCAATTTCAATCATTACACAGATTTGATTCTGGTGATCTCGAGTATACTTATTACATCACCAACGATAGTTACATGTTTTACATCATCTGCTGAGATCGGACCCTGATTACATCAATTATATCAGCTATCACTTTCTACAAATTACAACAACTGCCTAGGCCTAATCGTGGTCGTAATAAATTTCTTGCTTATACAACGGTCTGATTGGATTGTTCTCGATTATTTTCATTATATCAAGGACGATAGTCATATGATTGCCACCACCTGCTGAGCTCGGATTGTGGTTAACTCAATTATCTTCCACCGATTTCAATAATTAGCTTCGCTCGGACTCTGATTTGCCGAGTGTATCGAGATATGCCGTTTTATTTTCTTGATGTTTTGACGTGAAGAGGATGATCAGCTAAAGATTTAGTGAGGAGATGGGATCTGGACAAACCAAGTGGTGAGTGTTATTTTGTTTTTTTTTATTTTAATTAGGAGCATGAACGAGTATGGATGCGGGTGTATGTGGGTAAGAGTATGAGGGGCGGGTCCATGAGATGCATTCTGGGTGAATAAATTTCTATATTCTATTTCTTTTATACAACGATGTGGATGATGGTCAAAGAAACGAACTGGCAGTCTTGAAACGTCAATGTTTATCGTCAAATGTACAAGAATGTTGGCGTTCATATCACCCATCTGCTTCATAATGATTATACAAAGGCGAGAAGTATTTGATTAAGTCATCAAATAAAATTAATTGGATAGGTAAACATTTGGCCCAGGACCTCAAATCAAATATCATCGACGGTTTAAGGACTGTTTAATTGCATATGTTTTTTTTTCAAATCATCTGTTTTACCTGATAGTCGAATAATATGGGCAACTTTATTCAAACGAACCTACACACCAAATGATGTCTTGAGTTTATTCACAGATGTTTTATCTTGGCTTCGATTTAATTCTTCATTGGATGGTGTTTCAAATAGGTTATTGATCAACCAAGCGATTGAACAGTTTTCCGAGAAGGATGATAAAACTGTTTTAATGGAATTGGTTGATTATTTGTCATCGGTAGTTAAAGATCTTTGCGAACATGGATATTATTCTAGACCAAGCTAAATTTATACGTGAGGGATGATTCTTATAACTCGCATCAAGATATATTGTTGGACGTATTAGGTTGAACATGGTATATAATCTCTCCGATATATCTTCATGGACTTAATTAAAATATTCAAATGTAATAATAATGGTCAAAAATTCGCTACATCAAAAAAACAAAGACAAAATGAACAAATTGGATTATAATTTTTTTTATTATTTTATTTTTATTTTCCAATTAATTTATACACCTATTTAGACCAGATAATTAATCATGTAACCTTACCCAGTTGTCTTCGGTGGTTCTCCTAAATTGGGCCTTAGTAAAAATTAATTAAGAAATGAATCACTGCCAATGTCACTACGTTATTTTGGTTTTTTAAAATTTTTTTATTTTTTTTTATATTATTCAATATCTGAGATAGCAAAATAACATTTTCTTCGCAGGTTGAATGAATTTTTGAGCATATGAGGTGTGCGGGTGTGGAAGTATGGGATTGAATGTGAGGCCGGACGTGCTGATCGTGGTTCTTTTACCAAAGGGGTCGCCAGAGTCTCATTTTCCCACTTGTTTTTCTTTCCATTTTCGTATCTATTACGAATTGGCGTACATTTCCGTATTTGTGTTGGAGGAGCAGGAATATTTTCTCAAATCCACGAAGGCTGAAAGCTAGTCGAAAAGGTCATTTAAACCTCGTTTGGTATGCGGCCTGCTATACCCCTTCGTTGGCTACCAACGAAGAAAGCGCTTCATTACAAAAAACATCGATTTACCAACATCTTATGATCATTGCTGTTTATTGATGAATATTTTTTTCCCAACTGCTTTCGAGTATTATCAATTATTTCTGCTGATTTTTGCTAATTGTTATTGATTGTTGCTCAACGATTTATTAAATTTCAAAGGCTAGGAATTAGCTAGGAATAAAGAAGGTGGTGAGGAGTTTGATCTTCTACTTATGTAAATAAAGTACGTTCATGCTGGATTGGGGGACATTCATTCTCGTATGCACATGGCTGTCACTAGTCGGAGTATAACCTCTCAAGGCACGTAGGCTTCCGATTGTTTCCTGTTAGTATCCTTACCAATCGAATCAGTGTCCATTATAAAGTGCAAAGAAAAATGACTAACGGCCCAAAAAATCAAGACAAACCGAGACTACCACCATCACCACATCAAATATAATTATTAAATTTCAATGAGAAGAAACAAAACAAATTTCACTCATCCCAAGCTGTTCAAGACACCACTCTTAATACTGAGTTAAATCTAATTCTTCATATCAATAATTAAACTAAACAGAAGTCCGTTGAATGAGGTCATCCAAATAAAGACCGAAAAATCTTCGTTAAAAAAGTATCGTTGCACCAAAATAAACAGTTGGTCGTAATAAAAAATCACAATCCGTGTCACATGCCTATTACAACGTAAAACCGCTGTTAGTAACCGGCTTCTATCACAATAATAATAAAGTTAAATATTGTTTAAAAGCAGAATATTTCAACTACTGTCCTTACTACATTAGAAAAAAATAATAATCCAATAGTTATTTAAGTATTAAGGGCAATCAGAGTGTTTTACCGATTGAGGATATATGTTTTGAGATCGAGACAACCAGTTTAAGCGTAAATTCATTACAGCCTGAAGCAGCATTCGGTATATCAAAAGGAAGGATAAGCTCGCTAGTCAAACAATTTCTCCTTCAATGCATCAACTTCAACTGAATGAAAATATCACACAGGGTGTGAGGAGACTAATCGCTTTTTCGTTAGATAAATTTAGATTAGTGAAGCAGAAATATTAGGCTAAAATACATCTGTAAAGTCAAAGTTCTCAGGATTTCTCAGCATTTTTGAAACAAATGATCTGAAGAATGACTTCTGTTCAGAGGTTTTACTATATGATTATGTTTTTCTTTAATTTTCTTGATGTTTTAAGGTTAAACGCTTGACATTGAAAATGATTTCTTAAAGTGAAAAATTTTCTTACAATAATGATTTCTTATCATAAAACAAAAATTTTTAAAATTAAATTACAACTTCAAACAACATAAAAAAAGACAATTCAATTAACCTCAAAATTCAATTTGGTTTTTCCTTTAAATTTTCTTCGTTGTTTTTTTTGGAACATATTTGCGGATCCTTTTTAGAATCAATTTTATTTCATTCTTTGTGTTCTGTTTACTATCGTTTGGGAATTTTTTACATTAAATTTCACTGTATGTTAATATTGCTTTCAATCTCATGTTCATGAAATATTTGTATGTTATCAAACAAATACCGGCGGGCTATGAAAATTATTAATAAATTATCTTGGATGGAGATATTATAAATACTTTTCGTTGTCATGATTTTTCCTAAAGAAAATTGGTAACTACCTTTGATGTTTTATGTGGTAATAGTTTAGGATTCAAATAAATTAAGAAACAATGTCTGTGGTTCAGTTAGGATTACCACGATATTAATACGTTTCCTAAGAGTTAATATAGACGTCGATAAATTTAAACATTTTTAATTTAAAATAATTTTTTTTTCTTTAAGCATAACTTTTATCACTTTCATCTTTACGTCTATCAATCATTGCTTGGAAAATTTCATTTATTCTGCCTCCTTAAATACCCGTTCGTCAATAATAATGAAACATAAATCAATTTCAATTACTTTGTAGAATTTTTTCGCCCAAAAAAAGGTTTATTGTTCGTGATGTAAGCTGAGTATTTTTGTTATTATATAATTTGTATTTGAGCTAAAAGGATTGAAATCATGGAAAAAATATTTATTTAGGTATAAGAGTGTAAAACGATTATGTTTATGAAAAGAAATCGAATTTGTGAAATAAATCGAATAAGATTTTGTTACGGCAAAGTGATAAATTTAGTTCGAAAGGAAATAAATATTTGTATTTTTTTGGTGTGATTACATAGTAAACGCGTTGGTTCTTATCAGGTAGTGATACTGAATTTTTTTGTAAATCTAAATATTACAAATTAAAAGATTTCTTTTCTGAGAAGTTTACATAACATCATTTCCATTTAAGATGAAATAAGACTGACCCATCCTCTATCACAGTAAATCTCATTTAAACTCATAATGAACGTAAAGAAAAGAAAATAACCTATATATAATATTTTTATATTCGTATATACGTAAGATAAATAAACACCGTTCACCAAGGCAAAATAAATACAAAAATATTTCTTTAGCATTCATAATGCTCACCAAGAGGAATTCTGTCATCTTAAAAATAATTTTATTCGTTGTGTTGTCAGTATGAAGAATAAGAATGAAAACTTCACCAACAACGAGAAAGTTTCATAAAAAATACTAAAATTAATTTACCTTACCTTCTTTAGTGTTTTTCTTTCTGGCTTTATTTATTATCTTAAACTTCGTCCCAAAGGCTATCTTATATGAATCGTCTAAAAACTGTTTATCATAAACAGACGAAAAAGAAAACTAACAACCTAAGGATAACCTAATTTTCTTCAATATATTCTTTAATTTTAGGTTTTAGAAATAGAATTAGGATTTGTGTTTATTGAATATCCCAAATCACATTAAAGCGAAAAGTGGTTGTTGATTAACACTTGGAAACAAATTTAAAATTTATCAATGTAATATGAGATTGGCTTCTCTGGTTTAATTTGTTTTCATCGATTTGTTTGCAATTTTATTAGCTCCACTTACAAAGTTTTAAAAATATTAGTTTGTGGGTTAGACAGGTTATATGAAATTGGAGAAAAGTGTTTGTTTAGAGCCCGGAACTAAAAAATTATCGTTATTTCATGGATCCTATTTCATTGAACATCTTCACAAGTAATAATTCACCGATTGAAATGTTTAAGTATACACATATATTTTGTTGGTGAATATGAAATGATATTCTGGGTGTCGAGGTTCTGATGGTTTTTCATTTTGGTGGCTATAAACAAGAACAGCTTCTGTAATTTGTACCCGTTTATGCTCTGTGTAGAAGCCTTACTGAACTAGCCAGGCTCGAAAGTTCACCATGCTTATTGGTAACAGGGGCATATTTATTATGGCAGCTGGTTTTTTTAATTCATTCATTACGTTCGTCTACCATTGAAGTTGTGGGTGACCTCGCGCTCACTAGCTTTTGGATTGTTTATTATTTCATTACGCACTAGTTCGTAATAAATATATTACCTTACTGCTACTTGGGTAATTTTGTCATAATAAATAAACAATAATGAAGCGTTCTACATTAAATTACTATACAAAACCTGTATCACAAGTTACAATTTCCAGTTTTGACGTAGAAAAAAAACATTATCTATTGTAATTTTTTTAGAAAACAAATAAATATTGACAAAAACTTGCAAAAAATACAAAGCGTAGCTTATGCTTCTTGAAATGCAGAGAAATGAGTTGTAACAAATGGTGGAGAGTGACTTATAAAATGAGGTGAGACAAAAACATACAATTGCTGAAGATGAGTTTAATCGAATAACGACTCTAGGAATGGCAGCATATTTAATGGATATTTTTGTTTTGTGCGAAACATTTGGGTTTGCTGTAGTTTATAGATTTAAAGGCGGTTTTTTGTAGCAATCGTCTTAGTTTGACTAATTTTCGTTGCATTAATATTCAGAGCAAAAGAAAAATTGGTAAAGCAGAAACTCAGGTCCGTAATAACCGGTATTTATGTGTTATTGTGTTATACATTAGCTAGAAATACCCATTTTTCTTGACAAGTTAGATTTGGTGACACCGGTAACGTGCTATTGAAATCGGTCAAAACTGATATGTCGATAATCAGTTTTGAAATCGGCATTTAAATTTGTTGACAGAAAAATTAAATCAAACAATCGTGTCATTTTTGATTCAGACAGCCGATCTGGATCAAAGTTTAACCTAAAAATTTGTTATTCCTAATTCCATAAGATCGCATGGTCGCGCTGAGACCAGGACACATACACTAATGTTCAAATTACCCCAATACTTAAAAATTATTAAATGATTTCAGAAAAATACAAATTTGTTTTCTGTTGTGTGACGTTTTGCTTATTCACTACAGAAACCGTTGGACAAATCTATCGAGAATTGCGATTTTAGGTGCGTAGAAAATAAAAATACACACATCGAGAGCCAATTTTGAATCTCTGCTAGAAAAACTGTGGTCAATTTGACCAAAGCTTCACATAAAACGTGGTGCCAAATTTTATGTTTCAATGACCTCTGTATGATGGACATGCTCCTTTGGTTCTTGTGATGAAGTCTTAAGTTGTACTGCTCAATCATTCCCTTGAAAGACTATCCCGATATTTAGACTTTATGATCTTTCCCTTACCTATACCCTACATGCTGAATCTCAATATGGTTTCTTTAACTACGCTCTTAATCTGCAAGTGGAGCGGAACCAGTCCTAACAGCATCACCATTGACGGGGTAGGACATGTCCTCATTGCCCCTGTTATGCAGATACAGGCCAGCCTCTGCACCTTTTTCAATTCAGTTTTCCTAGCATTAACCTGGGCTCTTTTGCTGCATGCAACCTCTTCGTAAGTGATGGCTGGTCTCACTATCATGGTATACATTCACCTTAGAATACCTGGCTGCACCCCCATGTTTTACCAGCAAGGTTTTTGAATACCATTAGAGCTCTTACGGCTTTGCTTACCATTGCTTTCATGTGGATTCTTCATAGGAGTTTGCTATGAAGAATTACTCCTAGATATTTAGTCTCCTGTGCAGATTAAATTATGGAGCCCCTCATTATGATGGGTTTCATGTTAAGTTTTCTTTCCTTGGTTAATGGGACCATTTAATGTCCTGGTTACTTAATAAAGATAGAATTTCATCCACCACTAGACTCTACATGGGGGGTGATAAGACTTCCCCTTACGGACAGCCCTAGTGATGCCAAGGATGATTTTGCAATTCTCAGCCTTGGTTTCTACTACTCTAGTTCTCAACATTTCACACATCCAGTCAATAACGGTGTTGTTAACCTTTTTCTCACTTAGAGCCTTCCTGACCGCTCCATGTGAGGTGTTATCAAATGCTCGTTGAATGTCCAGGAAGGCACAGACAGCAATTTCTTTTTTGTCCACCGCCTCTCCTAACTCTTTCGTCAACCAAAATAGCGCAGTTTCCGTTGATCTGACCGTTCTGTATGCGTGTTGACTGTCTTGCAAAGGTGATCTTACCAAAGTTTCGGTTCGTTGGTAGTTGTCGATCACATTTTCCATCGATTTTAACATGAAAGATGTTAAACTAATGGGTCTATGGGACTTCGGCTGAGTTACATCTTTCTTACCTACTTTCGGAATAAATATCACTTTTGCCGTTCTCCATGGTTCTGGAATATGCCCAAGCGGTGCCAGACTACTCTTGAAGATGCCCAGAAGGTACGGTTAGAGCTAATTTTGCTCCCTCTGGGGGAAAGATGGGACTATACCGTCCACTCCTGGTTATTTGTATGGCTGGTAAGTGCCTATGGCCCACTTAATACGGTCCTCTGTAAAAGTGAGACCGTGACCCTCCAGTCCTCTGTGCTTGGTCTTTTTGTATTATTCTAACCGGTGTCTTCTGTACACGCGCTTATGCATCCCGGAAAGTGTGTTTCTAGAAAAAGAGCAGCTCTCTTTTGCTCATCATCCGTATGCGTTCCATCCGGCCTTCTCAACGAAGTTTTCATCTCAACACCGTCCTTTGCCAGAGCCTTATGCAGCCTATCCGCTACAAGCGCTGCCGAGATATTATCACAAAAGGTTCTGAAGCTTTGCCCTCCTGATTTCTTTATTGTAGGTGGTAAGCACCCTAGTATACACTTCCCAGTTTCGGGAGTGCTTTACTCTATTAAAAAGTCTCCGTCCTTCTGTTCTTAAATTTGACAACTCCTTGCTCCACCAAAACGCTTCCCTCTGCTCTTTTACCTTAGTAATTGGGTAGCTGCCTTCAAACGCCTTGAATATTGCCAGGTTTACCTCCGCTACAGCATGTTCCAGCGCGGCGTATTTTTTACTGTACCTCTAACAGTTACTAGCTGTAGACCTTCTTTTAAGTTCTCCTCAAATTGATCCCACCTGGTGTTATTGGGGCTCCGAAACGGAGTTGATTGCTCTTTTGTACTATCCAGTTCAAACATAATCATTATATGATCCGAAAGGGAGGGTACATTAGATACTTCTTAATATTAAATCTAAGACTACCTGTTTTGCCTTTGTGACAAAGGTGAGTGTATTCCCGACGATAAACACACTGAGGTTTTTTTTTAAAGTTCTAACGGAAACTCACCTCTCTGGTTTGTATCCGTACTTCCCCATGTCTCGTTGTGAGCATTTGCATCAAAACCGATGATAAGAGGCCACTTCTTCTTGTTGCACCATTCCACCAGTTCATATACCTCTGTTGGCGGTATCTGTGTCCCGTCCCCAGCATAGTATGCCGATGCTACCACTCTCTGACGGCGAATGTCTCCGAGTGTGATGGTAGTTGATATGGTCACCAGGTCCCTGTTAAGAAAATCTGAAAGACAAATATAATTAATGTTTTCCTTAATCGTAACGCACGCTCTGGGTGAGTTTGCATTAGTATCCCATACTACCTAAGCCTCGCTATTTGCAAGGTCCCGCACCTTGTTTTTGTGGATCCAGGGTTCCTGTATCCGCGTGAGTCCTAGTTGTTTCTTAGTGAATATCCTGGCCACTACAGCTGACGCTGCTATGGCGTGGTGGACATTCACTTGTGTCACACAAAATATTCCTGCCCCCTTCATTGGATGTTGTCTAATTTTGTTATATATTTACCACCTTACTGAGTGTCGTTACGTTGCAACTGCCCCCTTGTTGGTGATGGTATCGGAGGTGCTTCCCCCGAGATGCCACCAGTCGTTTTCTCCTCCGTTCTTTCCAAAGGACAAAGACTTTGCCAAACCAATAGTTAAGGGTATTCCCTATATCTCCGATAAGGCTGTTTTTGTTGATCTTCTCCTGGATGAGGATTATCATCCAGGATAGCCACCTTAATCGTCTTAATTACACCAGTATAGCTGGTGCCTGGTTTGAGATGATCTTGGTCTCTGTATTGACGGGTGACTATCATAGGCTTCTTTGCTGATTTTTCATGCGGTGTCGTAACCTCTCTGGCATGCTTCACATTCTCAGCTGCGACGGTTGGGGTCTTTCCGCTCCAGAGCCTTCTTTTTAGAGTATCCTATAGACATCCCCTCCACGAGGAACCTTAGGTACTACCTTATACCAGCACCCCTGAATGCCCGCCTTAGTGGTTCGTCCAGACCCCCGAGCTAACCTAAAAGTGGTAGAAGTGAACCTCTATGCTTTTCTTTGGCATAGTGCTATTTCCTGCCGGCATGGAAGCTTTACTGGTCCCGGCCACAGCAGTATCACTTACTGCAGATACCTTCACATCAGCAGCATGACAAGGAGACTCGCTCCTGCGCCTGCCACTTGTGCCTGCTTCCCTCGTCAACGCGGTGAAGTTCAGTTTTTTATGTTTGTTCAAGTTTTTGTTTAGTTTTAAATTCATTATTATTTTCCATTTTTTTACCACGAGTTTCACGGGAAGGTAGGTCGACCAAGTCAGAGCTCTGATAACTTTGTCAAAGCAAAATACGCCTGGAGGTCTTCCGGTATCCAGGCGGTTCCGTTAGCAACTGAGTTATTTGAATGGGCTCCAGCCCGGCCGATCATCGGCACGGCACGAGTCGCACGACATCTTGATCCAGTGCATTTGCTAATCATTTAGCGTGGCCTGCTCCACACCTGGTTAATGATCGAGTGCATGGAAAGAGCACGTAGACCCGGAGGCGATAGCATTATAAAGCATGATCGCAACTAAGAGATGTGTTGCTTATTGGTGCCTGGCAAAAACTTCCATCTTGAATGTTTTAAGAACTGAGTATAATATTAAAGAGACAGTTGTGTTTACTGATCCTTCAAATCAAATAGTAAATCATCACCTTTATTCTTTACGTAAGCTTTAAACTTTATCTCTTCCTTGGTATAGCCTTGTATATCCAACAAAATTAATTATGAACAAAAAAAACTCAAATCTAAATTTATTTATTTAAATTGTATTCCAAAAACATAAAATTTAATTCCGAAAAAGTAAATATAATCAAAACTAAATCCATAATTAATTATTATTTGATGTTGATGAACATGTCTGATTTACACCAATTAATATCTTTACTAAGAAAAACAAAAAATAAATAATGTTTCTAACTAAAGCAACGAGTCCTTCTTTTAATTTATTCGAAGTTTTTTTTTTGTGTTTTGTATCCTTTAGAATAATTAATTTCAATTATTTTTGTTTCTTAATTTTTTAATTGAAACTAAAGATGAAAATTATAAATTATTTTGTTTTTCCATTATCATTTATTATGTACATTAATTGCAAACTTGTAAAAAGCTTTGGATGGTTCTGCTCATTTATAAATCGTTGAAAAAATAGAAAATCATGAAGACTTAATTTGTGTTCGGACTTAAAATATTTATGTTTACAGAAGCACTTAAGATATTTTTGTTTATTTATGATAAATTTTTAACTGGTTATGGGATGTGGCTAGCGGCTTTCTTAACAGGCAAAATATTAACACTCATGGGAAGGGGAAAGGGGGTATTAAGGAATTTGTATAGTTGTCCGGTTATTAAAGGTTTCCTTAAGTTCCTTATCATCATCACTTTTTTAACAGAATCGATTAATTTGTTGACATTTATAAGCAATAAAATCATGACACACTACAACTTGTCTTTCTTATACGGCTGGTTGGTGCACGTTTTTAATGACCTCAAACAAATTTAAACCAGAAACCTGAATAGCAAGCTACACATCATTTAATTAGATAAAATGTCCTTAGATGGCATATTCAAGTTTGTTCAAAAATATTTTCCACTCTTTTGATAATAACGAAAATAGAGCTTTTTATTGCAGTTCATATCAACAAATTATAGCTAAAAATAACACAAGAAAACTAGCTTAAGGACATTTTGTCAATCGGTCAATGCTTAGGTAATTGAACTTTTACTAATTATGAAATACGACAACAAAATAATGTAATGTTCTAGAGCAAAACGTAAACGGTAACAGTATATCTGTTTTCTTTTACTTGCCTCAAGTATAAATTCAATAAACAACAAAAAAAAATAATTTTGCAAAATATTGTTGTAAGAAAAACAATGAAATTGCTTCACACCTTTAAGGCAAAATTTATAACAAACATTTCTAATAAATTGCCATTTTTATTATGTATTTTTAGTGTATCGTGTTACGATCACGTTTTTTATGTATGTTATTTTGATTTCCATTTTATTTTTAGTCCTAACCTTAAATTAATATTAGATTCGTATCCTAAACTAACAAAAAATGTTCTAGAAATTCTTTTTTTGTTATCGATATATGTTTTTTTTGTTTTGGGATGGAAGATAAATTTTATTTTAAAAATACTCGTATTACCATATTCGTTTAGTTGTTGCACAAACCATTAGTTTCGATTATGGGAGAAAGTAGATATTGTACAACAAACTACAAAAAAGTCGGACAAGTGCGAATAAAATTCGCTCGCCAAGGGTTCCGTGAATGTAAAAAAACACAATATCAAAAATAAATGACGTAAAGTTATGTTGTAAAGTCTTTATATCGCCAGACTATGGACGCATAACATAATAAATATTTAATCGTAGACGTCAATAGTAAATGTCAATCACATCTACATTGATCAAAAATGTTACTTAAGGTTAATTCTTATTCATAGCTGTTTATGTTAACTAAAGAAAGATTTAGCCAGCTTCTAAATGGTTTAAATTGAAAATATATTTTCTATAAATCAGAGTCAAAATTTAGGGTGGTGGTGGTATACATATACTTAAAATAAAACTTTTTTAACAATAACTAAAAACTGTGCGTCGCAAAATTCTAAAAAATATTGCAATGTTTCCTAAATTTCTCTTTCAAATGATATACCACTCGCTCGGGTCAAAAAAGTTTTTTTTAACGGGGGGTTACACCCCCTTAAACACACAGAAATATAATTATTTGAGAGTTCGCTATAATTTTCGTTCAAAATATAGCAAACTTCCTGTCTCTGTGAATTTTTTCTGTCTATCAGTGTCAAAACGTAGGGGAGGCGAACGGTCTGAAATTTGCATATTTTTTAGAATAACTCAAAAACTGTGCACCGCAAAGTTCTAAAAAAAATTGCAATGGTTCTTAAATTTGCTCTTTCAAATGATACCCCCCCCCCCCACCCGCTTGGGTCAAAACAGTTTTTTTCACCCTTCCCCAACACAATCCATAAAAAGTACAAAAATATAATTATTTGAGACTTCGCTATAATTTTCGTTCAGAGTTTATCAAGCTTCCTGTCTCTCTGTGAATTTTTTCAAATTTTTCTGTTAATTTAGCTCGAAATGCAAGGGGAGGGGGGTACCAACTTTTGTGTCACTTTTTTGACCAATAATTCAAAAACTATGCATTGCAAAATTCTGAAAAAATCGCAATGTTTCTAAAATCAAGTGCTCTTTCAAATGACACCCCTCTTGACTGGTTCTAAATGATGTTTTTACCCCTTAACATTCCCACCCCTTTAATAAATATAGTTATGAGTATCTGCCACTTCTCTATATTTTTCATTAAAAACCTACTCATTTTTCTATCATTCCAAATATATTTCAAGATTTTCGATGAAATAGGGTCGGAGTTAATCAGAGCAATAAAACATAGAGAAAACGTCATTTTTCAGAATTATACAACAAATGGTGAGGTGTAAAATTCCAAAACACATTTTTAAGGAATGCTGAAATGAAGCCCTTGCATATGATACCCTACTCGCCTCGATAAAAAAATGTATGTTCTCAAAGGCTTAACATCGTACCTCTGTAAAACAAACGAACACAACTTTATTTATTTTTTAACCCGCCATCTTGTGTGGATAAATTAGTTTTATAAGCACCTCAAATTTTAAGTTCATCGGATTAATGGTTCACGAGATAATCGAAATAATGTGGAAAACACGTTACACGTTGTACTCTCACCCATAGCGTTTCGTATTAAAAACGGAACCCTAAAAATCAGAGAATCTTTTTGAGTTTAAGCCATTTTAAAAGAGCTGACTATTAAGTATTCTATGAAAGTTCTATACTGCTGTAAGTTTAATTGTAATTTTTTAGTTTTCAAGGAAATGTCAATAAAAGGTTTCGTTGCAAATATTAAAATATAAAACAAAACTTGATTGATTCGTATTTGATATTTGATCTGAAGGGGTGTCACGTTTACACATTGTTTATTTATTTACAATTAAATGTGTAATGATTTATTATTAAAATAGAAATATGAAGAAATTGTGTTGAATAATTTTGTTCTGGATATATAATAAAAAGTTCGATTTAAATTTAAAAAAAATTTTGAAATATATTTAAAAAATGTTTAAAACATGTGCAAGTTTTTTAATTGTTGAAATGTGATATGCTTTTCATACAAATTATTATGCTTTGTCATAATTTTCGTTGAAACACTTGACCTAAAAGCTTTGAATATCTCCAGATGCCATGTTGACTGTTTTCTTTTACTATACACTCAGAATTATTAATTAACGACGAAGTCTAAAAGCACATATTCTAAACAAAGTAACGAAAAAGTGGCCTCCGTTTGGGCATCGAACCCCGTGTTCATGAGTTGCAAGGCTAGCGCTAGTCGCCGCAGGGTCTACGTGTGCTTGCTCTGAAACATGTCACATCCTTGTGTCACATCCTTGTTACACACAAAATGTTGCATACACTTGCTGCATACACCTGGCTGTTGCATGCAATCCATCTGTATGACTGACCGTTCGTTGCGACACGTACCGATAATTAGCCTGACAGAGGATAACGAGCTCCCTTGGATACCTGGCAGCCACCAAGAGTAATTAAGCTTACCATGTTACAGCGCACTGACATGAAGTGGAGCATATCATCTGAAAACATGAATATTGAAATAAACAACATAAGAAATAGGAACACACAACTAAGTGGAAGAATACCACGAGGAGCAGTAAGTTCACAAGAAATGATCGTAGAAACACGTAGAGAAACCTTCTATATGGTCCGCAACGAACAAAACTACCGGTTGCAACAATAATCCAGAGGGCAGAGAACGGAAGCTACCGCGTAGCTGTAACGAAGTAATTTGATGCTCGAGGACGTGATTGGATAATTCCCGGATTTACGGAGCTACTGTTTTTCCCTATACATCAAATTTGCATTGGCCGCGACTTTCGTAACATTTTTATCATACTTAATTCATAGTCATCGGTTAATGTATTTTCCGTTACACTAATTTGGCATTACAATAAAAATAATTTTTTTATGTGTAATACACAGATTTTGAGTCACACTGCGTTCTCACAAGCATAATTTTGCTGTAATGATTAAGTTATTTCTCCGTAAACTCAAACCATAGCCGCTATCTGCTGTTGTTGTCGTGAAACCTAAAATAGTTGTGCATATTTGTCAACTCGTTTTCCTACCTTAGAATTGTATCCGGCAATCAGTATAGATATTGTCCTTGAACCGTCACATTTATTATTATCTATTCTTCTTTCCGCTATATACATATATACAATTCTTATCCGCGATGTTCTGCTATAAATCAATCATAGTTTGATTTTTAATGTCTGTTGGTTGTAACAATTTCCTATCAGATACCCTAATAATACAGAGTTCCAATTACCTGTTAAATTTAGATTTGGTTTCATAAAATTACTGAATTCTAATTATAAATGATATGATCAAGTTGTCAGACATTGTTTAACGTAAGAAGTTCGCACAGATCATTTAGAAACAACCTATTGATTTGGTCAATTAAATTAGTTGTCTAAATTGATTTAGTATGTGTGGTACAATTTGTCATCAATTGGAACGCAGTCTTAACGTAATTTCGTTTCTACTTGAGTTCCTTGATTTCGTTATTCCTCTGTAGTTTTCTAGTAATTAATGAATCACTGTAAAACTATTATAAAATTGGTTGTTCCTTCTCATTCCACACTCATGTTGATTACATGAATATTTCTTTTAGAATTCTAAGACACTAGAAATGAATGTATTCAATTGAATAGAATGAAAAAATATGGAGGGGCTGAAATCTCACAGCTCTGAGATATCAAAACTTCGGTCTGGGTTAAGGATTTTGATATAGTTTTCGGCAAAAAACTTTTATGAGGACATGGTTTTTAGTTTTGGGCAGCGATGTATATCAAACATAACTCTTTGTTAAAGTACAAGTATTTTTTATCTTTGTTTAAAAATTTATTACAAATCTAACACGAAACATCAATACGTTACCGGAAAATCATAATCAAAATTCCAAAAATATTGTAAAATTAAATAAAATCAAACTTTTTCAAAACTCCAAAAATATTCCAAAAATTGGAATAAAATCAAATATTTAAATTTTTTCTAAATTCCAATAATATTTCAAAAACTCTTAAAAATTCAAACTTTTTCCGAAATTCTAAATATATTGCAAAAATTATTACAAAATCAAAAATACAAACTTTTTCAAAATTCCAAAAATATTTCAAAAACTATAACAAATTCAAAAATGTCCAAGTCCAATTTCATTTTAAATTACATTTACGTCATAAAAACAGCTACATTTTTTTTTCCAAAAAATTGGCTAAAAATAAATGAAATCATTTTTTGACACACTTGACATTATTTTTTGACAAACTTATAATGCCATAATTGTCTATAATAATAATAAAACTTAATTACAAACAAACAATAAATAATATTTTTTTTTTCCGAAAAATTGGGTAAAACACTAAATAAAAATCTTTCTTTTGACACACTTGACAACATTTTTTTGACAAACTTATAATGTCATAATTCTCAATAATAATAATAAAACTTCATTTCAAACAAACAATTGATTTTATTTTTTTTCCAAAAAATTGTGTAAAAAAATAAATAAAAATCTTTCTTTTGACATACTTGACAACATTTTTTTGACAAACTCATAATGCAATAATCTAGATTTTGATCTCACATACCAATCCCGACCATCAAGATTTCTCCAAATTCAATGTTCCTACTCGTAATCACTTAAAATGAACTTTTTTTAAGCAAAAAATATGCAAATTTTCTTGTTTTGACTTCCGGTACAGTTATCGAACTCATCGTCCTTTCGGCTCTTTCCATTGAGTAAACCTATTTGTAGAAAAATAAAATTTTGAAATCCGTCCAACGGTTTTCTAGATTTCGTCAGTTGTGACGGCCGGACGGCCGACAGACAGACGCACATTTTTTTTTTTGCTTTTTTAGAATCAGTAGGTCGTAAAACGTCGAGAAATGCCAAAAAAGTGGGGGTAAGAATTTCACTTTGAGCTCATGAATGTAATACTTAGGTCTTTCAGACCGAAGTAATTGCTTTGAAAAGTGAAAGATCCGTAACAAAAGTTTTATCTCTATTCCGGTCGGTTCGGGAACCGAACCGGCGTCCCTCTGATCAAAGTTTACATGGTAAACCATTTAACCAACTCGACCAGCGACGAGATAAAAATTTGTTTTTGGACGATCGACTTAACATCACAATTACTTAATTCATTTTTAGTGTCAATTTTTTGTCTTATTTTTGTCTTATTTTGTCTTATTTAATTGGTGAGTAATTGTGGGGTTGGACGTGCTGATCGTGGTTCTCTCACCGAACGGGTCGCCAGAGTCTCATTTTTTCACTATTTTTTTTCCATTTCCGTATATATCATGTTTATCGCGTACATTTCCGTATTTGTGCTGGAGTAGCAGGAATTACAGCTCGATCTCAATGCTGTCGCTAGTCAGGAGCATATAAATAACTTCAACCAGTTACGCGACCTGCTATGCCTCTTCGTTGTCTAACAACGAAGAAAGCGCTTCATTACATAGCTTCGGCGTCCAGCATCTTGTTAAAATGTGATATTATAAGAATTCATGTGGGCCAGCTGTAAACCCTAGGGTCTAATCAGGCAGTCTGCAAGACTAACTTAGACGTAGAATTAGTAGAGCGAGTACAACACGGATCATGAGATTCCTTATGTCCTACAGCACCGGCTTAGGCTACAAATGCAACAAAATCAGTTGAAACGGTTTTAGTGGCGGGATACTATTCCTGAGCCATCCTATGTGCAGAAGAACTGAGCAAGATCGAAGGAGCCATGGTGAGTCTAATGTCAGAAGATTCTTACTACAAGAGTCAGCTGGGAGGCATAAACTTCAAACCGGAAAATTGTTATGTAGCGATGATGAGCACTTAGTCAACTGCCTCTGTGCAGTTTAAAAAAGAGTCAAGACAGTTAAGCATGAACTTATGGCGAAGTAGGGAAATGAAATAATTTAAAAAACTTTAAATCTTTTTCAAGATTTAATGTCGTATTGCTGGCTGGAAATATTCTCAGTTATTAGCAAAAACACGTTAAATGAATCGTGGCAGATAGGTGAATTGAGATGGAGGAAGTCGGTGAGATTTGAAGATAGTTTCATTGGAATTTAGGTTGACAGAGCTGTGTTGATTTCCATCTCAGATAATAAAGATAGGATGTATCAATGTAGCATGGATACATTGTGCTACAGAGAGTGAGGCATCGCTACTGCTAGGAGAGTGGCAGAGTTGTTCTCACCCGATCATTCATAATGGCAGCAGCAAGTTATTATTACGTGACCCAGGCGAACATCAGCAGTAGTGGTAATGATGTTTAGTAATCAACAATTAGAGGTTACGCGTTAATATGGCAGACAGGTACATAACAACCAGAGAGATATAAAATTCAAACTAATTCAAACTCAAAAAGAGCTCGCATTACACAGCGACACAAAAAAAAAGTATCCGAATCTGGGGTCGAGACACAGTTAGTCCTATGACTTTTGCGTGACGCGTTGAATCTGAATCCGGTGTCAGAATTTTCTCAACGGGTCTTGGTTCAACTCTAGCCTCAGAATAACTTAAAAATCACAGATAAGCTCTGAAAACCAATATTAATTATAATCTGGAAATTTTATATTGCGGACAAAATGGCGGATCCAAAATGGCCAACGAATTACAGAAAAATACTTCTTAAATCACGAAAATTTTTGTAAGGGGGTTTTCGCAGTCGCTGATTTCAAATTTGACGTTCATTTTAGAAAAAAACAAAATGGCGATTCTAAAATAGGTGACAAAATTTAGTAAAACGAGTCTGTTGCCCTCAAAAATTAGTGAAAGGGATTTTCGCGGTCGTTAATTACGAATCTGACTTTCAATTTTTGAAGAACAATGGAGATATACAAATTTAATGATTACATCCCATTGCATAAGCACATACACACAAACACACTCTCGCACACTGATTTAGATATTAAATGTCTTATTAAGAATTGAATGTCAGATTCATAATTAACGACCCCGAAAACTCCTTTCACTAATTTTTGTAGGCCACAAGCTCATTTAAATGAATTTTGTCACCCATTTTAGAACCTCTATTTCTTTTTTTTTTTCGAAAATGAACGTCAATTTCGTTATCAAGGACCCCGAAAACCCCCTTACACCAAATTTTCGAGAATTAATAAGTATTTTTCTGTAATAGTACGTTCATATTACGATGAAATCAAGCTCGAAATCATCTAAAATCCAAGTTTTCAAAAAACCGTTCACATTATTATTAATATGATTAAGCATGACATTTATTTGTAAATTATCAAAAAATAAGCAAAATTTTTAAATAAATATGTTATGTTAGAAATATCCAAACCAATTTGTCTGTTTTTCTATTATTTTTGAGTCAAAACTTTCAATTACCAAAAAAAAATTCTTTTGTATGACTCAAAATATTATTAAAATTTTACAATAGCCATGTTTTTATTTAGATTCAAAACAAAATATTTGCTTTATTAAATGTCACTTTAGAAATAAGGATGCAATTTTTTTTCGAAAATCGAAAACTCAGGGGTGCTTAGTGTGATTTTAAATAGATTTCATTGAAATCATCTTTCAACATGATTTGGATTTTGTATACAAAAATTAACCAAAACAAGCTGATAATCCAGCTGAAATCATAAATAGTTTGAAATCATGGTAATGTGAACGTAGTATAATTCGTCGGTCATTTTGGATTCGCCATTTTGTTTTTCCAAAAATAAATGTCAGATTAATAATCAGCGACCCCAAAATCCACAAATATAAAATTTCCAGATTATGTGAATAATTAGTATTAATTATGAGAATTTATCTGTAATTTTTAGGTTATTTTGAGGCTGCGGTTGAACCAAGACCCCTTGAGCCAATTTTGACGCTGTTTTCGGATTCCATGAGTCAAAATTCATGTGTCTCACTCGACCCCAGATCCGGATTCTTTTTTTTGTATTTTTCTGTAATGCGTCGACCATTTAGAATCCGCCATTTTGTTTTTCCAAAAATAAATGTCAGATTCATAATCAGCGCCCCAAAAACCCCCAATATAAAATTTTCGGATTATTTGAATAATTAATATTGATATGGAGAATTTATCGGATTCGGAATTAGCGCATCAAAATCCATAGGACTACATGTGTCTCGACCCCAGATAATGATATGTACTTTTTTTTGTGTGACTGTGTTATGTTTAGAAAAAGTATTAATTATTTTTGTTGTTCAGAATTCCTTACCTGCCGAAAGCCACACATAGGTGTATTTGCTGATAAGGGATGGTAGCATCAGCCCATTTCGCTGGAGATAGGATGTCGACGTCATCTACGGCAGTACATAAGTAAATTTGGGGGTGCAACGCTAAGAAGTGTTTCTTCAGTATTTCTTCAGTATTAACCCAAAAATTAAGAAATAATTTTTGTTTTCTTTATTTAGCTGGACTTTATAATTGACCCTCGGTTTCTTTCGCATTTTGCTTAGTCATCAAGTTTATGAATTTTATTATTTAGTCTATATTGTTTTAAATTTCATAAAACAAGCAAAATGTGTGAAAGGAAGTTTTGGCTTTTATAAGAAATCAAATCCACCGAATAAAAAAATCTTTAAGATAAACATATTTAATGGAATTTTCGTTGATAATTATGTTCGTTTTTTATTACAATTATCTGGAGAGGATAAAATATTTATCTATGAATACGCAATTTTTCTTCGTGATATTGTTGAAAAGTGGAGGTAATTAAAACAAAATTTGCGTATTCCTAGGTTTTGGTATTGACCATTACAGGACAGGACGAAAGGAGGAGATCCCTGAACCACATTCGTTCTGAAAATTGTATTAATAAGTTGAGAGTTGAGCTCGAACCCACACTTACAATTACAAAGATCTCATGTTCTACTGACTGAGACGGCCGTGCTAAATGAGAATAGTACACTAAACAAAAAAAAAGGTTTGATTCCTATAAAATTATTATTTGCAACTCTAAATTGGAAAAGTATTTAATGATTCGATTCCTATAAGAAAGTGAGAAATCAGCAACGAAACAAAATGAGACGGGCTAATACTTATCGGCACTTTATGATCCCGCGGACTCTGAGTTGGAGTAAAGTTTGTATTTCGTCAAAGAGCTAAGGGGTGACGGAATAACTGGTGATGGACTTAGCTATGGTTTCCGTAAATACCATCCCACCCTGCGCTGTTTCGTCATGCCGTGGTTTCTTAATCAGTAGAGCATATAGCCTGTTACGGTGTTCTTGGCGGGAACGTGTGTAGTCTGTAGACGGTAGCAGAGATGAAATGGTCTGTTATTTGTGCCACGGTCGTTGCGTACAAAACAACACTACAACTAATAGCTTTTTCTCCTTACAGGATGTTTTGATGTTATCTTTGGAAGAGTTGAAACATGGTTAGAGAATACTAAAATTTGGGTCTCTGAGCCATAGCTAGACCACATATATTTCCTTGCCGGATTAAGGTCATCACCGGAGCAACCTATACAAATCCAGTTTTGTTAAATTTAGTATATTGCAAATTAAAATTTTGTGAATTTCATTTATTTAAAAATTGAATATCTTTTGAGGTTGTGAAAATGAACTTTAATCAAAATGATGAATCACACTTATATTTACATGTGAGCATAACCTTTAAACTTCATTTTTGGTCTACTAAGATCTACTCTCGACGTAGTTAATTGAAACCATTGACGAATATATGGATTCAGTTTTCTTGGAAGGGGTTTCATGTTGCCAGAATTACCAGAATTAACCAAAGTTTCTTCAACTTAGATGATAAATGTTTTCATAACATCAATTTATCTTTTAACTGATATTTTATTTAACAAAGTTTATTAGTTCAGTGGTTAACAAACTGTCAAACTTTTTCCATTTAAATTTCATGTTAAAGGGTGTTATTCTGTAAAGGTCAGTTGATAAATACTTCGATAATAACAAGATTAATTTTTGACGTATCATTAAAGTATTTGATTGAAATATAAAACACGTAGAGAATAATTTTCTTCACCGTTCATTTCTTGTAACAAACCTACATGCATAATATAAAATCAAATGTTGGAGAAACTTATTAAAATACATGTCAACATAATGGTTCTAAAACTTTTTCCAACTTTATACATGTATTTAATATCGGAAATTATTTTGTAATTCCATAACATATATGTTACTACAGTAGTTGACTAACACAAAAAATAATCAATGAACTAACTACTCGCCCCCTTGTTCAATCTACTATATTCTACTTCAATATTTTATTTATTGTTCTTGTTCAATAAATTTATTTCTGATTTATGTAAAATAAATTCCATGATTTTTTTTATGTCTTTCATTCGTGTATCAACTTCAAGAATTTTATTGGTATAGATTAAAACTTTAAATATCCTTCAAGATCCTTATAGGAAAAAGAAATCAGTATTTTTTGTTGATTTTTCAACAAGAAAAAATAAATATTTCATTGTTGTTTCGATGTAGAGTTTTTCGATTTTTTCTTTCATTTTAAACGAGTTCAATCTTGTACAATTTATGTGCTTTTTGTTTTAATTTGGTAAGGCTTAGAGGTAGAAAACGAATGAACAGTTTAAGTGTTGAAAATTTAATTTTTTTCCGGAAATTGGTTGTCTATTTATTTAAAATTTAGAAAATGTTAAGCTTGTTAGATTATTAGACTAATCCAGTACATACAAGGTGACGGTTTTTCTTTCTATAAGCACTGGACTCGCCAATAAAATATTTCTCTCGCTAATAGTCGGTTACGAAGCGGTTAACTAGAATGCTGAAGCAATTTACTTTAAAATTGTTTTAACCGAAATTTGAAACTGTCCAAACCAACATTAATATTTGTCTTCATTGTTAACACAGCATAACGGATCATTGTCAAATTACATCGACAACCTTCTAAATATTTTGGTGCAATGATTTAGTTTGTTTACGTATCAATTACCGGTTCATTTTGGTTCAAAAACTTTTGTAGTTACATTAAATTCTCAACAATCGCCTATTTATTTTGGTGCAACGATTTTCGCTACAATACAATTTTTTCAACAAACAGGTGTATATTTACACGCAACAATTTTTGCTAGTTACAGTCAATTTTCAAAAATCACCTGTTTAATTTTGGTGCAGCACTTGGTTTATCCATATAATTTATTTTATTATAATATGTTATGTTGAAACAAATCATTAATTTATATAATTATCTCGACAATCACCTATTTTGGTGTATTATGAATTGTTGGTTTTATGTAAGTTTTGTGGAGGGCGGGACGCTGAACAAATCATGGGGTAAGTGAAATTTGTTTAATTATAATTTGCTAGTCGTAGATAATGGAGGGCTAAAGATGGTATTTTGCTCTTTTCATCTTGCTGAGTCATCAAATCAGTGGCAGATTTCTAAATAGGCTAGCTCGGATGTAGCCTACGGCGGCAAATTTTCGTATGCGGCAAATTTTTTTGCGGAAAATTTTAAAAATATACAAATTTTTCGAAACAGAAATTTTTTTGCGAGGGTGAGAGCCGCCCGCCACTATACACAGAGTATCCAGATTAAATCAATCAAATTTGCAAAATTAATCTATACTCGAAACATAGCGGCGGCATGCTCTACAGTTTGTATTTTATTAATTATTTTGTATTTTATTAATTATTTTTGCCAGATTTGCACGTTCTTCATTAAAAGTGTAATCTTAAAATACTTGTAAATAACGTGACCTTGAAATTTCGAAAAAGTTCGCCTCAATCGCTTTTTTTGGTCGCTGCGCTCGCATTTGATTATTGTTTAAAATATGTTAGGTGGCAAATTTGTAAATCCGCCACTGCATCAGATCCTACCTTATTTTTAACATTTTTTTAGTACCCCTAAAAACGTGCATTAAGTTTTTGTAAAGAACCGCGGGTAAAGTTTATCGAATCCACATACTGAAGCTAGAGGAAACAATCTCAAGGCACGCGAATTCGTCAGGATTGTTTATGGTTATAGTCCATCTGCTTTTCCCTTATTATAATAAAGCAGAAACATACAAAAACACAGATAAAACAAGTCAGAAATAATTGAAAATATTTTACAAATTGAATAACAACAACCAACAAACACAGACAAGGCTTTCTACCGTGTGGAGGAAGGAACTCGAAAATACTTTCTCAAAGTAGGGAACTGCTCTTATAGAGCAGGGATCATTTAGGTGCGTAGCATGAGCTACAATTTAATTGTTCTTAACTCAAGACCAACATATTAAACAGAAGTGGTTGAGTATTGTCTTCCACCACCAATACGATTTGAATTGCAGCATTCAGATTTAATTTACACAGAAGAGCCGGTTATCTTGATTATCTTGACTTTTTTTTACTAGCATGGATATCCTTGCATATCTTGACTATCTTAACTATCCCTACTATTTTGAGTATCGTTATTATTTTGACTATCTTGACCATCTTGAGTTTCTAGACTATCGTGACTATATTGGCTATCTTGGCTATATTGACCATCTGACCTAATTATCTTAGCTTTCTTAACTTTCTTGACTATCTTGACAATATTGATTAGCGAGACTAAGGGAGTGATAGGAAGGAAACATGACGTAAACTTAAGTGATTCAATACCTGAATCTTGTGATATCCAAAAACAATACCAACAACTCCATATAACCAACAACTCTATAAAATCCATAAAAATCATTTTATTTAGACATCTGAGATATGGAAACTGGTTGTGATGAAATTTTCTTTAAAACATAATATGGCCTGCGAAACAAACTTGAATTTCCTTCGAGACAAATCTGAAAAAGGGGAAACAGAAACAGGCGAAGTATATTAAAATTTGGCGTCCATATTTTGATAAAGAGTTTGATTCGAATTGAAATATTATAGATCGAATTATCTATTTTAATGATTTGTAAGTGTCAACGCCAGGATCAATGTTCTGCAAATAAATTCCAACATTTTTAATTAGAATTTATACTCCACCAATCGGGAACACTGCTCCAGCGTTGCTTTCAATAATTTGATTCTGCTCGACCTAAAAAGGTAAATACAAATCCCTAAAATATACGTTTTTCACGAAGCAAATATTGTACTTACATTTTTAAGTAGATATGACATATATTTTTAAAAACAAAACTCAAGATATAATAGTTGCAAATGTTAGGTGCGCTCATTCATTTTTGTTTGTATAAAATAGACGTCTGTGATGCTTGCAATTGCAGTTTTGTTCTTAATTTTGTGGCTCTTAAATTCTTGTTTTTTTTATATGTAATATCCCTTGCAAATGATTAGTCATCGGCATATGTAGTTTTGATATTCAACTGTACTCATCGAGTTTATATAGAATTGTTTAATTTTCATCGCTGATTATAGTTATCGTCATATGTAATTTTCAATATTCAACTGTACTCTTCGATTTTATATATAGTTATTTTAAATTTCATCGCTATTGTTCGTTATCATTTTTCACCACTATAATAGAAATTGAAGCGTGGTGCGGAATTAATTTTGTATGAACATACAGACCACTACGTCAAATCTCAACCGGCCGCATCAGCAAAATTTAGCGTTATTCATAAGACCTTGAACATAACTCCCAAAACATGTTTACGGTATCACAAAAAGCAAATATTATAGTGATGTTGGAACATTTTATAAAAATTAAAAGTGATCCGTTTGTTATGGGACACGAATGTAGCCAAAACTGCCTCTCAACAAACAAACATTTTTTTTCAAAACAAACATTTTGAATGGATCCAGAACCATCACCGTATTTCCAATTCTTGTTATTATCCTTTCATGATTTGCTTTTTTGCTTGGCAAATGGTATTTTGGTTTTGGATTATAGTTTATTAAACTCAAAGTGCTAATTACTGTAGAATATTTGTATGATTTGAACCAAACCGTGAGATGTGAACCATCTCTCCCATTAGACAGAGCTTTGTAATGATGAGAAGTGCGCGAGGTTTTTAACGAAAATTAACGAAATGCGTTACATTTTTGGGGTGTTAGTGGGGTGGGGTGTCATTAGTTCCCTATTTACATTATTCTGTCGGCAGCGGACACATGCATTAGTTGACGTATTTCAAAATTTTCATGTTTGCGAAGACATGCGGTGTGTTTAATTGCATATTTTTTTATTTCTTTATTCACAAACTCTATCTTTAAGTCTCTATGGAAGTCTTCGTTTCTGATGTACCACGGGGCATTAACATTTCAACGCAGAACTTTGTTTTAGAACGACTGAATAATTTTCGCGTTCGTTTTCTTAGTACAGCCCCATAGATTGATTGTAGACGTACGGTACACTGGTTTCAATATTTGACGATACAGAAGCAGTTTGTTTTGAATAGATAATACTGAGTTTCTTCAAAGCAACCTTTCTAAATTTTAAATTCAGTTCTTCTTTCAGGTCAGCATCCATTGTCATATCAAGGTACTTCGCCGTATTTGCAAGAGCAACTTATGTTGAGTTGATTTTCAGAGGTATTTGACTTACTTTTTGAGAATGAGAGGATTTTCTTTCATTCAGCTTAATTCGCCATCTTTTTTTTCAATTATGAATTAGTAGCGTATTGCATTAAAATGCAATAATTAAAAATATACTTTTTACTATTTATTTTTAATTTTTTTATTTTATTAATAATAATATAAACTTCCTTATAGTAACAATTTGATTCAAATTGTTACTATAAGGACGTTTATATCTTATATATTAATACGCTAACTTTGTACTTTGTACAGCCTAAGGCTTTTTTATTCGAATTTTGACTCTTTCCAAATTTTCAATGCTAACTGATAATAGTCTAACCTAGATCTGAGAGAGTTTTGGGATTTTTCGAATCATAAATAAAAAAGTTATAGACGAATTATAATGTATTTTTGAATTCAACTGCCTCCTCTCAAATCAGATCAAATGGATCAAATGGAATCGTCCAAACCTTTTCTTTGTTTATAGTATTTTATATTTTCTTTTCAGTTTAACGAAAAACTTTTTATATTTATATAAACATACATTATAAGTTTACATACAAGTAAAAATATTCTACTGGGTGGTACTGTTTACAATTTGCATATTTATATTCTCATTTCTCAAAACAAATAAAATATACATACATTATAAGTTGACATACAAGTTGTTACATATAAATTTAAAAGCCTAATTTGTTTGAATAAAATATTTCCTTATACGTCCAAAAATCATATTAAATAATTTTAGGAACACCTTATATTCGTATGTAAAAAAAACACGAAACAAATGAAATTTAAAACTTGAAACTTTATTTTCTTTTTTTATATTTATATTTTCTCTCAGTTAGTTTACACATTTCCTTGGAAGTGGATAAACGTATTATTTTTCTGTGTCTTACGAATTTAAGATTTCAACGTTTGTTGTTTTATTTGTTGTTGAGGGTTGTTTGTTTTGAGAGTTGTTTGTTTTGTTGAGAGTTGTTTGTTTTATTTGTTGTTTTATTGTTGGGTAGTTTTGGGTTGTTGGGTTGTTTTATTTTCGGGTAGTTTTTTGTCTTGGTAGTTGTTGGTTTTCGTTCAAGCTGTGAGTTTTGTTTTTTTTCGATATGCCAAGACCACGTCGTAAACTTTTAGAAGTGAGTGGAGCATCGAGTCGTCGGCATAATAGAGATCGTGTTGCATATATACGCAATGTTAATGTTGTTTACAATGAAGCTAATGTTGATTTTATGATAGATGAAATGAATGGTAATAATGATGTAAATGATGGAATGAATGCTGAAGCTGATGTAGGAATGAATGTTGTGAATAATGAAGTGAATGTTGATGATATGAATGGTGTCATGAATGGTTTCATGAACGGTGTCATGAATGGTGAAATGAATGGTGTCATGAATGGTGTTAATGATTAATGTTGTGAATGAAGAAATGAATGATGATTTAGAATTGAATGTGGTGAATGATGAAATAGAAATTCTCTTAGTAATTTTGAGAGATTCGCTCAAGTGTGTTTTGAATGTCATTCCAGGTACCTTTGATTCGTATGTTTGTGGTGCTTTGGATATGAGTTGTCATTTTTGTCATGCCAAACATTTTGCAAGAGAAGTTACTGTGATTCTTAAGATTTTCTTAATTCACATTTAAAATAATAACCAAAGAATAAATTAAAGTATGCTTTTATTAATCTAATAACCTAAGTTTCAAAAATAAGAACTTCGGTTATTAATCTTATAAAATGGTTAATAAATTTAACTACAAAGATAATAATTTATGTTTTTATTTTAATAGCTCTGCTTTAATAAAAAGATTTTTTATTTCACCTTCTGAAATCAATTTTTTAATAAGAATTGGTTATTAATTTAATCAACAGTTCTGATTATTTTAATAATATGGGTTCATATTTTTAATTTAATAAAAAGTTTTATTTAAATAATTACAAGAAATATTAATCTAGTTACTGTGACAATAACTTTAACAAAAATCGTAATTAGATTAAAAAAATAACTTATTACGCCTTTTTAAAACGGACTGTTATTAAATTTAATAACAAAATTCTCTGAGTGTAGGATGGCCCTTAGGTTACTCTAGAAATTTTTTTTATCTGTGCGGCTTGCGGCACCCCCCCCCCCCCATTTCGTGTCAATACCCATAAAAATATTATTTGTAAAATTTGAAATCAATCGTCCTATTCTAAGGCGTGACCCCCGCCACCTAAAGTTCAGAGGTTTTGTTCTGCGCCAAAAAAAAATTAATTTTTTGCTCGACACCCTCCCATTTCGGGAGCAATTTCCTATGCAATTCTTAGGGGTGCCCCCGGTCACTTAAAGTTGAGAGGTTTGGTTCTGAGCCTAAATAAAAAATTTAAATTTTTTGTACGACACCCTCCCATTTCGTTTCAATACCCATAAAAATATTATTTGCAAAATTTGTAATCAATCGTTCAGTTTTAAGCCGTGCTCCTGGGCACTTGAAGTTTTAGTGGCAATTTGAGTGGCCAAGGGCACGCCTTAGAATTAAACGATTGATTTCAAATTTTGCAAATAATATTTTTATGGGTATTGAAACGAAATGGGAGGGTGTCGTACAAAAAATTTAAATTTTTTGCTTAGGCTCAGAACCAAACCTCTCAACTTTAAGTGACCGGGGGTACCCCTAAGAATTGAACAATTGATTTCAAATTTTGCAAATAATATGTTTATGGGTATTGACACGAAATGGAAGGGTGTCGTGCCAAAAATTAAAATTTTTTTTAGGCTCAGAACCAAACCTCTGAGCTTTAAGTGGTTGGGGGCAACCCTTAGAATTAATCGATTAATTTCAAATTTGCCAAATAATATTTTTATGGGTATTGACACGAAATGGGAGGGTGCCGTACAAAAAATAAACATTTTTTTAAAGGCCATCATAGTGAGTACTCATTGCTTTTATCTTCAGAGAGACTTGAAAGATATCTGTTAATTGACTCATTTTTTGTTCTTTAATAGTTGTCTTTACTTATATGCACAGTTCTAAAGATCGAGATGTATGCCCGATTTTACGTGTCTTGCACTTTGATTTTATCAATTCTCCTAATTCCATGTGAAAGTTCGCGGTTAGATTATGATAGAGTTGTGGTGCTGGAGTCCTTGTCGTTGCTGCAAAATATATATCTTCATTCAACCTTTAAAGCTCTATATTTCTGACTGTTTTGGGTTTTTAATTGGTACTTATAGATTTGTTTTCTCTTACCGACCTGCTTGGTGAACCACCAGAATGAAAGCCATACAATTTTATTTGACCTGCTTCAACCAGCTCTTCGAACCTTTTGTTGTGGTGATTCTTGATCCTAAATATGTGTTTTTTGAGTTAAAATCTCCAAAAATGATAAATTTATTGCTTTACATGTGAAACATGTTGTAAATTGGTTCGATCGAGGAAACGTTACTATACTATTCTATTCTGTCATCCACAAAAGGTTATTTGTATTAATCTCAGCTAGACACTTTTAAAATTTTTTAGAATGAATATAAAAAATTTGTTCTGGGCTTAAATATTTTTGTCATCCTGTCCGATAATTGTGGATTGTCGGAATTTGATTTACCATTTTTGTAATATTAAAAAGCAATACTGAACAGAAGAAATGTCTTGAGCAGTCAAGCTCAAGACATTTCTTTATTTTTGCACCATTCTTTGTTGAAACATGATTTGAGCTGGGGTTTTATTCATATCGAAGAAATTGGCCGAAGATTTATGTAATGAAAATGCAAACGTTTTCTAGTTTTTAATATTTACTATATTTTAACATGTAAATTTGTATGTACCATTCAGGTGTTGATGACACATATGAGAAATTTAGTGCCGTCCATTTTTAGTGTAACGCGAGTCGGATTTACCACAGCTTATTTCGGGGACATGCAACATTTGTTTTCGGAATCGACGTTTTCTCCTCATTATAGTGCAATCCAAGATGGATATATGCATTTGAAATATTTGATGCAATTCATCGGATGTAGAATATACATTAGTATCCTCGGTGTTTCATGTAGCTCAAACGTTTCTATAATAAAAGTCAAATTTATATTGTTCTGGAACCGTATGGGTGAAGTAAAGGCATGCGAGTTTGATGAAACTTTGGTATATGATCTGAGTTCACTTGAAAATAGCATATTTGGATCCGTTTCAAAATTTGAACAAGTGTGAGGGCGAGGAAGTTTAGGGAGTCTGCCAAACAACTGTTTATTAAACTTTGATAACTTTTAATCTTAGCATTCAAATTTATTCCAACTTGGTATAAAATATTTTTAAATAGTTCCAATAGTTTTCTACAAATCAACTTTACCTCCCAATTTAATCGGTTAAAATTTATTGTTTTTGAATTTTTTGTAACAGGTTCACCTGTTTTCAAATTCAGCAGTTAATATCAAATTGTTGGGTTAAACCCAGAATTTATAGTTCAATTGAAAAAATATGCTAAGCCTGTCCTCAAACGTGTTTTATGATACCCTTCATTGTCATTTATTTGACTTCTAAAGCTAACGGTTGATAATAAATTATTCTGTTGTCTTTTTATCTTTGCAAACATTGGAAGCTTTTCAACATTTTTAACTTTTAAATATTACATGTTTTAAGATATAAACGATTCCCTTTTCGATATTTTATATTTTATTATGCCATTTCAAAATAATAACAATAACAGTAAAAGATATAAAAATAATAGTGATACCATATACCCGCATAATGTTATTAAGGAAAACCATATGAAAATCAATTGAGATATTCTATCATTTAAGTCAGTTTTTGCTTTATTCCAAGGGTTTTGTTGGTATACAAATTTTTGGAATCTTTTAAAATTGCTTTCAAAATTGTGGCTCAATTTAAAATTGAAAAATAAAAATGAAATGATGTGAATAAATTGAAATCATTATTACTGATGTTAAGATGATATCCAGAGTCAGTAGAAATAATCTCGGTTTTTGCAAAGCATATCACTTGGAATAATGTTATAACAACAAGAACTTTGTAAATGTGAATAATAATTTTTGTTTGCAAAGAAAGTCAAAAGTTAATCAAGCAACTTAATGATTGAATAATAAGGACGTTCAAGAAGAATAGCTAGAACAAGTCTTTAGAAAGAAGACGACAAGGTCAAGGTTGTTTAATTCTTATATTGGATAGCTTGTTTCATACTCTAGTAGAGAAAAAAAAATTCAATCCGCTATTTTTTCAATTTTTTATTGACATTTTTATTCAACGACCCTCATACACAACGGAAAAAAATTGCGACAAAAATTTATTTATTTAGTTTTTTGTCGATTTATTATCGAAAACGAAATAAATCTTATATATTATACTTTTTTACATATACTTCAAAAAGAAACTCTAAGCCGCACATATATAGAAACCTGAAATCTTTTCTACCTTTTTTATGTATATTAAATTTTTTTTTATGGTTCGTTAGCTTCTGGTGATAGTAGAAACAAAATTGTTTAAGGGTTGTAAATAAATCAAAACAATTCTGATATATTATGTAAGAAAAGGTTTTGAATATTTAATATATTTTGATCCCATAAATAGGTCGAAAATTTATTATGCTTTATTTATATGCAAAATGTATGGTAAAGCTTGATACGCTAGCAAGCTATTTATTCGCAAATGGCGTAAGGCAATGGAAAATGTTTGACCAAAATTTATTTTATCTTTACTTTTTCCTTCGGTTCCCAAAACAAGCTGTCAGTTGCCTAAAATCCTCATAACAAAGACAAAGCCGCGGATTTTGTGCAGTGAAAAAAATTACATTTATCGCTAACATTGATTAAGAGCCATAAAAAGGTTTTAGTTTTCCAAAATAAAATGCATAAAAATAAAAAGCCATTCTCAAAAAGCTAAATTTTATTTTCCCATTTTTCCTTTGATATTTTAATTTTATTTTAAAAATAAATGTTTGTGGGTTTAGTTTTATTTTATTTCGCTCAAAAGAAAAAAGGAATAAAATCTAATTTTTCACTATCTGTTTTACATATCTTTGATTGTTTCTCTTTACTTTGGTTAGTTTTCGTCCTGTCATTGTTTAATAAGAAACATTTTAAAAATTTATATTATATGATTCAGTCATAATTTTGTTATAAACGGCATTTCGTTTATAACCGGGATTACAAATTTGAAGAACTAAAATCACATGTGGCTTCCGGCCCAGGAAAATTCGTAATGAAAGGACTGTTTAATAATTAATGAAAATTTTACATGATTCAATAAAAAGTATTTAGAGAAAATGGAAATAATAAAATAACAAAAAAATTAATACAAATATTTGTAGTTACACTAACACCAAAAATAATGCGCTTTAAAAATAAAAAAAATAAAAGAAAATTGATTTGATTTTTAATTTTTGTTTTACTACGTGTTTCAATCTGATGCTGATCATCGACAGATAATATTTTGTAACTGGTAACTTGTAATGCTTTGTAATCAGTTACAAAATATTACCTGTAACTACAAAAAAACATATATTAAAATGGATAATTCACGTCACTCCGAAATTGTTTTTCATATTACATATATTTAAACAAGGTAAAAAAAACTTAACTTAATATATAATATCCAGAATCTATAGCTCGTCCGATTCTCCATCCATTTACGTCAACTTCAGTAATTATTAACCTCACTCTTGGATTCCTTTGATTTGATTTTGATAAGTAAACTGTGTAATTTTTCTAAGTATATTTCCATGCCTTTTACTCAAGCCGAGTTTCCTTGAAATATTTGTGTACATAACTTAACATCTTTTATTTCACGTGCATATAATCTGAACCATTTTATTTCCTTTATTTTACATTACTTCTAATCCAATTACTTTTTATTTTCCCATATAACTTATGATGCTCAAAACAATGAAATCACTGCATTAACAAAAATAAAATTTTGCCACTAAATGTTTTTCTTCTTGACACAATCTTGAAACATAATCATGAAACACAATTTATCAGTATCCACAGCTAATTATTTTTTTTTAAATATATATTTAAATTTTGTAAGATAAATAATAACTTTTAAAGTTCAAACTTAACTGAGAATCGTAACCCAATCGACACCACGACTAGGAAACCAAAAAAAAATTCTTGTCAGCTCTTTCTTTGTGTATATATTTATTTAATTTCAGCAAAAAAATTAATCCAGCTCATAACACAAGGTACTCCAAAGTTCAATCAATTACCAATTCAATATTGCGAATACCTTCCAGTTCAAATTAAATGAACCACTTATACATATTGCAAGTTCTGAAAAGAAAATAAATCATCAATGTATACAATATAATATCAACCAAATATTCAGAGATAAAAATTAAGAATTATAATAATAAAAAATAATGATTTTATTTATTTTTCATCTTCTTTCTTTTATTTACAGTGAAACACAGCGTATTCTAATTATTAGTTATCAAAAGATTATTAGGTAATTCGATGTTATTGAAAGTTGGTACGATTAATGTGTTAATTGTTTGGTATTTTAGATGCAAGAAAATGTACACCTAACAGAATTTGCTGGGCATAACAGACCTTAATCAGATGAAGATAGCGTTGAACCTATTTGATAGTTAATTAAGCAGACCAACCTTGTAAATACAATGAGAAAGACTCGTAGAATGCTCGTAGTTACCAGATGAATGCTCACAAGGTGATAGCCATATTTACTGCAAATTTTATTATGATAACAAACAAAGATGCAAAAATAAGATGTTGAATAGAAAAAAAATTATTGACGTTAACAAATATCACCTGCACTCATATCCTTGACCGTTGAAGCGAAAGATTTGTTGTCCAACTGTATACAAATTATCGTTTTGCTATCATGTCTCGAAGAAATCCCCCAGTTAAGACACAGCGGGTCTTAGCACGACAACACCTAAAACCGACAACACATAAAGTCGCAGCACAAAGTTGGTAAGTATGTACAAATGAGTCAAATGATAGAGTCAAGCGGAGGAGACACATAAATAAGGTAAGTTCTATTGTAATAAAGGATGTAAGTATTAACTACCATGACCATCACCGAAGTTCATACTTGGGAGTCATGTCCAGCAATTTCATGTGGAACTGATGCCAGATTTGAGTTATAATCTCCTTCTACACACTTCAGTCGCCCCTCAAAAATAAAAAAACTTCCTAGCACTCTCACTAAACAGTGCCACCAGGTGCCAAAATTGAATTTTAGGTACATAGGAAGTCATCATTTGCTATTCTTGACGATAAGGACTATTCAGAAAAATAGTAAAAAATTTTGTAAAGATATTGGAAATGAATGGGGGGAGGGGTTGAACTAAAACAAACCACATTCAGATGAACGCGGACTGAAAAAAAGGTCTTCAGCGGCACAAAAAAATAATAATAAAAATAAAACAAATAATAGAGAAAAATTGAATACAAAAAATAGTGAATTATAGAAAACAAAAAAAAATTTAATTTAAATAAACTAATACGGACCTAAACTAAGGAGAAGACTGTTACAAAATGTCGTAATGTCGAATAAATCTTACCATCTGATATAGGGTGTTGACCAACTAACACGTAGTATGAAGAGTGGTGAGTTGTGCTATGTACTGCTGAACGATGTGCGCAAGCTATTTCTTCCAGATGAGAATCCCATGGGCCATGTGTAATCCTTTTATGCTGATAGTTTTAACCTATTCACCCGTTTCGATGCGTTGCTTTGAGAACTGTAAACTCCAGCTTTAAATACTGTATATTAAATTTGGATAGTATGTTTTGAAAAGATTTGCTAAGCCATTGTTTACGATTGTCACTGTGAAGACACCCTGGAACACCATATGTTAGAAAAACTTCATTCCTCAAGAATACATTCACTGAAGGTGAAGTAGCATTTCTAAGAAGTTTGAGCAATACAAATTTAGACAAATGATCAAGGACAATCAAGAGAACCGTATTCTATAACATACGGACCCAAAAATCAATATAAATACGTTGCCATGGTAGATCTATTACAAACCGGGATTGCATTGGCGGACGCAATGTCTGGTTTGTTCCCTTTGATTGTTTGTAGCCATAACAAGACACGACATAGTCATGAACTTGTGATGCCATGCCAGGCCAGTAGTAGAGGCGGCAAAGAACCACATACCCACCAAAGTCTTCTTCGCCCAACCATGAGCAGCTATACAATTGTCGTGATGTTTCTTGATCGATTCTGTTGTTAAAAGTTTTGGTATCCAGAGTTTCCACACTCAATTGTTAGGCACTGCATCAGTTTTTGGGTCTTTGCGCAAGTATAGCTTTCCATCCAACCGTTTCACCAAGGGAAAATCTTGAGGACACAATTGTACTTTGGCCATCATATCTATGTATTCACGGTGCCGATAACCTTCATCGTCGAGTTTTGCTATGTCATCAAAATGAGCTAGCGTTTCAGCAAATTCCTCAGTCGTGTCGTCGTATAGACGAGACAGAGCATCAGGTACTACGTTTTGGGTCCCCTTACTATATATAATAAAAAATTCATGTGTTGTCCATCTATCCAACCGCCCACTCAAATCCATCTGTGACATAAGCCACTTCAGACTTGAATTGTCGATTACAATACTAAATTTGTGACCCTCCACGTAGGCCCTGAATTTCTTAACGCTGAGGATCGCTGTAAGATACACCAGCTCAGACACTGAATAATTTCGTTGGGCTTCATTCGGATTCTTCGACATGAAGGCTATTGAATACTCATGACCCTCATCATCTAGCTGATACAATACGCTTCGGGAGTATTATGCTTGCGTCGCATCTGATATAAATTTTTTTCTCATAATTGGGATTAGTTAAAAGTGGGGCTGTAATCAAAAGATGTTTTAGGTTATCAAAAGCGGCTTGAGCTTCATCAGTCTAAACCAGCCTTTTAGGTCCCTTCTTCAAGAGATCAGTAGTGGGTTAGACAATGCTTACATAATTTGGTATAAATCGTTGATACCATCTTGCTATACCTAATAAACGACGAGCTTGCTTGACAGTTGATGGAGCAGGATATACCTCAACAGCTCGCGCTTTATCTAAATCAACCTTCCCAAACCAAAAAAAACAAATATTTTACCTCTCTAAGCACGAACTTGCTTTTTTGTAGATTATCAAACCTGCAGGTGTTAGGAGTTCTAGACTCTGACGGTAGACTGCAGATAGTAGTTCCAGGTGTTCCTCGAATGTTGAGGAGAATACAAGTAGATCGTCTAAATAGACGAAGACACTTTCATGATACTTATGTGGTACCACTTTATGCATCAGCTGACACATTGTCTGAGGAGCATTGCACAGACTAAAAGGCATAACCTTAAACTGGAACAATGGCCGACCAGGCACTGTGAAGGCTGTTTTATCTCGAAAAGCTTCTAACAAAGGAATTTGCAAGAACGTATCTTTGAAATCAACGCTGTTTATGTATTTATTTAGATGACCCAGCTCGCCATCAATTAAAGGAAGTGGGTAAGCATCCTTTTTGGTTAGTGAATTTACACGTCGCGAGTGTAAACACAGCCGATTCTTCCATGGAGATTTCTGATTCAGAATCACTGGTGAGTACCAGGATCGGGAACTCTCTTGGATCACCTCTAATTGTAACATTCGTTTAAGTTCGACATAGATCTTTTGTTGAACTGCTGAAGACGTGGGGTAATGTTTTACAGGTGCACTATCCCCAACAACATCGATGACATGTTGAACTAAAGCAGTCTTACCAAGACCTTTTGCTTCAAAAAAAGGAAAAGAATCCTTGATATTCTTCAGCTCCTGCAGCTGGTCAAGGTTAAGATCGTTTGTAAATGTGTCATCAGACTCACCTGGCGTCAATTCATAACAAATAAAGGAGTCGATGGAAATCGATGCCCAGGTATAGCTCCTCATGCAGACTTGGAACAATATGGAAGCGAAAATATTTCAATAAGTCATTGAAAGAAATAGGAACGTCCACATAGCCCAAAATATGATTACGAGTACCAGCGGATGGCAGAAAACCTTTAACGGTAGGAGATTTCTTAACAATTCTAGAGAATTTTTTCCACAGAATGCTGATAAAGGCCCCACTATCTGGAAGTCCATAAACTTTTTTGTGAAAAATGTTAAGATAAATATGTGGCCCAGGATCATTTATTTCATAAATGATTGAAGAGACGAATGCTTTCTTAAGAAGCTTTAATCTCTCTCTCTCTCTGGCGTTTACATCCCATGAAGGGATTTTGCCGTCTGTGCCACCAGCTTCCAATCATCTCGTTCCATGACCAGTTGACCCCAGTTTCGACATCCTATATCACGAAGGTCTTGGATGATGTCATCACGCCAGCGTTGTCTAGGTCTTCCTCTTCGACGAACACCAGCTGGTTGTTGTTGGGACGCTTTTTTTATCATTCTTTCCAATGGAGCCCTTTCTACATGACCAAACCATCTAATCCGGTTGGATTTAATGAATCCGATTACATCGCAGCCTCCAAGAAGCTGTCTGATTTCATGATTCATTCGGATTCTATACTGATTTTCAGCAACTTTACATGGACCATAAATTGTTCGTATGACTTTCCTCTCGAATGTTGATAGAATTCTACAATCGGAGGAAGTCAGTGTCCAGCTTTCACTTCCAAATGTAAGCACAGGTCGTATCAATGCTTTGTAAAGTGTGAGTTTACACGACCGCGAAAGATGTTTTGATCGCAGAAGTTTTGAGTATGCGTAGAAAACTCTGTATGCGGCAGAGACACGGGCTTTGATATCTGCCTGCATGTCATTTGACGATGTTATTACAGACCCGAGGTATTTGAAGTTTTCCACGCGTTCCACTTCATAGTCGCCAGTATCCAGATTTCCGGGAGGTATGTTCTTAGATGTTGTTAACACTTTAGTTTTGCTGGTGTTGATGCATAATCCAAGCCGTTTAGCATTTCTTTCAAGCTGAGAGAGACTATCCTTAATATCGCTTGTTCTACGTCCAAGAAGCACAATATCATCTGCGTAGCCAAGAACTTGACTAGATTTGTTATATATGCAGTTTTGTGTCTCAATTCGGCTTTTTCTTATCGCGTACTCCAGCGCCAAATTAAATAGTATGGGCGCGAGTGCATCACCTTGTCGAACACCTGATGTTATATCGAAAGGATCAGAAACTGACCCTTCGATTACTATTCTACAATTTGATCCCGATGTTGTGAGTTTACACAGAGAAACAAGTTTCTCTGGGATACCAAAGCATATGAGTGCGGACCAGAGGTTGTCGCGGATGATACTATCATATGCTTGCCTGAAATCAACGTAGAGCTGGTGAATGCTGATGTTGTACTCCCAACATTTTTCCAGAATCATCCTTAATGTAAAACATTGATCTGTGGTTGAGCGGTTGGGACGAAAACCACACTGATAGTCACCGATGATAGATTCGGCGAACGGGATGAGTCGAGCAAGTACAACATTAGCTAGTATTTTATATGCAGTGTTCAACAGTGCGATGCCACGATAATTTTCACACTTTAAACGGTCACCTTTTTTATGTAGCGGAACAATGAGAGCTGTTTTCCATTCATCAGGTAGTTCTTCTTGGTCCCAGATTGCAAGAATCAGATCGTATATACGTGAGACCAGAGCTGCTCCTCCATTTTTCAGAAGTTCTGCGGGAATTCCATCGAAACCTGGTGATTTGCCATTTTTCAGTTTTTTAATGGCAGCTTCCACTTCTTCTATTGCTGGGTAAGGGACAAAAATCTCTTCAGTTGATGGAGCAATTGCTCGAATAGGATGAACTTCGTTCGTCCTATTCAGTAGGTCTTGAAAGTGGGATCGCCACACTGCCAGCACATCACGTTCACTTGTTGTAAGTTCATTATTTACATTTTTGATGGCTGTAGATCTTGGGTGGAAATCTTTGGTCAGATTTCGTGCATTGGCAAAGCACTCTTTTGAATTTCCGTTGGCCGCATGTTGGTTGATGTTTTCGATGCAGCTCTTCATGTGTTCGCGTTTCTTTTTACGTAGAAGTTTTGCTGAGGCTTTCCTGGCGCATAGATAATCAGCTTGCGAGCTTCGGGTGTTCCTTGTTAACCATTTTTCTCGCAGTTTTTGTTTATTTTCAACGGATTGGCGGCACTCGTCGTCAAACCATTCGTTGTGTGATTTCGGTGGTCGTTTTCCGATTGTAGTTTGTGCTGCGGATATGATGGTTGATTGAAGCGATTGCCAGTCTTCTTGTATGTTTAATGGCATCTCAGAAGAGATGTCATGCTCTTCTATGTTTTGTGTTATTATTTCCTGATATCTATTCAGCGTTTCCGGATGTTTAAATGCTTCGACATTCCAGCGCACGGTCTTTTTTGCTTGTCTGTTAAATGTGGATGACAACTTGCACTTGTACTTAAAGATGACAAGCATATGATCGGTGTCCATATCAGCACCTCTGTATGATCGAACGTCAGTTATACTTGTAGAGTGTCTCTTAGAGATCATGACGTGATCGATTTGATTTTCCGTTCTTCCGTCATTTGATTTCCACGTTGCCTTGTGAATTCTCTTGTGAGGGAAGAAAGTGCTGGAAATTACTAGATCATACATCATAGCCAGCTCGGCTGCGCGAAAACCATTATTGTTGCTGGTATGATGCAAGCTGTTAGGGCCGATATGTGTTTTAAGTTCTGCAATCCTACCGATTTGAGCATTAAAGTCACCTACCACGATTTTTATATCGTGCCGCGGGATGTTATTGATGACTTCCTCGAGTTCTAGGAAGAACAGGTCTTTAATATCATCTGCTTTATCTTCAGTAGGTGCATGAACATTGACGATCGTTACATTGAATTTTTGCGTGCGGATTCTCAGTGTGCATAACCGCATATTAATTGGGCAGAAGTCGATAACATGCTGATTCACGCGACGGTGTATAAGAAAGCCAACTCCAAATTCTCCTCCGTTTTGATGACCGCAATAATACAGAGTGTATCCTTTCGCTGTTTCATGGATTCCACTGCCTGGCCATCTTAGTTCTTGTAATGCCACTTTATCCAGTGTGTAGCTCTCGACTTGTTGAGTGAGTTTTAGGAGATCTCCTGGTCTTCTGAGGCTAAGCACGTTCCAGGTTCCCATTTTTAAATCGTAGTCCGGGTACAGTTTCCGAGGTCGTTCCAATAATGAATCCGAGATATTCCGAGGCCTGTGTACAGAATTCATGACAATAATTTTTTTACGGAAATGGGGTGTTAGCCCTTCGCCCAACCCAAATTTTCGTGAATGGGTTCGTTCTGCATCTTAAGGTCACCAGAAACAACCTTTTTACACGTTTATATAGCGAGCCGCTTGATCCAAGACAGACGCCCACTGAAAGCCGCCCCTAACATGGAGAACAGACGCTTTCTACACATTTATATAGCGAGCCGCTTGATCCAAGACAGACGCCCGCTCCAAGCCGCCCCTAACATGGAGAACAGACGCTTGAGTTGCATTGGTTTTATGGCGCCAATGACTCGCCATGGTGCAGAATCATTGAGTATAAGCAGTATTTACTCTGCCCCTCTCAACTACACCAACCTAATTCTGTTAGCGTTACCCAGGTAGCACGGCGTGGACGTAGAATTTCGGATTTTCGCTACCTAAGAAGCTTTAAGAAGCTTTAATGTCTTGAAATATTTACGAACCCGTTCAAGACGTCTTAGGGAAATTTTCTGTCAGAACTGGTCTTGAGAATCACGTTCGGTGCCAGTCGATGCAACTCTCATGAGTACTCGCAGGTTTAGAGATGACAGGTTTGGGGGTACAGTTTCCGGTTGCTGTACTCCGACCTGGATGTTTTGGGAAAGTAACATCAGCTTTAACATATCTAAAACAGTGAGGTTTTTGTGGACAATTTGGTGCTGTATGACCAATGTTCTTGCATCTGTGACACATCAGATGACCGTTTCTGGGTGGTGGTGGTGGCAGGATAGATCTATTAGCAATTGCAGGTCTAGCTAGCATTCTTGGTGGAGCTGTGTAGGCGACAACGTATGGTTTGAAGTTTGATTGACCTGGCTGGTAGTTTGATTGACCTGTTTCGTCTTCCTCATATGGCAAGATTTCACTTATTTGGTACTGGCCAGCTGTCCTTGATGTTGATGGCAGAGGTTGCCCAGCTGTCCTTGACGTTGTGCGTGATGACAGATAATAATTTTTGATAATTTGATAATGATAATTTTTCAAATATTTGGTGCAATACCTTCAAGCGTGGCCACCTAGGCTCAATTGTCATACCTTCTCGAACTATCTCTATTAGCTCTTGATGTGATAATGACCGGGCCAAGTGACGATTCAGCATAGTCATACCATTGATGTATTCATAAATGCCCTCCTTTGCGGATCATCAGAGCTTTAAATAAAGTTTTGTCATCAGTAAGGGTACCAAACGTTATTAATAAACCTTTTAGGAGTATTGGGTAGGTCACTACCTGCAGATACTCATAGGTAAGATTCATGTTATGTCGATCCATGGCTCCACGAAGATATCGGGAAACAATTAAGTTTAAATCGTCAAAGGCTACCCGATCGTATAGCCACTTCAACAATATGCATGAGCTCGTGAGCATAGCTGGTGATGACCCATCCCCTGAGAATATAGGAAGGCAATTCAAGTAAAACTGGCTCAAGTTTCTATAAAATTGGTGCCCTTCATGTTGTAATATAGATGTGGGCGCTGCTGATACCCTAGCTGCCGTTCGTTGATAAGGAGGGGAAGCTACGATATGATCATTAAACAGCTCATCAATTTGTATAGCTGGACCTAATTGTTCGTGGGGAAAGTTGGTGGCCATTTTAGGATGACGTGACCGATTATCACCACTTGGTTGATGTCCCGCCATGTTGTTGAGCAAATTGCCCAGTGGTTCCATATGGGAGTCATCATTTGCAGCCGCCGGAACACGTTTTCTCCTGGCCCCCCTTCTGGTTGAATTAGTAGAGCAGCGATCTCTTTGAATGCTGCCGATAAATACTTGATAGCATATGCACAGTCTTGACTAGTTCCAGGTACGTCCTTAAGTCGGTTGTCACGGTCCACGTAGTGCGTGATCCTATTGACCCCTCAAAAAAACTCTCATTTCCCGGGACAACAGCATATTTTGAAAGGACTTCAGTTCCTGTTCCCGGGTTTAATTTTTATTCAAATATTTGTTTTTCATTTAATAAACCTTCATGGATCCAATAAAAGATCATACAGAACATAAAACATGCCTATGAAACGATAACTAAAAGGTACAATCTACGTTCCCGTTTGAGACGATTTATAGCATAGAAGACGGTGTTTGTAAGAAATTTTTCTAAAACCGACGTCTCAAAAAAAATTTTTCGCAAAACTCATTCCTACATTTATCAAGACCAGAATAATTTGTCCAGTTGGCAATATTTCTTACGAATTATTAAGAATACGGATTCGTTAAAGGTTTTGGAATATTCAATTTTTAAATAAATGCTCCATAACTATTTTTTTTAAATCGTAGCCCAGTTGAGAGCTCTTTTTTTCGGATCGTGTAAGTTTTCCCCACGAATGGTGAATTTTAAAAATGTTTCATTTTCTTCGTGCTTCACTGTATGTAATTTTCAATTATTTTTTTGGACGAAACATATAAGACAACGACAAAATTATTAATTTTTTTTAAAAAAGAAAAAATAATTTCATTCCGATTTTGGGTTTTGGCTTGAGTTGTCGCCAGAAAATTTTATATTAAAAAGTCATTTATTTTATAAATCTATTTAATAAGTTTTACCCTTATTTGGATAAAGCGTAAGAATAATATCACTTATGTGTTATTTTTTATAATATTTTTTTTTTTTTTGTTGATAGAATAAATTATACAAAAATAAACCTTTAGTCATTGTATGAGAACTAAGTTTAGCATAGCTTTTGTTCAATTACAAATTTAGAACAAACAAATGCGATAATGCGATAAGTTACAACGAAATAGGATTATTTTCTGGTGAAAGTTTTCTCCATTATTGTTGTATTTAATTTGTTTTCGTATTAAATTAATTCTTCTATAAAAAATTAAATTTTTTATATTTGTTTATTATAATATTATCATAATATTCTTTATTTTTATTTTCAAACATAAAATGTTTTGCAAATAATACTTTTTAATTATTAAAAAAAATTATTTTGATTTTGTTGTTTTGTTTTATTTTTTTTTTTCGTTTGCAAAATTTAGTAAGTATGAATATTATAAGTTGAATAAATTACTGCGTTAATGGAGGGAGATGAACTATGGGGCTGAAATAATTAAGGTAGGTATTTTTGTCTGCTCGCTCTTCAAAATTTAAATTGTTTCAATACATTTTACGGTTAATCTAGATCTACTTATGCTTTGAAAAATTACTCCTTATCCAGCTGAACCTAGCCGACCAGTGATAATCGCATCCAAAGCCTCTAAGTGAATTATCTTATAATAATGTGACGAATGCCATTTAAAAGGGATTATTTATTATATGAGTGTAATTTACTTATGAATACGCACTCATTTAAGAATGACTTACTGGACCAATAGATCGTTTACGGTTTGCTTTCGAATCTGCATTTTAAACTACATAAATTCTTTAGTTCATACTTGTTCGTTTTCTCTTATTTTGAGCTTTTGAACACTATTTGGTTTCCAAGGTTGCGTAGAGGTAAATTCTCGCACAGGGTTTAGCCCAATTTGTTGTATTCTTGCAACGAGGCTAAAAGTCTGTCTGGTTTGAATTTGATAGAAGCTGCGAAAGGAGCAGATTTTCTGCAATTTACGTAATTTTTATTTAATGTTAATTTTTTCAAATTTTTCAGTCCACTATGTTTAAGCAAGCCAGTTTTATGATCATCATAAATTTATGGGTTATAAATTGTAATCTTGTGAGATATTAACAGCAATATAGAGAGACACAAACAATAGGAGCTGTATGCTTATTAAATACTTAGCCTGATCATTACTCACTTAAAAATGACGTAACATATTTAAAAGGAAGCTTTAGTTTAAAAACTGTATTTTTATAATTTCAACAAAAATATTATTAACAATATGTTTACGTTCCTAACATCCAATCTGTTGCATTTAATACATTACACAAATTTTCTTCAGCATTTTCAAAAGTAAGTTTAAATTCTTCATCATCTTGTGGCACTGGATTAGAATTACTTAGAGAAATAATATACTGAAACGAGATTATAAAATGTATTTGATTTTACTTTTTACGAAAAAATAACATCATTTTCTAAGTCTTACAAAAAGGCTTAAGCTGGCTAATAGAATAACGACTACTGATTCCATTGTGTTGGTCTTGTGTCGTTTTTTATGTTCACAAGAATAAACAAAGACTGATTAAGTTGTGCAAGTTATTGTTATTTATTCATTAAAAAAGTTTCCTGTTAATTAAGTGTGGCGTTTTCTTTAATTAATTATCATGGAATGAATTCTTATTTGTAATGGAAAGTTTTAGAATGGGATATGCGATAACTAATAACCATTGAAACGATTTTAAAAAATTGAATAGAATTTTGTTAATTAAAATCAAGGTTTAATCCAATTGTACTGGACAGAAAAATTTACAGTAATGTTTAGATTTATATTTTGCTAAACTGTTAAAATTAATTACAAGGGACGATTTTTCCTCACCTCACCATGGATTTAAAATTTTAAATGTTCAATTCCTTTGTAGAACCAGAACAAAACTAATTGTTCGTACCACAGGAATGGATCTAACACCCTTTTATAACATTGAAAAAGATATATCAGAGACGAATTAGGTGTTGTGTCTACATATTTAATATAAAGCCAGCCATTCATATAGTCAAGATTCCCCGATTAAATTATTTCGATTTTCTTTAGGACAATACAGATATTTTCAAGAAAGAAAAATTTATTTTGGAATTAAGGCAAGTTGTAAAATTATGGACAAAATAAAAGCAATAGTGTCGTCTGCAATCACTATTTGATGCAAATGATATCAGGCCCTAAATATTTCTCTGAGTTACTTATACAAATATTAAATGTAACAAGTTTAAGTACTTTATGCAAAAGAAAGACTGAAAAAACGAATGAAGACTTCTCATTGAATTGCATTCTGAGAATAAATCAATTATCTTATAGCAATTTAATTCAAGTTCAAAAGATAACTAGCTCCTGAGTTACTTATGGTGGTTCTCTATATTTTTATTTGCAGTAGAAAAGAAATGGGTTCACCAACTATTAATAAACATGGGATTTTCACGGATAACATGTGAAGTGTGATGACGATTTTATAACATCCTAAATACACTTTAAACATTTAAACGGTTTTAATGTGAACTGAATTATTTAATTCTTTTTCCTTGCAAACATAAAACCTGAATTTTTTAAATAAGTTGACCTCTAGTAATACCAAGTACCAACTTATTTGACATTAAAAATTATTCTGTTATAAAAACTATTTGTTTTCAATAAAACTGCAAAGCGTTTTTTGTATAAAAAAACTCAGAAAATTCATCTTCATTTTTGAATTTTTCGATTTTTCCCTTATATGGATAGTTGGTTATGGTCGTAATTTTCTATTTATTCTTTTGTCGTTTTTTGGCATCGTTTCACCATTATATGTACTTATGTTTTCCATTTTGAACTTTTAAGTATAGTTAAGTTCACTTCTAAATAATATAAGAAATAAAACGAAATTGTGAAACAAGTCTCAGTTGATAAGTACTTGCTCCAACTCAGTAAGAAACCAGTGCTTTGGCTAGAAACAAGAATTTTATGTGAGTCAGTTATTTTCTTACGTTTTTATCTTACCCTTTTATAAAATGTTTTCGGTCTGTAAAATCTAATTATGTGTCGGTTTCAATTCAATAAAATTTCTTTGAAATATTTCCTTGAGTATACGAAAAAATATTAAATTGTTTTGTTATACGAAAAGCTTAGTTCATTTTTCGTCTTCAAACTAATTAATGGAAGAATAAGCAAAATGTAATATGAGCAATAAACTTAGTTACTTTGAGTTAGATTGAAATACTTCTATGAGACATTGACGATAAATGATTGAGGCAGTTATTCTTTTCGGAAAATTCGAACAGTGATGACGTTTGGTAAAGTTTAAGGAATTTGAGAATGTTATATATTAAAGCTGTAGTCACCAATTTTTAAAGGTAATAAAAAAAATTAATTGTGTGGTGAACGACACTTTATGAGACTGTCACATAGAAAATTGTCAAGAAACAACATAAAATGGTCTTGTAAATGAGAACGATGATATCCAGTAAAATCTAAATAGGCTTTCCAGAATGTTTGAGCATAAAACGAAATATATTTCATCGAATTTTAAAATCGATATAAACTAGTGATACAATTTTTCTGTTTCATCTTTCTCAGTCCTTAATATTTTGAATAATATTGTATCATATTTACTCATAAAAAAGTATAAGCAATGTAAAGAAGTGCTAATTCTTTTAATCAAACCAAAATCAAAGTTCAGCAAACCGTGGGAGATATAAATTAACACACTACAATCAAAACCCTGCAATTAGTTGTTCTCAAGGGGTTTTATTATAATTTTAAGCTATATGATTTCCAGGTGATTATTATCAGACACAACGTTTAACAACGTTAGCTTCTGTTAAAAGTCACAAATTTAACTCATACATATAGTAACTAAACAAACAAAACATATTTATTTGATATAATGACTTATTGATACCGATACCTGTGTCACAATAAATTATCTGTGTCATGGTAAATTAACTAAATCCATTTCTTTTAACCTTTTAATAAATTAAGACCTTAATGGTGTAATTAAAGTTGACATATAAATTTAATTGAAATAAAAGGAAAATATTACTAGACATTGGTAATTCACTGAACCGAATAATAAGGGATAATTTATTGAAAAAACGAGATTCTCTGATAGATTAAAAGGTAAATAGAAAATGTTTTTGATTATCAAAGTAGTAATAGATTTAGAAACATGAAATCTAGAAACGGAATACATATTTTGTTTATTAAAATAAAACAAATTTCTTAATAGCAAAATAATTAAATTAATGGATGTAATTAATTCAATTTTTTTTTAATTTTTCCGTCTATTATTAAGTTAAAACATGAAAAGTGCTTACGAGTTGAATTTCAACATTTCGATTGTTTTTTCAATCGTTTTTAGGAGAAAAATGACCTGTTTCTGTTGAAAATGTGTTAATAACAATTATATATATTTCGATGGAATGTTAGATAAATTTTACATTAAACAAATCAAATTAGAATTAATATATTTACTCCATAAAGCTAATTATATTCTTTAGCTATGGTCTAGTCCTTTTCTTGATAAAACTTTAGAGCTTTTGTCTCTTATCCGGCTCGAAAGACCAAATTTTGAATTGGAAGATGTAGATTAGAATTGTTTGTTTGTTTGTGGTTATTAGATTAGATTTAATTAGTTTACTACAAATAAACAAAAACTATAATTTGCATCTTCCAATTCTAAATATGGTCCTTTGAGCCGGATAAGAGATAAAGTTCTAATTTGTTTTGATGCAGGATAAACTAATTATTTGTTAAATTTAGGAAATTTTGTTTGATGTGAAACAGGAGTTGGAATAACCAGTGTTTTGTATCTCCTTTTTTTCAACCTTAAAAGCAATTTTTGACGCGCAAACTAATTGATACGTTTGTATCTTTTAATCTTTTTGCATTTCCACGCAATACAAAAAATCAAATTTTGCTCCAATCTACTAGTAGTAATAATTGCGTTGTTAATATAAACGAATACCTCTGGTTCCAAATCGTTCCAAACATTGTTCGAGTACCCCGCAAATTGTCTATGTACTGCAACATAGCCCAAAGGGATTGCGATTGAGTTGGAAATGTCACCTTGTAAATGTCCCTAGTTGGAAATATCTTTTACCTTCGAAATCATTTTTCAAGACGCCTATATACAATTTATGTTGTTTCTAGTGACGAAATTATTTTTAAAAATCTTATTTTGTTTCAACTAGCGAAATAACAATTTATCAATTAAACATTGATTAATTCATCTAAATCATTCTCCATTCAAAAATACCGGTTATCTGTTTTATTTTACTAATAGAAAACCTCTCCCTATTGTTGGCCTAATTGTTTTTTTAGCACAGTAAAAATCGTGAACCTATAGCGCCATTTTGAAATATAAAATTTCATAAAAAAAAAAATAAAAACAATTTAATCAAAAACACTAATCTGTTTTTTTCGTACAGCAAGGTTTATTGCTTTTGGGTATGGCGTCAAACAATCGGGCTTTGCTTATTGTCATTAGTTTTATTTTGTTTAATCATTTAATATAAACGATAATTAATATCAAGATATTTTGAACAAATACGTACACAAAAAACCACTTTGGTTCGAAATAAAATTTACTATATTTCGACAAATTTTTTGTACTTTTTTATAAATATCAAATATCGCTAAATAAATATGACATGTAAAATAAATTTATCTTTACTACACAAAATTATAGATAAATGGCGTTCATGTATTGTGTTTTATTCATTCAAATAAACGCAGCCATCATGCTGTTTTGAATAAACTCATCATTTCCATTCAAAATGTAATGTCACTTTACAGCCGCCGTGAAAACATGAACATGAAATGGCGTCATTTCATTGGCTTTTCCTTCCAGCCGCTTTTATAATACATCAAATAAGTGAGACTTTAAACTTTCCATAGCGGCAGTAAAGTTAAATTTTACAGCCGTTTCCTGGAAAAATGATTTTTATAATTATATATGTAGTTCTACTATTTAACACTTTCGGTAACATAGCGCGACAGCATATAAGAATATAGCGAATATAAATGGTGGAAAGAAATTCAGATTAATCTAAAAAATTCAAAAGAATCAGTGTAAATGATATTGTTTGTAGCAATTTAGCTCTCTTAGGAAGATGATGTTAATTTATTTCAGAATTATTTAAGGAAATATATCGTAAATTTTTTACTAATTAATTATAAAATATTATTATTTACATTTTTGTGACAATACCCGATATCGCCTGTCATTGAAAAACTTGTTATGGAAAAGACTCGATTTGTTGAAGAAAAAAGAATGATTAATAATTGATTTTATTTATTTTAGATAACTTTACAATTTGTATCAACACTAACATTATAAATTGGTTAACCATTATAAAATGCAAACTACATACCACGACCACGGTTTAATTCCAAGTGGACGAATTATATTATTAATTAAATTAAGTATCACAAAATATAATAAACACAGACATACTTAACATTTACAGTACTTATATTATTATACATATTTAAATTATTAAATAAATACGTAAACAGAAATGCGCGTAAAATACAAAGACATAAGTAAATTATATATTATATAGAAAGTCAGGGATGTGGAACCACAACACCCCTCCCCCTAAAAGAATTAAGCGCCTTTTAATATCTATAGCAATTTTAATTTTAGCAATTTTTATATATCTTACGTTAAAATATATATTTTTCTTTAGCTTATAAAATTAAAGTCATCATTATTTCTAATATTTGGATTATTTTTTTTTTTTTAATTTTAATTATACTAAAATTTATTGTATTGGTTAATGATTAATTAATTTTAATTAGTTTACTCAATTAACTAATTTAATTAAATACTTTTTTATTTTTATTTGGATCATTGTCATTTAGAATTATTAGATTAATTATTTATATTATATTTATACAATTTATTTTATTCTTTTCTCTTTGTTTAGTTTTTAAATCGTATTTATTTTTTTGAATTTTATTTTACATACTAATAATCTAACTATTTACACTTAATACTAAATAATTTTGTTATAGAATTTTTATTTTTATTAAATATTATATTTACTTTTTTATGTTCAAAAATGTTTGTATCAAATTTTCCATTTTTTTTTTTATTTTTCTACGTTATTCCAATAATGATTATAATAATTTGATAAAGAATTTATTTATATTCTTATTTTCCATAATGAGAATGCGAAACAGATTCAGTATAATATCAGGCTTCATATTATTTAAAATTTTAATTATTTATATTATAATTGAATAATACAACAAATTTCCATTAACATGAATTTGAGTGAAACAATTTTATTCTATTATTATGTACAATTTTTTTATTTTTGCCAATAAGTATTTCGGTATTTTCTGGTGAAATTATTTCTGTAATAGTATATGGACCACGAGTTGGTAGATCTAGTTTAGAGTTTCTAGCTTCGTTGGTTAAAAGAACTAAATCTCCAACATTAAAACTTTGTTCTCTTTAATTACGATCGTAGTATTTTTTAGATTTTTCCTTCGATTTCATAATACTCTCACGAGCAATTTTATACGCCGATTGCATACGAAATTTAAGATCAGCAACATAGTCGTCATAGTTATAAACCACATCATTATTTTTTGAAATTGAATTTGGAATGTTAGGCTTATAACCGAAAACAAGTTCATATGGCATAAAATGTGTAACACTATGAGGAGTTGTATTATATGAAAACATAGCATATTTCACCCAGGAATCCCAATCCAGTGGATTCTTTTCAGAAAATTGTCTAAGATATGTGACTAACCCATTATGACTACGCTCAAGAGCCCCATTCGATTGTGGATGGTATGCGCTGGTATTCATTTTTCCAATGTGTAATAATTTACATATACGCTTGATTATACTACTCATGAAGTTTGTTCCTTGATCAGTGAGGACTGACAAGGGCGCACCATATATACAAATCAAATTTGCTACCATTGCCTGCGCTACAGTTTCTGCTTCTTGATTATGAATTGGAACAGCTATACAATATTTAGTTAGATCACATTGCATGGTTAATATATATTTGTTATTTGAATGCGTTGACGTTAAAGGACCTACAATATCAAGAAATATTTTTTCGAAAGGTTGTGTAGACGTCGAAGTTATTTTCATTGGCTGTTTCGGTTTTAAATGCGTTTTATTTTTTTGACATGATTCGCAGTTCCGAATATAATTACTTATTCTGCTTAACATTTTAGGAAAATAATAAAATAATTTAATACGATTATATGTGCGATATAATCCTTGATGAGCACCAATAGGCGAATTATGAAACTCTCGAATCACTGTTTCAATTTCATCCGAATTATTAAGGACAATAATATTATTAGAATCTTTTGCGCGAAATTGGTTTTGGTTTTCAAATTTACGACGCGAGACATTTTGTCTATCATTTAAATTTGATAAATTTTCTTCTTTTGTTCTTTTATTTGTTTCTTCTTCACTATTTAAATAACTGGAGGCTAAAAACCTATCATTTAATGAATTGTAATTTAAATTTGGTAAACAATTTTGGTTTAACGAGCTGCTATTAGAATTAATTGGTTTTGAACCTGAAAATGCGGAAGGAGAGTTGGCCAAACTTTCATTCACACTTACGGTTGATTTATTTTGAAAATTCATGTTACGCTGCACATGTTCATCGAGACGAGAGGTAGCTAATCTTTCGCTGGAGGAGACAGGCGTAGCGTTGAAAAATTGTGATGACTGTGGATCTAACGAGTGATGTGCACTTTCACTGGAATAACCCTCAGTATCATAAGAATTTGAACTCAAATTATTATCATTATTCTGATCAATTAATATTTTTGACTGCGCTCTAGTAATGGCGTTTATTTCAGGAGTACGATTTAAAACAATTCTACTTAGAGCATCTGCATTTGTATTAGATTTTCCCGGTTTATGAGTTATATCAAAGTCATACTCTTCTAACTGTATTCGCCATCTCATTTGTCGAGATGCCGGATTCTTAATACTATTCAACCAAACTAAAGGCTTATGATCGGTAAAAATACGAAAATGTCGACCATACAAATATGGACGAATATATTGAACACTCCAAACAATTGCAAGAAGTTCCTTCTCAATATTCGTGTAATTTACTTCTGCAGAATTTAGTGTTCTACTTGCAAAAGCGACATGAAGATCGTTTTCTTCAGACAATTGCGACAAAACACTTCCTATGGCGGAATCGCTTGCATCACAAGTGAGAATAAACTCTTTCTCATAATTTGGATACTGCAATATTGGGGGTTTTATCAATAAACTTTTCAAATGACGAAACGATTCATCTTGAAAAGCTTCCCATTTAGATACAGCATTTTTCTTTAATAAATTATATAACGGCTTCGCTATTTTTGAATATTCGGGACAAAATTTACGATAATATCCAACTAACCCGAGAAACGATTGCACATCTTTAGTAGACTTTGGTGTTGGATAATATTGAATTGCATCAATTTTCGAAGGGTCTGGTTTTATTCCTTCTGGTGTGATAATGTGTCCTAAAAAATATATTTCACGTCTTAAAAATTGACATTTATTAGCGTTTAATTTTAAATTAAATTTTCTAAACATTTGAAGACATCAATCAATTTTAAATTATGATCATCTAAATTTTTCCCATAAATTACGACATCGTCTAAATAGACTAAACATTTTACTCCCTTAAGTCCACATAGAATATTATCCATCAAACGCTGAAAAGAACTTGGGGCATTTTTCAAACCCATACTCATTCTAGTAAATTGATAATGACCAATATCATCTGAAAACGCAGTTTTTGGTCTATCTTCAACAGCTAATGGAATTTGATGGTAACCGTTTGCTAGATCTATCGTACTGAAAAAATTACTACGGCCTAATTGCTCTAATATTTCTGAAATATTTGGTAAGGGATAACAATCACCAACGGTAATATCATTTAAGCGACGATAGTCCACGACAAGTCTCCATTTTTTTTCCTTATTTGACGATTTTTTCGGAACACAAAGCAGAGGAAAATTCCACTGGGATTCGGACTCTTCAATAATCCCATCACTCAGCATCTTTGCAGTTTGACGTTGAATTTCTTCATGAAGAATTTGTGGTTGACGATATTGTTTAATATAAACTGGTTTAGAGTTCGGAATAGTATTTATATAATGACTAGTTGCATTTGTAACCGAAAGTTTATCTCCATCTAAATAGAACAGATCATTGAACTCACGACAAATTTTCATAATAGATTCTCTTTCATAACCGTTTAAATGATCAGTTTGTATTATTGATTCTAATTTTTTTAATCGTTCATTTATATTATTCTCCTGATAATCAACACGGTATAAATTATAATCATTAATAGACTTAGTTTCAATATTTATATTTTTTTGAATTTTAACAGGATATTCATTACTATTTACGATACTAACAAAAGCTGATTTATTTTTGATTTTCACAATTGAATTTGCAAGATACACACCAGGGCAAATTTCTCCAGAAAAACAAACTCTCTCAGTTCCATCAGGATAATCAAATTTAACATTTGTTATATATTCAACCCTAGCAGGAATTGTTGTAGAATCCTTATCTACCATATCGACTTCTTCGTTTCTCCCAACTAAATTATATGAATAAACATGCCTACCAATTTTTATTTCTAAACTATTTGAATCGAAATCTAATTTACATTTATTTGCTAATAAAAAATCCTTTCCTAAAATTCCATGAACTGGAATTGGCATTTTTGTTTTATAAGATGGAACTTATGATTTACATAGATGTTGTCTGGAAACCTTAAGACAGCGTCAAAAACCCCAAGAGTTTCTGAAACATCATTAGAAATTCCACGATATTTACATTTTTCTGCTGGATAAAAATCTACATCACTATCAATATATTCGGAGTTCATTATAGAAATATCAGCACCCGAATCAATGATAAATAAATATTTTCCTTTTTTAGTGGCGACATCAATCGAAATTTGAAGATACGATTTATCTTCACCATTAACAGAACTTGTAAGAACTTTTTTCGATATAATATTTTTAATTGCAACACAGTTTGTTGAATTCGTTGAAGCATTTAATTTTTCAAAACTACGAAGAAATTTATTGAATGGTAATAATTCATTGATTGTATTTAAAGACATAAGATTATTAAACGGAATGTTACTATCTTTTTCTAACATTAAACACTCTAATTCTGAATGTCTCGGATCCGTTGAGGAGCGTTCAACTCTCCGGACCGTTGATCGTTTTCCGAATGAGCGTGATTACTATTATCAACACTTCTAAAATCAATATTTCTCAAACTGGGTTTAACTCGACATTGTTCCACCATATGGTTTGAACGCTTACAATACACACAAAAAACTCGCTTGTAATTATTTAAGGAATGATTGCTATGTTTTTCAAAATTTGAGTTATTAAATGTTCTCGCTGAACCAAAAGGATTTGAATTTGTATTATTACGTGGAAAAATATTATTTCCATTTCTACTAGAATTATGAAAATTATTAGATAATTATTAGATAAATTATTAGCTTAAAATTTGAATTATTATTATTAAATGATGATGAAGTACCTTGTAATGAATTACTAAATGTTTTCGTATTGAATCCTTGAAATTTTTTCAATTGATAACATTTTAATGCACTGTGTCCACGCTTGTTGCAAAGCTGACATAAATTATTTGTATTACTAACATGAATAGGATCTTGAATAACTGACTCAGATTGCTTAAGAAACGCTCTTTCATCGATTGCTTTATTTACCGACTCCAATAAAGAAGTAAATTGACAAGGTCTAACTAACAATTTTATATTATTTTTTAAGCCTCGTTCAAAAGCACTTAAGGCAATTTCAGAATTTATTTTCTTAATATCGTTCGTAGAATCAATACCCTTAACAAATGAACAAGTCTCGTTTAATTCAAACAATAACTTTTCTACTCTGCGTGCATAAGATCTTACACTTTCGTCACTGTTTTGACTAATTTGACTCAACTCACTTTGGATAACTCCAATTGAACGCTTTGTTTTAAAATTAATTTTGCTTTAAGAGAAGCCCAATCAGATGGAGCATCATATTTAAGAATTTCATACGCTTTATCAATTAATTTAGTTTTAATAAATCTAAAAAAATTTGAATGTTCAGATTCATCCAATGCTTCATGAAGCATATCACAACATTCCAAGAAATTTTCTAAATTCGATTTACCATCATATTTGTCAATAATCGAATTACACTCGTTTAAATTAAATTTTCCCATTTTATTCGAAACAAAATCTATTTCTTTTGAATAATCACTCAAAAATTTAGAACTTAATGAATTTAATGAAGAAGATTGTACTGTTAACTTATTATTTAATGACGTACTTGGTTGTACAACGTTATGTTCGAGGTTTATGTTAATTTCACTCTCATCCGTTACTGTTTCATTTGTTTTATATTCAATCACTCTTTGCCGTAATTCTTTTGTTTCAACTTTATAGTTTTTTATTTTATTTACATCATTGCCTGACATTAATATAAATTGATTCACATTCACTTTATTTTAGCAATAATATTAATAATTTTAAATAAATAATTAAGTAGTTTATGTAAAAAATGACTCACCAAATTTATCTTTCTGACAAAAGATATAAATTCTTAATCCTAATATACAAACAATATCCTTAACTAATCCTTAACTTACAGCGTTGGAAAAACACATCTGTGGAGTGATATAACTTGCACATTTCAATAACACAGTAGTAATGATGATTTTTGCAGTTATCGATTTATTGAACTTGATTTATTTTATTTATTGTAGTAGTAAAATTGACTGTTTTAATTTTATATGATGATTGATGAAATATGTATTGATTTTTCAAAATGATGATATGAGCATTTGATTATTAATTATTTGGCTTATAGGAAATAACTGTTTACGTTGATAATTTTTTGTTGCGTATGATGAAAACGTAAGCTGGGTGTACGTACTATTATTTGCATGATTGATTTTTTGTTGTATGTTGAACCAAATTTTCCATTAAACTCATGGCGGTAACGCCAAATTTCTTCATTAATTATGATGACGTAACTGGATTTATTTTTTGTAGCTTTGAATATTAATGTTAGTAAATTTTTAATATTCCAATCATCCGATTTTTACTTGGACATGTGGTATTTTTTGAGGTATGCATGGGCTTTTATCTTTCAAGAATTTTCACAATTTCAATAAACGAACGCTGTCACCAATGTTATGGAAAAGACTCAATTTGTTGAAGAAAAAAGAATGATTAATAATTGATTTTATTTAATTTAGATAACTTTACAATTTGTATCAACACTAACATTATAAATTGGTTAACCATTATAAAATGCAAACTACATACCTCGACCACGGTTTAATTCCAAGTGGACGAATTATATTATTAATTAAATTAAGTATCACAAAATATAATAAACACAGACATACTTAACATTTACAGTACTTATATTATTATACATGTTTAAATTATTAAATAAATACGTAAACAGAAATGCGCGTAAAATACAAAGACATAAGTAAATTATATAGTATATAGAAAGTCAGGGATGTGGAACCACAACAAACTGATGGGGAAGAATTGGACAGAATGTTATCTCTTGGCATAATTGAGCCTAGTCAAAGTTCGTGGAGCTCTCCGGTTGTCTTTGTACGTAACTCTGGAAAGGTACGTCTTTGGATTGTAGAAAGGTTAAAACATTAATGATTGAAACATTACGCATACTTCCTTCCACAGATAGATGGAATTTAAAATCGTCTCCCGAAAATTAACTTCAATTTCAGTCCGGACTTGAAGGACGCTTTCTGGCAGATTACATTAGAGAAACACTCCTGAGAGGAAACTAATTTTACAGTTCCTGATAAGCCATTATATCATTTCGTAAGTATGACTTTGGTACTGTGCAATGCGCCACAGACAATGCTCTAACTTAAGGATCATGTGACCCCTCCCCAATTTGAGGATCAATGTCGAAAAATAAGCGGGTTTGTTATCGGGGATATATAGATATTCTTGGTCCTTACCCCCGTTCAAAGTCCGGGAATATTGCTATACTCGAGGTACTTGATCATTTACCAAGCATCCATTTTTGTTTCCATTGCGTAAATTAACTGCCAAGCCAATCTGTTGATTGCCAATGTATTTCATGTGTTTGGTTGCCCCGAAGAGGATGTGTCCGACATCGGGACACAGTTTAAGTTTAAGTTATTTGAGGATTTGCCGTCGAAACACGAAGTGAAAGATACCGGTGTGTTAGATACGTAGTGTTATGGCTTTGTATTCTCCGCAATCTAATACCTCCGAGCATGTGAACCGGAATGTTCTTTCGGGGATTAGGGCTTACCTTAAAGATGAATACTTAAAATGGGGCTTGCAGTTGAGCAAAATCGCTTATGCATTACGTTGTTCTTTACATTGGACCATTCACTGTTCACCGTACAATGCAATGTTTGAATTGCCAAAGATAACACATGGGTTTTTTATGAGCTGTTAAAACGATTGCAAGATCTTTTTGAACCTGGTGAGACTATTCTGCGTCCTGTTTATTTTAACAAAATCCGAAGTTAAATTTTGAAATTAACTGCTAAAACATTTGTTCATAGTGATTAACTTTACAATTAGCGGGCTAGAGTTTTAGCTTTTCAACCTAACATCGGAAATCGCATTCTGACGCAATTTCATATTGAGTGATGTAGGTAAACAAATATCTGCATAGAAGTTTGTTGAGGATGATGGATGGTCTAGAGGTTGATGGACCGCCGCCTATGAACTGGGAGATCTGGTCTCCTAACGAAGAGGTGTGTATTACTCAAAGGATATACGTGATTAGTGTCTGCTTTAAATTTTCATTATAAAGTGAAGATCCTTTTATCGTTTCGACTACTCTGGTTTGGATTTCGTTATCATACCCAAGTGGATTTTTTTTACAGTGGGGAATGTATATGGTGTGGGTTCGACCCTTGACTCAGCGGAGTCTCATATATTCTGTTTATAAATAATCTGCTGGTTGGTTTTGAACGCCTAAATGTCTGTGACTTCTGCTTGATATTAATGCAGAGCGTAGGTCTGATAGAATCAGGAACATTTTTGATTCTGTCAGTTGGTTTAGACATGGAGGGTGGGAGCGGCTATAAGTGTTCCATTCAGGGTAACTTTTTCGTTTTTCTATCTTCCATTACCAGGTTGTCAGGAAGATTTTTCTTTTACGAAACAGTTGTCTCTGAAATATTTCATCTGCCCCGAAGAAGTTTCTTTTTTGAACGAATCAACGCTATCGATATAATTTATCGCCTTTTTCTTTACATTCTTTACAATTCGAATCTAAACGAGGTTCATCACTACATTGAAAAAAATAAACCTGAATATTGTTTCTTACCGAAACAATTGTTAGTGGCAAAGCATCGAAATTGGATCCCGATAAATACCGGATACCTAGCTACGAATTGAAACATTCCTTTTATAACAAGCATGGTGTCTGTGTATTTGTTCGAGATTCACTTTCATGTATGAGAATTAGGGCCTACGAGTTGAACTCTAAGGACCATAATTCTATAGCACTGAAGATCTCAGGTGTTGATGAAACTATGTTTATAATAGGATTATATAGATCGCCAAATTCTCCCCCAGGATGTCCCTTTTTCGATAAAATATCGGCTAATCTAGACAAGATTACCACGGACTACACCAAAGCAAGACTGGCCATTCTTGGAGACTTTAATATTCATAATAAAGAATGGCTTAAGTATTCATCGCGCACTGACGACGTAGGATGACAAGCCGAACTGATACTCGCTGATTATCACGGTTTGACGCAAATGATAGAGTGCCCCACTAGAATCTCAGACAATTCACATCATAACAATAATTTGCTGGATCTGTTTTTGACAAACGAACCAGATACTACGAAGACAAAAGTTGAACCACCCCTCGGAACATCGGACCATCTACTAATATCAACAATAGTGCAATTTACATCACCGACACAAATTAAAGCAAATCCTCGTCGCGTTTAGAACTATAAACGCGCCAACTGGGAGGGACTGAGAAACTTTTATGATGAAACACCTTGGAAAACTATTTGTTGTGTTGATCAAGATCCTAGCACATCGGCAATAAGAATGTCCGAAATCATAAAAGACGGAATGCGACAGTTTATTCCAAATCAATTAATCACTCCTAAAACTGAGCCCTGGTTCACGCGGGACGTTGACGAGGCAGCGAAGAATAAACGCAAAGCATTTAAGACATATTACGCTAATAAAACACCTGAAACCCATAGCGCCTATAAGAAAGCCAGAAATATTAGTAAATACAAAATAGACTTGGACAAAGAAGCGTTTATCCAGAAGAAAGCAAAGAAATTCGCCGAGCACCCATCTGGCTCACGTAGTTTCTTTCAGGCAGTTAAATCAGTCCAGAGCAATTTTTCTCGATCCTCTATTTCAACCTTAGTTCTGAATGACATTCCCGTGAGCGAATCGAAAGAGAAGGCGGATCTTTTGGGTCGTATATTCGCAGAAAACTCAAACATAGTTGAACCCCCCCATTCTCCTACACTCATTCCCCCAGTTGTAACGAAAATGAAACCAATTATTTTTTGTTGCAATATTGTACGGAAAATGCTTCTTTCTATCAATATCAACAAATCTGCTGGCCCCGACGGTATTCCATCGCTCATTCTTAAAAATTTTGCTAGGCAACTAGCTCCAATTTTAACAAAAATTTTCTATCTATCTTATAAAACCGGAATATTTCCCGACTCTTGGAAGCTGGCCAGCGTTCAACCCATACCAAAGAAAGGCAGTAAGACAGATCCTAACAATTATATACCAATTGCAATTCTGTCAGTCTTAGCTAAAACATTTGAAAAATATGTTAACTACAATTTAATAGATTATTTGGAAGTGTCGCGAATTGTTGATGATAAACAGTATGGTTTTCGTAGAAGTCATGCAACAGGCGATCTGTTAGCCTACGTATCCCATCTCTGGAACAAATCGCTGGAAAACCATGGTGAAACATTCAGTATTTCACTTGACATTTCTAAAGCATTTGATAAAGTGTGGTATAAAAATCTCATAGCAAAATATAAATCTTATGGCATAGACCATCTTACTGTCTAATGGATTTATAGTTTTCTTACAGGTCGCCAATTTCATGTTAATTTAGATGGTATCACATCCAATATTTTCAAAACCAATGCTGGGGTTCCCCAAGGTTCTGCACTCTCACCAACCTTGTTTCTTCTATACATTAATGACTCATTTATTTCCACAGTGCACCCAATCCATAGTTTTGCTGATGACAGCACATTGCATGCATCACATGCATCTCCTAAATTTTGATCTCATACTGCAGTTACCACTGATAGAGAGCTGCTAATTGATTCTATCAACAAAGATCTGGAGCGTATAATGGAATGGGGAGAATCTAATCTTGTTTCCTTTAATCCAACCAATCCTGTTTCCTTTAATCCAACCAAAACCAAACTATGCCGTCTTTCACGAATAGAGCGACATAAAAATTTGCCTATTAAAATAAACCACGAGGAATTGCGTGAGGTTGAATCAGTTAGACTTTTTGGAGTGGATATTCAAAATAACCTGAAATGGAATAAACATGTGTTCAACCTCGCTAAATCTGCAATGCAAAAATTAGGATTCTTGAGTCCATGTAAAAAATATTTCAGTCCCGACCAAATTTCGCTAATCTTCAAGTCCTTTATTCGTCCATGTATGGAGTACTGCTGTCATGGTAGGGGAGGTGCTTGTCAGTCAACAATAAAATGTCTAGACTCTGTACAGAGCAGTGGCGGATTATCATACAAGTTTAAAGGCAACCGAACCAGGGCCCTGCGATTCAGGGGCCCCAAGCATAAGCAAAAAAGAAACTAACACCAGACAAGTTTAAAATATATTTATTTTCAGGCATTAAAATTACATTTTTTCTGTATTTAAGTGTCTATAATTTCATCAAATTTAATTTCGTCCAAAATTCCATTGTCAATAGAAAGAATGGTTAAATCGTTCAAACGATCATTACTCATAGTATTACGCAAATAACTTTTGATTAACTTCAGTTTTGAAAATGATCGTTCGCCTATAACATTATCGACAAACATGCATAAAAACATTCGTAATAAAATATCGATATTCGGAAAAGTGGTGGAAAGATTATTATTGAACATTGTTTTGTACATCGATTCATAATTTAAATTATCAAATGTGAAATAATTTTTGGCAAATTGACATTCGTCAATCAATTGATATGCATTGAGATCTTTTGGGTATTTTGCGGTTATTGTTCTGCAAGAATTAGCAATCTCTTCATCACTCATTAAATTTAGATGTATCAAAAACGAGTACTATCTAGATCTTCATAATCTTTAGCACGCTCTCTCAGATTGAAAAGAAAAGCCTTTATAATTGAGTTGAACAACGATTTTTCAAGGTGGTCCTTTTGTTCCTCTGGACAAAGTGTTTGTGACGTTGAGCAAGTTTGAATATGATTTGCGGTTTGAATATTAGATGAAACAGAATTTAAAAGCTGACAGGCATCATCAAAAATTTTGTTGTAATCTTTATTTTCCAAATCTGTAACTATTAAATCAAACAGTTTTTTCTCACCGAGACAGTTAATTTAGATTTTTGTAATGCTCGATTCACAAAATTAAGTTTGGTTAGTACACTTTTCCAGAGGACAAGCATCAAAATATTTTCGAAATGACATAGTTTTTTTTATCAAACCTGTTACTACCGCTTTGTTATCGTCACTGAAGCTTTCCTCATGTAGGAAAGATTTTAAAACATACAACACTTTTAAATAACAAGAATGTACAACGTGAACTGATTCGTATCTAGCTGAACATCTCGTTCCAGTTGCTCTCTTTAACATGTATTCGCTGATCTTGTAATCGATTCCATCGAAAAGGGGAATATACGAAAAATCCATAAAGTTTTTCAACCATATCAAAAAACTTAGTTGCAGCAGTTTTGCCAGAAACACTATATTTACCGACTAGATTTAATGAATGAGCAGAGCAAGGGACAAAAATTGCTGTTTCATTTGTTTGACGAATCAATCTTTGTAGGCCACCATAAATACCTGCCATATTGTAAGCGTTGTCATATGACTGGCCTCTACAATTATCAATGTTTATTTCGTTTTCATTGTGGAATTTCATAATGATGTCAAAAAGATAATTCGATGTATGACCTTCGATTTCAATAAATGAAATAAATCGTTCACAAATGGTATTACTTTTAACATATCGAACACAAAAAGACAACTGGTCTGTATGGATCACATCCTGAGTGGAATCGACACTAAACGTATAATATCGAGATTCTATAATTTCCGAAACAATGTGATTTTTAACATGTTTTGCCATGATAGAGATGAATTCTTCTCAAATTGTGCTTGAAAGATACGATGCTTTTCCTAAAAATATTCCGAATAATAAAAAAAAATAATTTGTCAATGTTACATGAAAAGAGTGTACCTTTTCCTTTATTGCCAAAACGAGAAATATGTTCTTGTAAAAAGGGATCAAATTTAGCCAATAATTCAAGAGATCCAAGAAAGTTTCCATTGTGTTTTGATCCTAAAATTTCATCGTGACCACGAAAAGCAAGTCCTCGTGATGCAATTTTAGTTGTATTATTAAAAGATTTCTCGAAAGTAAGTTCATTTTTGATACGCATTTTATATGTAAAATTATTGGTCATGTGATACTTGGACTCTTCATGCTTCGAAATGTGATGAATTATTCCAATTATTGAATCTTTTTAATGAAAATGCTTGCGATTTTCCATTCAAATCACCAAATAAACAGCATACAAAACAAAAAACTGCTTCGGCTGACGGTGAATAGATTAGCCAATCTCGTTTAAGTTTTGTTGCAATTGTGAGTTTTCTATAAAAATGAAACTCAGTGAATTTTCGACCATATTTTCCAGCATTTTTCATTGCATCTATGTTTTGACACGCATATGCACCTAAGAAACTAACTGTATAATAGTACTTTATTGTTGAGATGTTTAATGAACTAGTTTATTTTCGATCAAAAGTCTACAATGCGAGCGAGCAATGAGCATTGCAAGTTTGTTAGAAAATAAAATTCATTAAACACGAAAGCAATACGACGTTTTACTCTTCCGACAGAGAAGCATGTTTTAATTTAAAAATAAAATTCATTGATAAAATAAATAAAATGAATAAAGAGGACATCTTTATAGTAAATGAGAACGGAGGACCTTCTTGCTCCAAAGGAGGACGGTCCTACCGAAAAGAGGACACAAAATAATCTATTGACTGATCACTATACAAAGCTAATTGATCAAATTAAGCATGAAGTGAAACTCGATCATAACATTGAGTTAATTGAGAATACAACAGGTGAAAAACTTGTACTTGTTGACAGCGTATGTTACACAAACAGCTAAAAAATCATGTAAAACCCCGCCTTTATTGAAATGCAACTAATCGTGCAAATTTCAAAGGAATCGATCCAGTACTTAAGGAGATTACCTATTTTGAACAAACGAACATTTACATTTTTATTTATATAGATAGATAGAAGAAGATAGAAGATAGAAGAAGATAGAAGATAGATAGAAGAATATTTATTGAAATTCTATTAAAAGTTTATTGCAACACTAATCTTTATAAAATTGTTTGTGTGTTTTTTTACAGAAAATAATAATTAAAAGTATTCTTTTTACTAATTGAAATAAAATAAATCTGACTAAAGTCTAATTTAAATATTTTGTTTATATTTATTTCAATAACTTTTCTAAAAAAAGTGTTTTAGTTATTTTATTTTCTATAGTACACAGTTAAAAAAAAATTGAATATATAATGCAAATTGCTTTTTTTTTTTTTTTTTTTTTATTGGAAGTTAGGCATGTTTAGTGTTAATATAATTAATTATACATTAACGTCTCTGAATATCCGAAGATACCATGCCAACTAGGGATTATAATCAATTGAGAATTAACTTTCTTTTAGAAATTTATGAACGTTGACTTTGAACTTTTGAGGGTTAAAGTTATCAGGGAAAACCCACGAAGGTAATGAATTCCAGAGATGAGAGACTCTGTTGAAAAAGTCGCGCTGGAAGGCTACTGTTCTACATCTAATCATTTGAACCGTAAAAGGATGGGCCGCTACCGATGCTCTGGTATGACGCGATAGGTTTGCAGGCTTAGGTAAAATCGATTTGATCTCTTCAGAAACCCGTTCATCCATGATATATTTGTAGAAAATCGTCAAATCAGCAACATTTCTTCTATGCTGCAAGGAATCAAGGTCATTAGTAAGATTTGAATTACCAATCAATTTAACTGCTCTCCGCTGTACAGAATCAAGACACTTCAAACTATATAAGTATGCTCCACCCCATATGTGAGAACAATATTCCATGCAGGGACGTATAAAAGATTTGTATATTAAAATAAGCTGTTCGCTACTGAAAAACTTACGACATCGTCCCAAAAACCCCAATTTTTGAACAGCGCTTTTTGCTAGGGTAAAAATATGAGAATTCCATTTCATATTATTTTCAACCTCAACTCCTAGAAGTTTCACGGACTCTTTCTCTATCAAAACGTTGGAATCAAACTTCAATGGAAAAGGGTTAGGTGTTGATAATCTTGAAAAATGGCAAACTTGTGTTTTGGACGTATTGAATTCAACACTGTTAGTAACACCCCAATCAAAGATAGTTTTAAGATCAACGTTTAATGAATCTATCAAATTTGATCTACAGTTATTAAGCGCTAAAGGTGAATACGATCTAGGTGCAACATGAGATGCATGAAGAGTGCTATCATCAGCAAAACTATGGATAGGATTAATTGTTGAAACCAACAAGTCATTAATATAGATAAGAAAAAGAGTTGGGGACAAAGCGGAACCTTGAGGAACTCCTGCATTAGTCGAAAATACATCCGATGAAATACCGTCAACATTGACTCGAAATTTCCGCTCAGATATAAAGCTTTGCATCCAGGATATTAGTGGCTCATCTAAACCATATGCTACACATATAGGACCTATATGCTACACATATAGGTCCTACGGAAGTTCCCATTACAAAACAATACAAAGCTTGCTATATAAAGTTAAACTAATGCTCTTTGCATCAATATTTAACAAAGTACTTGGAGTAAAATAAAAAGGCTTGTTGTTTAAAATTGTCTGTTATTTGCATTAAATAAATTACACGCAATATTTTTTTAGTATGACATTTTAATGCAAATTACATCATAAATTATGATTCATAATTTCGAGTTACTTTGATTATTACGCACCTCCTAAATTAATCAAATTAAAATAAAAAAATTACAACGGAAAAAATTAAAACATGCATACCACCTTAATCACTATTATTATAGACTTTCAGCTGAGAAGCGATAACTAAAACATACATGAAACGATTTTGACTATATATTTCTAAAAGGGATAATACTCTAGTGAATTTTGAAATTTCATTAATGTATTAAATTGTAGCAAGGTGCATTAAAGCTTCTAGCTGTTCTATAGAAATAAATAATGATGCAAGAGTTGTTTTAAATTTTATAGAAATGCATTGGAATTAGGTTTAATGCAACATTTACTTTACAATTCAATAATAACCTGCAACGCATAGCTCCTATTGCAAGACTTGCTTTAAATATTGCAGTTACTTTTTCAACTGTGTATCGGTACTACACCGGTAACGTGAGAAACTTTGTCAGTATTGGCAAAACGGAAATTTTGAAAGCGCTACTCTCGATGTAAATATGTTATTGATTACTTTCATTTTGAAAAGTTATCGTTCAGCTGGGAACGGTAACGGAAACAGTATTGACATCGAGCCTAATTTCGTAGAAATAAAAAATATAATCAACAATCTTTACAAACAATCTTTACAACAATCCTTACAACAATCGAATCAACGCTTGAAAACCGCCACTAATTCCGGCCATATTGTTTGCGTTGTCATATGCCTGTCTCTGCAATTTTGTATGTCAATTTCGTTTTCTTCGAGGAATTTTTAAACGATGCCAAAAAGATACTCTTATGTTTGAGTGTTTGACCCTCAATTGGAATAAAAGCAACTAATCATTCATTGATTTTACCATCTTTTACATATCGAATGCAAAAAGCCAATTAATCCGAATGACTTACATCCAGAGTGGAGTCAACACTAATCGAATAATAAACTGCGTCAATGACGTCGGCTGCAATACGATTTTTGATTTCTTGCCCCATGGTGGTAATAAATTCGTCACATATTGTGCTTGAGAGGTACGACGTTCTTCATAAAAATATCCCAACAACAATTACTTTTATCATTTCATTAAGTTTGCTTCAGATGTCGCATACCTTTTCCTTTGTTGCCAAATTTATCACTATGCTCTTTTAAGAAAGGATCAAATTTAGCCAAAAGTTCAAGAGCTCCAAGAAAGTTGCCATTGTGATTCGAGCCCAGAGTTTCATCACTCTCGGAAATTCGGAATTAAAACTTTTGTTTTTTATTTATTTTTCTTTATAAATTATATATCTTTATTTAAAATATTCGAATAGATTATTGCTTTTAGATTGCAAAATAGAGAAATCGAAAATTTTATTTGGAATTATTTATTTGAGAATCTGAGAAAACAATGGAACCCATAGTTAAAAACTGCTGCAAGAGTATCGTTTGAACTAGAGAATCAATTCATGATACACATTGTATATACTCTATTTGAGAGATTTTTTAAGGGTGTAATTGTTATCGTTTTTCCTGTTCTGATTTCAGACATGCAGTTTTGAATCATCAAAAAATCAGTTCAGTTTTTTAGCCATCAAAAATGAATTTTTGAAAATACTTTAATTTACTAGGGTTTTTTTCGAAGCTGATGACCGTTTTAATTAGTAATCATTTTTGGAAAATGAGGATAAAGGGCCCCCAAAAATTTACCCGCACCAGGGCCCCTTGAACTCTTAATCCGTCACTGGTACAGAGAAAAGCAATACGGTTGATTGGTGATACCGAACTAACGGACCAGCTTGATTCACTCCAGCACAGAAGAAATGTGGCTGAATTATCAATCTACTATAAATATAACTTTAGCGAATTCTCCTCTAAGGAAATTCAAAATATCCTTCCATCGTGTGCGCAGTATAATCGACAAACAAGAGCTGCCGAGTTATCCCATCCATTTGTTGTACAAATACCTTGTTGTAGAACTGTGTCCTTTCAGAACGACTATTTTAATAGAATGGCCAAATTGTGGAACTCAATGCCTCCCTCTGTATTTTCCGATGAATTTTCCCCTCAGGCATTTAAAGAAAATGTCCATAATCATTTAAAACAATTAGTATAGTTATTCCTATATCCCCATTCCTTCCATTTTCCTCATCTCCTTCCTTTACAGTTGACATGGTATCTTCGGATATTCAAGGAGTCTAAATAATGAATATTTCATATTTAGTGTGCTAAACATGTCTAACTAATTAATAAAAAAAAAAAACATTTCTAAACCCTGATTTCCCTGTTTTTTTTCTTTTGCTATCTCGGTATTACATATGATGTGTATTCATAATTTATTTTTTTTGGTGGATATAAAGTGGTACGAGTGTTCATGATCGGATGCAGTTCGGTGAATATTCTCAACCATTTAAATTTATTAGTTAAATCAATTTAATTAAGTTAGTTATTTAATTAGTTAAATAAATTAATTAGAAAATCTAGATAAATTAATAAAATTAATAGTAAATTCTACAGTGAAAATTAGGAAAATTTATTTTAGTAACAGGAATTTTTTGTTTCTAAAATTTTGGGATTAAAAGAAAATAATTCAGAAAAACCAAAAATACATCGAACGCTACTTTTATTTCATTTTTTTGGGATAACACAAAAATATACCTACATAAAATTTGTTACGTTATAGTAGTGATGCTTTTGACCTTGGTTTCATAAATTAGTAATAATTTGATGTCTGCTATAAATTTAAATCTTAATAACAAATTCGTTACAAGATAAAACAAAACGCCAAACTGTATGTAATATATTGCCTCGTGCAGCAACAACCCTTTCATCCACACAATCAAAAATAACATCATCACAACAGTTATCCTCGGCTACACAATAAACATTAAATAATTTGTTTTACGGTTATGTTACATCAACGACCACTTGGCTAACCTTATTAAATGCAGCTATTTGTTATGCCCACCAATTCTGTGATGTCCAACATGTAGCGTTTGGAAAATTCTACAATCTAATACAGAACAATTTGAGTTCTGAGTAAAGGTGTTGGCAAAGGAATAGGATTTTTGTAGTTAAATCGAACAATAAAAAGTAACACCTTTCCATTTTCCATCCTTGATTCAACAACATTGCATATGTTTCATTAGCATAACATTTACTCAATAATATTTGTATTAACATGATCATGCAGCACAAATAACTTGTTACCTCCCCCTCGGTTATGTCTTATATACATTTTCATTTTTTTTGTACATAAATAATTTATTATTATTTGTTTTATATAAACGAAACAAAAGAGTTAAAGGTGTATGAACTCTTTTTCATTTTATTGTATTGAAACAGAGGGGAAAGCTTTAGATGTGTGTGATCATTTCCAATTCTTCTATTTGGTTATTTGATATTTCGTTGTATGGAACAAACGATATTTTCAACAGATTGACTCTTGTTTTTGTTTATATCTTTCAATTAGCTGAAAACAATAGGCATTTGATAGAACCAATCTGTCAACCGGTTTTTATGTAATTATATTAATAATATCGATGGCTGCCAAACGAGAGGATGCTATGCAATCAATTTTTTTCTCCCTCATTTAGTTTAAGAAAAGCTACTTATAGCTGCATTTTTGGATATTATTTGTTGAGCCGTAATTTGGACTTACAATTAAATTTATTAATTGAATCGCAGATCGGTTTTTATATTTCAAAAAATGGAAATAAAATTATTTCGGTTCGGATCTCGAATACAAACCTTTTAATTAAAATTCGAATTATCAAATAAAGAATAATATTTAAACAAAAGTATTTTGTGTTATATTGTTTCAAATAAAAATATTTTGTGTCATTTCAATTAAAAATATTCTATTTTGTTGATTAAAAATAAAATGTATCTTCTATATGATGTTTATAAAAGAATGAAAATAAGTTTACAATTTCAAAGTTTTGGAAAACAAACGGAGCAAAAATAAGATCGTTGGATTGTTGCAAAGCAGAGGCCGTGAACAAAATGGTCAAAAGTCGCGGATTGGGCGAGTTTGTTCCATAATATATTAAATTACATTTTTATGTTGATACGTGAAATATGGAACTGTCACGGGCGTCAGCACGTTGGCGGAAAAAAAAATGATTCGTAATTGAAATGATTATTATACGTGTGCTTGTCATGCTGGTCCATATTTTGATTTTATTTTCCTTTGGGGTGATTAACATTGTATGTCGCATTCTACGAGCGGCTAGATGGATGAAGTTCAAAATTTTTGGGAGAAGTGATTTTTTTGGTGACCGAATCCAATTAACATTATTTTTAATCTATTGTCTCTCACATTGTTAGTTTTATGTTGCATGTTAGATATAGTCAATTTGTGTTTGTTCTAGAAGTCAAAATAAAATGACAAAATATTTTTCAATAGAGATCTTTCTAGTGTCAGAGTCCGCGCATTGTCCGTTCATCCATATATCGTTTAAAATTAATAACCCTTGGATAAATAGATACGGTATGTTTCTATTTATAATAATATAAAAATTCAATGGTAACATATTCAATATGATCAACAGATAACAAATTCATCACCATCAATATTAATTCAACATTTGCTTTGGGTTACAGCGATAAATTTTGACTACATCGTTGGATACGGTTATTTACCATTCGACCATCACATGTATATTGTGCGCAACATTTTTCGTACTGTGATGCAACATTGATGTTGGTGTTGTTATTTAGTTTAACACTCACCGTTACCATAGAAGCAACAATGGGTCATTGTATTGTAGTAATTAAATTATTCTTTACCTTTTGAGGTCATCAGAGTTCCTGTTCCATAATCATTTAAATCCGTTATTTATATTACTGCGTGTAGTTCTGGATTTGTACTCGACTGGGAAAATAACTTCTCGAATCCGCACGATTGAAGCTAGCTGGAAATAAACCTCACTAAGCACGTAGTTCCCCTATTATTTCTGATAGTGATTGCACTATCAAACCTTGTGTTAATTACAACATGAACTGTTAATGTTTTTGGTACTATATAGAGGTACAAACAAACATCAACATCAGTTAACTCAAATAAAATCACAACAAGAACTAAGTAGAATATGAGCAATAAAAACGTTATAATTACATTCTTCAACTAACTGTTTCCATATTGTTCCAATATTAAAATCACCAATAATTATTGGATCGAATAATTATATTCCTTGTAATTACACCAATGAAAACATTTATTTCGAAAAACACAACCGAACTATAAAAATCTAAATGGGTGTAATAGAAATCTGAATCAATCAATATTCAGCTCGTGTTTCAAAATTAATATTTCATCCATGAAAATAAAATTATATTTTGGCGACCTTTTTTTTATCGTTGTAGAAAATTAATAATAAAATATTTATGAACCAATCGTTTGGCCATATTTAACTAGTTTTCTGGGAAATTAAATCAATTTCGTATAAATGTCGAAAAAAGTATAGAGAGAAAATCGAAGGAGATTAAAATGTGATTTAAGCTAGAAATTATTTTTCAGGCAATACAATTTCAAAAAATTTAATGAAAAGCTTAATAGATTTTGTATTGATTTAAATATTACATAAAATTTAAGAAAAATTTAAATCAAGTCGATCATTTATTGAATCCTCTAAAGCGTAAAATGTCAAAACAAATAGAATTGAATATAAAACAACAAGCTAGTTTATTTATACGTTGGAGTTAATGATATTAGCTCTAGCGAATCGAAACCAATTGCATCCAATAAATCTACCGAAAAAAGCTAGAAGACAAATGTTGTACGTTTCATTGAACAAATTAAATTTAAAAGTTATTTGATTGGAAAATGGTTTGTTCATTTTTGTTAAAAATTATTTTACTTCATTTTAGTTATTGATGGCTGTCACGTGGGTATATGTCAACTTTGCTTTTGAAAAAATAAATAATGTTCTTATAATTTTGATAAAAAAAATTTTCATATCGAAGCTAAGTAAATCAGTAAGATTTATTTAAATTATAGATTTATTTATGGTGATTCAGTTCAAACAAAATATTCCGCCAGTCATTCAAATATTTTGATGTTGATGTGAAAGGACTGAAAATCATTTGAAATAAAAACAAGCTAAGATTATGAGAGCACTATATCAGAGTCAGTCGTTTTCTGAACACTCACATTTAGCAATATATTTTTAACAAAATTATTACTATTTAAACTTTCTTTTTTTTAAATCTTTGAAAACTATTGAATTAGTAACAAGTGCAAAACCACAATAATTAAATAATATTGGTAAGATCTTAGTTGCTTAATTGTCATATTTCAGAGTTTCCTCAAATTATAAACTATATACAGTTAAGCTTATTCAAACGTCTTTTAGGTTGTAATTTTAAGGTTTTTATTACTTCACTTAGCTCCTTGTTTCATTTTATATATGATGAACCAGTTAGACCTTTTTAAAATTAGCGACAGCTACTCTACATTTAAAAGAAGTTAGTAGCCCTATTTTGTTAATTAAAATCCACTGCATTCATCGTAAGTTGCACAATATGTGATGATATTTGCAATTTAACTGCACAATATGTAATCAAAATCGATTTATCACAAAAACTCAAAAAAATAATAAAATTTATATTCTTAAAATTAATAGTAGATTATGATGAAAGGATGAAAAGCTAAGGTTTTTGAACATTTCTGGAGTTTGCAAATCGAGGCGCTAGGTATAGAAAATTCAATAAAGTTCCACGAAATTTTTATGGAACATGATATGAAAGCAAGTAATAGTTATCACTTTCAGTTTAATTTATGTCTACCAATGCACCAGTTTCACCTATATTTTTTTTTATTAATTTAACCCTCTGCAAAGGTAAATATTTTATGAATTTCTGAACGTTATATATTTGCCTATTTTTATGGGTCACTAAAATTATTTTATATTGTTTTATTTTAATTTATTGAGGACAAAAATATGAATTTTTTATTGCTAGCTATAATAATAAAATATTATTTTGTTTAGGGTGTTTGTAAAAATTTGTAGATTTAATTAGTTTTTGGTAAAACGAATTTTATAACGTAACGTTATTGTTCTGAAACGTTTTGTTGTTGTTTAATATCAAATTTAGATTTTTATGATTTCTCGCCATACTAACTGTCAAATTATAAAAATCACTGATGTGGAAGAAACCTACATGCATACAGGCGGCATATTTATGTAATAAAAAGAGCTAAAGCACTCGAGTGAAGTAGACATTATCATTATTTTGTCTTTCTTATAACTTTAGAAAATAAGATGGGGAGATAACAATGTAGAAATTTAAATTCATTTATATTTTTTAACAACGAATTAGACTGTAATCTGATAGAATTTGCATTTTTTAAAGGATTTTAAATTTCTGTTAAATATTTTTTAAATATATTACTTAATGTTACTTTTTTATCATATAAGCATGTTGCCTAATTTTTTATTAATTACATTTAAATTGAATACTTACGGATTTCTTTATATTGAGTTATTTGAATTTCATTTAGATAGCTTACATAAGATTTGCAACAAATAAAGTTGCATAAAAGTTATTTTTTGAAACATGTAATTTAGATAAATGGAGGATTAAATTTTTTCATTTTAATCTAAATAAATATTTAGGTAAGCAAAACTGTATTCATTCAGCTGCTTTTCCCAGGCTCCAACTTATCAAGTTCAAAATGAAAGATCGCCTTCAATATCGTCTAAAGTAAAGAAAAAAATTAAAACTGAAGATATCTTACTACACTTCTATCAAATTTGATTGTGTTATCTATTTTGAAGGCAAGATAACATAGGATCTTGATGAAACTTAAAGTAGAAATTAATATCTAATGTTTTTGTATTTCCAGGTTAAGTTTAAGTTGTTGCATATAATTTGAATACATTTTCTTTATTTATATTATATCACATTTAAAACTAGAAAAATGATTTATTTCAATTTTATGGCTTACGTTTTGATTTTTATGTAATCAAAAGCAGACGTCTATACATTCGTGTTATTTATGACAGTTGTTATATAAAAAAAAATTTATAAGTCCTGATTGAGTTAATAATCTATTTTATAATATCGATCGAGCAGAATACTTGATCTTTTATTAGCGAGAATTTTCACTCTTTGTTTATTTTCAATTTACATTGATCTCTTTTACGTTCAATAATTCAACTCAATAACAGACATTCAACATTCAAAATCAAAGTACATTTCTTCTCTAAATGCTATAACAGTAATTTTTAATTAGGGAAATTTCATTTTGTAATTGTATCTTAGAACCTAAATAAATACACATAATAATCAAAGCAATCTAAATGCATTTCAAATTTAATCACCATTTTCACAATTTTGTATCACTTATCACTTTATCACACTCTTTTATCACTAATAAAACCTGCATCTTTTAATATAGATTTACGGTTATATACGCTATTTGTATAACGGTTTGCTCTATTTGAACTGTTTACTAAGACAGCATACCTGACAAACATTATGTGTATGGGGCACGAGTCTATGCGTTTTTATATATGAGTAATTTTGATGTTTTTTAAATATTCTAGTGTATATTTTAAATTAAAAAAAAAATCGATTTAAATTTCAAAAAAATATCTAAAACTTATATCTTAATTTGCAGATTCAGTATGGTTAATATAAAATTAAGAATCACTTCATGTAAAATACAAGCTAAAACCGCATTTACAGCGACATAGCATATTAGTAGATGTAATATAAGTCCGTGCTGTAAACACTTTTTATTTAAAAACCTTGCAACTGATTTGTTATCTAGGATTACTACAAATCAAATCATTTTTAATTTAATACTTCACGCTGTGAACACCATTGCAAATATATAATATGAAGAGGCTGAAACCTCAAGCTCTGAGATATCAAGACTTCGGTCAGGGTTAATGATTTTAATATAATTTTCGGCAAAAAAATTTTATAAGGATCGTTTTTAGTTTTGGGCAGCGATGTATATCAAACACAAAACTCTTTGTTAGAGTGCTTGTATATTTTATTTCTGTGTAGAAATTTATTACAGAACTAACACGAAACATCGACACGTTGCCGGAAAATTATAACAGATCATATATTAACATAATTTCGTGAAAAGATTATACAATCAGAAAACTACTCAATAATCTCTCCATCTAGCGTTTCGAGAAAATATTACAAATCAAAAATTCATATTTCTTTCAAAATTCCAAAAATATTCTTAAAATTATAATAAAAAAATTTAAATTTTTTATCAAAGTTCTAAACATTTTCCAAAAATTATTACAAAAATTGAAACTCAAAATTCAAAAAATATTCCAAAAATTCGAATAAAATCAAATATTGAAACTTTTCCCAAAATTCTAAAAATATCGCAAAAATTATAACAAAATCATATACACAAACTTTTTTCAAAATTCCAAAAATTACTACAAAATTAAAAATTGAAACTTTTCCGATTATTCTAAAAATATTTCTAAAATTCGAAACTCAAATTTTTTTTCAAAAATTCTACAAATATCGCACAAATTTGAATAAAACCGAAAAAACAAAGTTTTCATAACAAAGTAAAGAAGCTAAAGTAAAGTAAAAGAGGTAAACAATTGAAAACAATGTAAAGACGTAAAAAATGTAAGGCACGTAAACAATGTAAGGAACGTAAATAATGTAAGCAACGTAAACAATGTAAAGAACGTAAACAATGTAAAGAACGTAAACAATGGAAACAACGTGAAAAATGTAAACAATGTAAACAATATAAACAATGTAAACAATGTAAACAATGTAAAAAATGTAAACAATGTAAACAATGTAAACAATGAACACAATGTAAACAATGTTAACAATGTAAACAATTTAAACAATGTAAACAATGCAAACAATGTAAACAATGTTAACATTGTAAACAATGTAAACAATGTAAACAATGAAAACAATGTAAACAATGTAAAGAATGTAAACAATGAAAACAATGTAAACATTAAACAATAAAAACAATTTAAACAATGTAAATAATGTAGACAATGTGAACAATATTAACAATGTAAACAGTGTAAACAATGTATACAATGTAAACAATGTAAACAACGTAAACAATTTGAACGATGTAAACAATGTAAACAACGTAAACAATGTAAACATAAAATTGTTTGTAAACAATTTTAACATTGTTTGTAACATTGTTTGTAACAATGTAATGTAAACAATGTAAATAACGTAAACAATGCAAACAATGTAAACAACCTAAACAATGTAAATAATGTAGACAATGTAAACAATGTAAACATTATAAACAATGAAACCAATGAAAACAATGTAAACAATATAAACAATGTGAATAATGTAAACAATGTAAACAATGTAAACGATGTAAACAATATAAACAATGTGAGCAATGTAAACAATGTTAACAATGTAAACAATGTAAATAATGTAAACAATGTAAATAATGTAAACAATGTAAATAAAGTAAACAATGTAAACAACATAAACAATGTAAACAATGTCAACAATGCAAACAATGTAAACAATGTCAATAATGTAACCCATGTAAATAATGTAAACAATGTAAACAATGTAAATAATGTAAACAATGTAAACAATTTAAACAATGTAAACAATGTAAACAATGTCAATAATGTAACCAATGTAAATAATGTAAACAATGTAAATAATGTAAACAATGTAAACAATGTAAACCATGTAAACAACGTAAATTATGTTAACAATGTGAACAATGTTAACATTGTAAACAATGCAAATAATGTAAACAATGCAAACAATGTAAAATATGTAAACAATGTCAATAATGTAACCCATGTAAACAATGTAAACAACGTAAACAATGTTAACAACGTGCACAATGTAAACAATGTAAACAACGTAAACAATGTATAGTATTGGTTTTCATTTATTTCATTCAACAACGAAAATCAACAAACAGTCCTTTCGTCCAACGAACATGTCCTTTGAGTAAACTCAACAGACAATTGTTTGTTGTATTTCAATTACAAATTATTTTAGCGTTCTTAATAATGCGTGGTGATGTAATGGAAAAACGAAATTGTACCTCTTGTGTACTTGTATGTGAACATTGTTTCAAGTTATTTTAAAAGTTTGCCGATCCTTAGATTGAGCTTCAGTCGACTTCAAGTCGACTTTTACAAATCAAATTTTTCATATTTTTTTACCAAAAAATATTACAATTACATTGTTAAGGAAGCTTTATGAAGCAGTACTAAAAACGTTTGACATAACATAATGGATTTAACATCAATAATTATTAATTTGTTATTATTTGTTATTATTGTAATTTGTGAGCTGTGTATTTACTTCGTTTGCATGGCTCTTGCTTTTTTTTAATTGTTTAGGAAGTGTTTGAAATGTTCTCTTAATTTTAATACCAGGCTAGACAACCGTTTAACTATCTCCTTTAGGTTTTTAAGCCTTTAATGCAGACCTTGAGCTGTCCAAATATTTCTCCTACTTATCGCTAGCTAACATTACACTTTTTCTGATATTTCAAATTTGCCAGCTCCTTGAATCAAAGTCCTAAGTTGAATGGTAAACGTGAATGTCACCCAAGATGTAGCAGTCATTGTAGGTTAGCAGGTGGCTGAAGTTGACATGATATCTTGAAGTCAGTTCAGTTCAGCATAAACTCTCTATGAAATGAAGATAATTCTACCAACCCTTCTTAAACTGAATTTATTTTAACACACGTATTTAAACATGTGTTTAAAGAGTTTACTTAATCGTATTTTGTTTGAGCTGTTAAAATATTTTAACTTTTTTTTTCGAAAATCAATATTTACTCTTGCCAGCACAAATGTTTTCACAAAATAATAACAATAAAAAAAAGTTAATGAAGATAATATTGACAAAAAAACACAAAATAATATAAAAATTAATTTTGCATCTTTTTTGTTCTATTTTCTCAAATGTCAAAACCATTTTCTAAAAGTTGTTCGTTTCTTATCACCATCGAAAACATCAAACTTTTTCTTATCGAAATTACAAAAACAAAATGAATTTTTTGCGTATCGGAAAAAGCTCTTAAAGATACTTGTAAAAATGTTTATTTAAACGATATGTATTTTTGTGACAACGAATTAAAAATAAAAATAAAAGTTTCAAAATGTTTTAAGTGACAATTTATCACAATCGTTTAACATTAAGTTATGAAAACTTTACTTTTAGAATGATAGAGATGTCGCAGATGTACTTGAATTTTTCATTATATGAAATCAATTCATTGAATGGAATATGAAACAGTTAAGCTTTAATCATATTTTTATCAAAGTTTTACTTGTTCTCCTACAACGACAAAGAAACAAAATAGACATAAATCTAACCCTTCTCTCCGTATATCATAAATTTCCGGGATTCATCCAAATGGAAAACAAACAAATGAATACAATTTTAAATTTCTATTCGTATAAATATGAGCAAAAAAAATTTTCCAATTTTTCATAATGAAAAAGAGCAAAAAAAAATTGTTTGTACGAAAAGGAAAGCAAAAACATTAACAATTCATCAAAACTGAGCAAAAAACAAAAAATGAAAAGAAAATTCTTAATCCATTTTTCATGTTTTTTTACAGACAGTTACGGAAGTTGAAATTTGTCAAGCAAGAAGTAAGTAACATTCATAAATTCTAATGTTATTCTTAGTTCAAATTCACTCACATACAAAACGACGAAAAAAAAAAAAAAAATAAAGAAAATGAAAATAAATTTGACAAGATGCGTGTAAGCATTAGATTTAAGCACAAGATAAAATAAGATTATAGAATCAAATAAATGATGAGATACAATGTGAAGTATGTGTTATTAGATCATATTTAGCAAGAACGAATTTTTTGAGATGAAAACAGTTTGATATATGAAAATAATGAAGTGTAGAAATTTTATTAGAAGCACGATTCTCACTAATTTATATAACATTTTTTGTTTTTTCTTATGTGTGAATAATGGTGATAGGTTGCATTTTTTCTGTCACCGTCTGCTTTTGATAGCGATAGACATATGATAATAACTTTAAGGTTGAGCGAGTTATACATATATACATTGCTAAGTTAATTTGCTTGGAAGATAATTATGCAGTTAATATTTCGAGATTTGCGTTTTCGTTTTAAAACCTCTGTACATCTTTCGAATCTATTGGTTGGAGAGATTTAAAATTTTTTTCCAAATTGGGTTTATACGTTAACAAATGAAAAATCTTTTGGGAAAACTTGGGTTAAGTGATGTTTTTCAATGGGTAGCGAAAATCGAGATTCTTCATCAATGCCATATTACCTGAGTAACACAAACGAATTAGGTGTGGAGAGAGATAGAATACATACTGCTTACACTCAATGATGCTGCATCACTGCCAGTTATTAACGCCTTCAAATCAATGCAACTCAAGGATCTGTTCTTCATAGAAACGTGTACAACATTTTTTTTGGAAAATCTTAAGATCAGAATTTAAGTTCGGCGTAGTTAGGGAGGGGGGTTAACCCATTTCCGTAAAAAACAATTTGTTATGAACTCTGTACCCTGGCCTCGGATCATTTTGGCAACTGTATTCGAACCGCGATTTAAAAATGGGAACTTGGAATGTGCCAAGTCTTAGAAGTCTTTGCAATCTCCAAAAATACAAACCAAGTCTATAGTTACATCATACTGGATATAATGGTACTACAAGATTTGAGATTTCCAGGAGTTCATGTTACAGCGAAAGAAAATAATATTTACCATTGTGGTACAATAAAAATATAGAAGGATTTATTAGTTCAGTAAATCGACTCGAAAAGCATCGACTCCAAATTTGTTGAATTAGCATGAATTTGCTTGTAATTTTACTCTGGGGTTGATTGTCACTCCATTTCGGGAAGAAACTTTTTATGCTAAAAATAACATATAGGGAATCGATAGAAGAGTGATTTTAGGATTTAATGTTGTAAGGATTTTTTTTTTGAAAAATTAATATTTTTTGAGTTATGAAAAGTCTGAAAAAGTCTATTTTTGATCGAAAAATGCATTCTTTTCCAAATAACTCAAAAAGTGAACATTTTTCGAAAAAATCATCAGAAACAAAACTGTAGCTTTGAAAAAAACCAATACAGATTGTTCTTTTTATTGTTACTATAAACTCAATACAAACTGAGTTATAGCTTGTTGAACGAATGAAGACTATTTTCGTCGAATGGAAAAATCGAAACATTCAACGTTGAATAATGGGAAAACGATTGGAGCACTGATGAATGAATGTATATTACGGATTGTTTTTTTAATTTGTGCGCACGGTGGGTAGCACTTTCTAGAGCACTGCTGCTACATAGAGAGTATGGGAAGAAACTAGACAGCTCGGCTTGGCAGCAGGGCCGTCACAACCGTACATCAAAAATAAAATTTGTTCAAATATTTGTAAATCGTCATCATCGGAATCGTATAACTTTTCGTTTGAAGCTTTTAATAAAGTTTTTATTATGGTTTCGTCAGTCAAATCAGCTACTGTTGCGATACGATCGTTAATATTTAAAAATTGTTTGAGTGTTCGACTCAACATTATTGGTGGTAGCTTGGACCTTTGGATATTTTGTATAGTTTACTAAATCCTGAATTACCTTAAGAAGTAAGTATCTCTTCTCCCTCTTAAAAATGTGCCACTTTATAATACTCTACTTTGTGAAATTTACTACATCTTTTTTTTACATTTCAATGCACAAACGGCTGCCTCAATTTTTAATCGATTTCGTACAATCACAAAGATTACAGTTATCGGTAGCTCAACCCAACCAAACATTACTCCAATTAACTCCTTCAACTTAAATATTGCTCCAAAAACTCAACAAATTAATTGAAGATTATCTTGCAACAATTGAAAGAAGAGGAAGCGCTTGCAAATTATGAGTGCTCAATTTTAGAATGATTATAAAATATTATAAAATATTATTATAAAATAATGACTATAAAATTTTTAGCTGCTGAGAAAATTGGTGACTGGGAATTACACCTTGATTGTATTAAACTTATCACCCCTTTTTTCATTCAACAGGCCATCTTAATTACTCTAAATCTTCCACTAGGAAACAACTAAAGATCATTTCATAAATAATAACTGACGACATACAACGTTTCACTGTATAAATAAATTATTCTTTTATGTATACTTGTATACTGTCTTGTCTTCTCTTGCGTTCCCCTTCTATTAAAAATAAATGAAAACCAAAGAAAATACCAAGCTTTAGACCATTACCTGCTTATTGTTTTTATGTCTTTTGCATATATTTCGAGGTTTTTGTGACCTCCTCTTTAGTGCACTATTACAGGATGTGAGAATGAACCATAAAAATTTTATACATAAATGCTAAAATTAAAGTAATATTAACTTACATAGATATTAAGCAAAATTTCAGTAGTTTAGCATTTTAGTTTTTTTACATATAAACAACTCCATTAAGTTACGTTTTTTTTTGATAAAAATGTAAAACAAATATAAAATTGTATGCAAACAAACATTTAAATAAATTATATGAACACATTAAAAATTTAAAAAATTGAATTAAATAATTAAATTAAAAAATTTTACGGACAAATAAATTAGATTAGAAAATGTTTTCTTATTTACTAAAAAATATCCAAAAGTACGTATCAAAATATTTTATTTGAATTGGTCAATGAACTAAATAAAATTGCAAAAACAAGACCTTATTAATTCCGCCGTTTTTTCTTTTTTTGTCTGTACGTAACGAATCCGTTATCAGCTGTTTTTATGGATTTATATGTTCCTATAATTGTTATTTGTTTTATGTCAAAAATATATTATTATGACTAAACAAACTGGTACGTCATTTTGATTTTCAGAGGTTTTGTTTTTGTGTATTGTTGATGGTTTTGTTATTCTAATTAATTTAACTGCATTTTTGGTTATTGTTTCTTCTGTTTTAAGCGGCTTAAGATATGAGTGAAGGCAGGATTTAGTATCTCAAAATCCGACTTGAGATTTACTGTGTTTTGTTTGTGTTGGTGAATAGAGATTGTCTCCAGTGTTAATCGTTTTCCCAACGTTTTTCCTTCGTTAATATTTTGGTGTCATCATAATGGAACGTGTGTCCTGTTTGTTTGCTGTGGTGGAAGGCAGCCGTATTGTTAGTTCTTATTTTGTTTGTTGTGACATTGTTGATATGTTGTTTTAGTCGAAAACCTAGTTTTTGTCCCGTTTGGCCAATGTAGACTCCCGCACAGTTGTTGCAATTTATTGCAGAAACCACACCGTGTTGTTCCATGGTGTGGACTTTGTCATAGGGTTTGCTTGTTGTTTTTCCTACATTCTTTTATTTTATTACGTCATAATGCATATTCTTTCTGAATAATATCCGCTGTACTCGTTGATTGCGTATCCACAATTTACTTGACGACTCTAATGTATTATTTTGATTTGTTGGGTTTTGCCGTCTTTTATAGTTTGTTCCAGAAACCAAATTATTCCAATCGTTGATGCGCGAATTATAGGTTGTAACCTGCAGTTGTGGAAAAAAATATAATTTATTAATTTAAATTTTTCACTTGGTTACAATCTTTTTCTATAATATATTTATTTTTATTTTATTCACAAAAATATTGAGTGTAAGTTCTAAACAAATTGCAAGTTATTATTAATCTAACAATTTAAAAGACACAAATAATTAATCTTAACAAGTTAAAAGTTTCGAATAATCTTTACAAGTCGAATGTTACTAATAATCTGAAAATCTGAAGTCAAAATCTACAATATATAATATTCTTTGAATAAAGGAATTATTGTTTTAGTTTAATTAAAAGTTTATCTTTAAGCAATATGAATCATACATTGAACAAGTGTTCAATGTTAAAACAAAGAAATGATTATATTATTTCAATTAGGAATATTTCCTTTAAATTTATCTTAATGATTTTATATAAACAAAAGTCTCAACATAAACATAACATTTCATGATATAAAAATGATTTCATCATTTTAAGAATGATGTGAAAGAGAATGAAATAACATAATTTAAAGTAACATGACAAATGACATAACATATAGCATATATAACTTAACTAACATTCTGTATTGTTCTGATTGTTGGGTGTGGTGTGAATGACGGGACGTAACTCCTCCCTCCTTAGTGGTGTCCAAAACCTACGTTTTTGGGCACTGGCTGTTGATTACTGCAAGTGTTATCTGAATTTTTTAATTCTATCTGGATAGGGTGTTTCTTATTTTTCTTGAAATGTATTAATTTTTTAACTGTAAAATATAAAAGAACTATTATGATTAGTGTGATGATGGTGCCGATTATGGCATTCTTGTGATGGCGATTTTGTTTCATTGAATTGTGAAGAATTTGTATGTCTTCCATATTTTGTAAAGTCCAGTTATGAAGTGCTGGTAATTCTATTGGTCTTTTAACTTCTAAAATATTCAAATCGTTATATGGTTGAAGTACTATTGATTCTTCTAGAGATGTCATCAGGTTTGTGTCGGTGTAGATTTCATTGTTAAGTTGTATTTGGCAATTTTTAATTTTAATTAATTTGATTCCTTTGACGGATTTCTGATTTTGTGGGCATGTTGAAATAATGATGATTTCTTGACTCGTTGCTGTATATATGTATCCAGGTAGTATTTGTTCAATTTGTTCGTGAAATGTTGTTTTTGATAAATTGCAAGATGCTGGTTGATTATTTATGATTTGTGGTATACATGAAGTTGAGCTTTCTCCAATTTTTTGTTTATTGCAGTAATAAGTTGATTCTATTTCGTTGCAAGGTTCGGTTATAAACTGATATATATTCATGTTTAGGATAATTTCTGGATTGGGAATTTCTAGGATATAGGTTTTATTTATTGGAATGGTTTTAATCATATACATGGTTAAAGGTTCAAAATGGAAATTTGGGATGTTTATGGAAAAAATGATTTTGCTTTTATTGTAGTAAGCTTGAAGCCATAAGAGTTCGTAAATGTTTTCATTGGTTTTGAATTTAATGTTATATTTACTGAAATGATTATGAATGTAATCGAATTCATTATGATTTAAAATATGTCTAGATATTACTTTAAGTTTTGCAAAAATTAAGGATTCAGTTATGTCTGATAAATGTTTGTCTAATAGTTCTATGTTATACATTGATTTATGAAAATATTGGTCTAATTTTAAAATGTTAAATACATTTTGGGTGGTGTTTTGAATATTTCTTATTTCAAAGTTTATTTTACGCGTTTGATCGTTAATATATTTTTGAATTTGATTAAATCGATCTATCATTTTGGTGTTAATTGTGATTTGTTCAGATATTTTATTTTTAATAATATCTTCGTTCTTATGTATTTCTGATATAGCGTCTCCTAATTCTAGGTAGTCGTCATGGTCCATGTTTCCGGTGATGGATTTGATTATTGTTCCTAATCCATCGATAAGTCCTCTTTTATTTCTGAATTTGGGTCTTAGTTGATCTAGATTTTCTTCTAGTTTTGAAAATTTGGTTTGGAGTATCTCGATTCGAATTTTATAAATGTTTTTAATGTCAGGGTTGTCTTTAGTAAGATTTTGAAGGGTTAGTATATTGTTTTGAATTATGTATAAATTATGTTCGTAAGTTTCGAGATCTATAATATGTATTAATCTACTATAGTCGGTAATAAGTCTTGCTGATCCTAATCGTATAGGTATTATGCCTTTGTTATCGTCGTAGTCCATTATTGTCATTTCCTGGGCTAGGGATGTTGTTGCGTACCTGCAACAAACGTTTTATTTTAGATTTATGTACTTTACGTTTATTGGTAATGACGGTAACTTTGTTATTTTTCTTAACTTTATGTTTTTTAAATCTGGGGCTTAATTTATTTCGTCTATTGTCTTGTTCGTATATTGTGTCGTTTTCTAGAAATACTGATGGTGATTTACGATTTTTGTTTAACTTAGATATTATGTGTTGTTTTTGTTCTTCGTTTTTTGTTTTTATAATATTTCGTAATTTGTCATATGTCTTGATATGGTCTTGAAGATGTTCGTGGGGTTTTTTATTATTGGTTTTGTCTGGAAAGATTTGTTGTCTAGTATAATGTCCGTTTTTTAATTCAAAAGGGGTTAGTTTTGTGACTGAATGAATTGAATTGTTATAAGTAATTAAAGTTTCCTTCATTATTTCGTTGGAATCTTTATTTTGGTTTTGTGAATATATAATTCGGTAGATTTCTATTAATGTTGAATGAAAACGTTCAACGGGTGAATTACCGGTGGAACTTTTTGCTGAAGTATAATGTAATTTAATTTTATATAAATCGCAAAATTGTTTGAATATAGTTGATGTAAATTCTACACCTCTGTCAGATATAATTTTACTGGGGATACCGTGATTGGAAATGAAATCTTTCATGTAATTTACAATTTCTATACTGTTGGAATTTAATAAGTAATATGATATTCCAAATTTCGAAAATTTGTCTAAGATTGTAAAATATTTATTATCGTTTATTGAGAATATATCAACGTGAAGAATCTCTAGTGGTTTACTAGGTGTTTCTGAAATTTCGAATTTAATAGGTTTTTTATTTCTATTGTATTTCATGGTTTGACAAAGTTCACATTTGTTGATAAATTGGTTTATTAAATTTTTCATTTTTGGGAAGTAATATTTTCGTTTTGTTTGTTCTAGATTTTCTATAATACCACGATGATTTCCATCTTCGTGTAATTTAGATATGATTTCTAACTGTCGGGGTTCATCTTCGATGTCTTCGACAAGAATTTTACTTCGTATAAGTTTTGGTTTCGTTTCGGAAAAACGCTTTCTTATGACAGCATTTAAAAGTCTAAAGGTACTGTCGTTACAGGCAATTCCAGTAAGTTTTGTAGGGTTTATGTACTCTTTGTACAATTTAACTAATTTGTCTTCTGTATACTCTTTACATTTGACATTGTAACGTTTCTTTTTCTGGAAAAGGGTTTTGAATGTTATATTACATTCAGGAAAGTTATCGTTTTGTTCAAGAATTATTTGGGTATTAAATTCGTTTAAAACAGTCTCAGTCGTTGGAATTATGTCTTTTGTTTCAGTATTTTGCGTACTAATATTTTGAGAGAAATTATTTGAAGAGCATTCGCTTGTGGAATTAATATTAATTTCTATTTTTGGATCTAGTCTAGATAATGCATCTGCGTTAGTATTTTTCTTTCCTTTTTTATAGATTATCTCGTAATCGAATTCTTCCAGTTTCAATCTCCATCTGATAAGTTTAGAATTGGGTTCTTTTAAAGAAAAGAGCCAGGTTAGAGGTTTGTGATCGGTAACTATTTGAAATTTTTGTCCGTATAAATAAGGTCTGAAGTATTTTGTAGCCCATACGATGGCTAAGAGTTCTTTCTCTATTGTGGAATAATTTTGTTCGGTTTTTGTTAGAGTTCGACTAGCATAACATATAGGTTTGTCTGATCCTATAGGTCCTTGTGATAAAATAGCACCTAATGCTACGTTACTTGCATCTGTTGTTAAAACGAAAGGTTTTGAAAAATCGGGATATTGAAGAATGGGATCTTTGCAAAGTAATTGTTTGCAATTTTCGAAACACTGAATATATTCTTTTGTTAGAATTATCTTTTTGTCTTTTCTGAGACACTCAGTTAAGGGTTTAGTAATATTAGCGAAATTTTGAATGAACTTTCTATAATAACCTAGAAGTCCGAGAAATGATTTTATTTGTTTTTCAGTTTTTGGGATAGGAAATTTTTTGATTGCTTCGATTTTGTCGGGATTGGGTTTGACTCCGTTGGAAGTAACTATGTGTCCTAAAAATGCTACTTCTTTGTGTAGAAATTCTGATTTATCAAGTTGTACTTTAAGGTTGGCTTTTCCTAGTTGTACGAAAACTTGGTTAAGGTTTTCAATATGTTCTTGAAGCGATGTGGAGAATACAATGATATCGTCCATATAACATAAACATATTTTTCCTTGTAAATCTTTTAGAACATTGTCCATTACTCTTTGAAAGGTGGATGGAGCATTTTTCAGTCCAAAGGGCATACGTACGTATTCATAATGACCATTGTCAACTGTGAATGCGGTTTTTGGAATATCGCGAGGATTTACTTCTATTTGATGAAATCCTGAAGCTAAGTCAAGCGTTGTGAAGTACATACACTTTCCTAATTTATCTAATATCTCGGTGATATTAGGTAAGGGATAACGATCATCTATCGTTTGCTCATTTAATTTTCTATAGTCGACTACAAGTCGCCATTTCTTTTTTCCGCTAGAATCGATCTTTTTTGGCACTATCCAAATTGGGGATGACCATGGAGAATAACTTGGTCTTATAATACCTTTTTCTAACATTTGATTTATTTGTTTTTTAACTTCGTCTTTGTGAATATATGGATACCGATAGGTTTATGTAAATATAGGTTTTTCCTGACTTAAATTGATTTCGTGTTTTACCTGGTTGGTAAAAGAGAGACTATGCGTTTCTTTAAAAAATACATTTTCATATGTTTTACAAAATTTTAGAATAGCTTTTTTCTCTTCGCTATTTAAATGTCCTGTCCTTATTAATTTTGTGATGTCAACTGATTCCTTAGAATCGTTAGAAGTTACTGATGAATGATTTAATTCGACATGATAATTATTATTTAGATTTTCAACTTTTAGAGGTTGTTCTACTAAACAAGTTTTTGGTTGGTTAGAGAAATTTACAATTTCTACAAGAGAATACCAATTTTTTGCTAAATAAATACCTTCTGGTATGACCAATTGTTCTTGCACGTGTACAGGTTTTATATAGATATTACCGTTTTGAATATCGACTGGTATACTAATTGTCATTTTTGTTCTGGGTGGAACAGTATAAGTTTTGGATATAAGATTAGGTTTAAAAATTAATGGAATTGAAGTTGTATTAGTTTCTAATACAGATTTTTGAAAGTCTAATTTAACGTTGAGTTTTTGCATCATTTCAAGTCCTATTAAACCATCGAAATAGTTATGAAATTTGAAAATTAAGAAATCTAATGGTTCTTTAGTTTTGAATTCTGTTAATCCATTTATTGTTGTTTTACTAGTTATTTCATGAGTTTGGAAAAGAGTTTTTACCGTAATGGGTTTAATTTCTTGTATCCGTGAAGGATGAACATATTTTGGATCAATGAATGATTTGTTGGCTCCAGTATCAATAAGCATTTTAAGGGTTGTATGGGGATTTAATTTTATATGAATATATGGTAATAAAAATGATTGATGGGAATTTAAGGTGATGAATCCAATTGGGTTTCCGAGGCTGATTCCCGAAAATTTTCATCATCTATTTCTTGAATATTAGGAGTGATTGTTTCTTCAACACAATCATCTAAACTTTGACAATAATTTTCTTCAAAATGTCGAGAATTGTTTTCTGGCCAATTATACTCTTCGTAGTTGAATTCTAATTCTGGATTTTCAATATTGTGTAGTTCTTGACTATAAAATCTAGGAGGTCCAGTAGATTGGAAATAATTTGGTCTATTATAACCGAAATTGGGATTTTGAAATCTTGTTGGTTGTTTGAATTTATTTTTGTCTGAAGTTGTATCCATTGGTTCAGGTTTTTTATAAGGTAAAGGTGGAATAAATTTTGTATTAATATTTTGAGGTAAACTTCTGTTAAAATGTTGAATTGGAAATGGTTTATGATTATAATATTGGTTTTGAGGTCTGGAATAATTGGGATAATTAAATCTTGGTTGTGAGGGAATTAAATGTCTGTGTTGATTTAAAAATGGTAAAACTGGTGATGGACGTATTAATTTGGGTGGTAATGCAGGGGTGTGTAAATTATTCGATTTATTTTTTATGTAATGCATATTTTGTTCGCTTAAACAAAGTGAGAACGCTTCGCCAATAGTTTTTGGTTGCCAGGCCCTAATCATGGATCCTAATGGTTCCTTTAGTCCTGCTAAGAATGTAGCTAAACACATTTCTCTATACAAATTTTGTTTTGCCATTTGGATTGCAGCTAATTTTTCATTTAATTTTATGTGATTTAAAATTGTTGATTGAATATCTATAATTCTAGAAAAATATTTTTCGACTGTGTCTTGTCCTTGATAAATGAGATGTAAGTCTCGAATTAAAGAAGTCTCGTTTCGTTTATCTGCGTAATGTACTGTCAGATTTAATTTTATGGTAGCCCAATCGAGTGGAGTTCCATACATAGTTAAAATTTCATCGGCTTCGCCGGTAATTTTATTGCGGATTGCTCTAAGAAAAGTGGTTGGAATATTTCCATTTTCTAAAATTTGAGCACAATTCGTTAAGATTTCGTCGACATTGTCTATGAAATCGAAAAGAGTATGTCTACTACCTTCATATTTTGGTAAATCTTTAATAGCGTCTGGGATTTTTAAAGCGTTAATTAAATTAGTCACTTTTTCTATTGTCGTCATTTTAGAAATATTACAAGAAAGATTATTATTATTAAAAGAATTATTATTGTGGTTAGTATTATAATTTGTAAAATTGTAATTTGTAAAATTATTTATATTATTTGTAAAAATATTAGGATTTTCTACAGTAATTTTATTTTTATTTTCATAAATAAATATATTTTTGGTAATAAAATTTTTATTTACTTCAATATTATTTTCGATTGAATTTGTTTCAATATTATTTTCAATTTTATTATTATTATTTTCAATTATATTATTATTATTTATTTTAATTAAATCTTCTTTAGTTTTATTTTTTATTATATTATTTTCATTTGTTAAATTTTCTTTTATTTTATTTAAATTTTTATTTGTTTCAATTAAATTTTTATTTGTTTCAATACTTAATTTTCTTAACCTATTTGCAATATCATCGACGTCCATAAACCGTGGGGTCGAATTGCAATCAATAATATTTTTATTGATTCGATAAACCGTCGAATCTATATTATTGTTTACTACAATATACCGTTGATTCCATAAACCGTGGAATCGATATTATAGGAGATTATTAGATTTATTTAATTTGAGGTTGGATGGGATTTTATCACTAAACACGAATTTTTTAATCTAGTTTATAATAAAATTACTCACCAAGCAACAAACAGCATGTAGACTTGCATTTGTGAATTTATCTCGCTCCAGCAACAGCAAATGATGAAAAAATTTTTCACTACACTTTTAACACTATTGCCTTAATTTAGTGTTCGTTTTAGGCAATTCACTTGCACTGATAAACCGTCAGTGTGGTTTTAACCCGAATTAAACACTTTAAACGATTTTAAAAATACTTTTTAAATTTTGCACTAAAATCGCGATTTGGATATTTAAAAATATCCAGTATCAACTGCGCCAATTATAGGTTGTAACCTGCAGTTGTGGAAAAAAATATAATTTATTAATTTAAATTTTTCACTTGGTTACAATCTTTTTCTATAATATATTTATTTTTATTTTATTCACAAAAATATTGAGTGTAAGTTCTAAACAAATTGCAAGTTATTATTAATCTAACAATTTAAAAGACACAAATAATTAATCTTAACAAGTTAAAAGTTTCGAATAATCTTTACAAGTCGAATGTTACTAATAATCTGAAAATCTGAAGTCAAAATCTACAATATATAATATTCTTTGAATAAAGGAATTATTGTTTTAGTTTAATTAAAAGTTTTGATTTATCTTTAAGCAATATGAATCATACATTGAACAAGTGTTCAATGTTAAAACAAAGAAATGATTATATTATTTCAATTAGGAATATTTCCTTTAAATTTATCTTAATGATTTTATATAAACAAAAGTCTCAACATAAACATAACATTTCATGATATAAAAATGATTTCATCATTTTAAGAATGATGTGAAAGAGAATGAAATAACATAATTTAAAGTAACATGACAAATGACATAACATATAGCATATATAACTTAACTAACATTCTGTATTGTTCTGATTGTTGGGTGTGGTGTGAATGACGGGACGTAACTCGCGTCCTTTTTCACAGCAGTGTTCAAAAATACTAAATGAGATGAGAATGTCCGGGTGCAAAAATTCCAAAGTAGTTAATTAAAAAAAATAACAATAAAATTCACTGAGCATTGTTTTTTTTACTAAAAATAATTACAATTCACCGTATAAATATTTTTGTTATTAACTCGTCAAGGTTCGAAAAATTAATAATAATGACATTGATTAAATTAATGACAATGACAAACAATTTTAATTAACAAAAAACTTTTAATTTAATTAAGCTGCCATCTATCTTTAAATATTAATTTTATTCTATTAACTCTATGTTTTATTTATGGATCAACTTTTCTGTTGGGCAATTAGTAAAGTATAAATATTTTCTTCATTGTTGATTTAATTAATGTTTTATTTATTCGTTTAGGTATTGTCATCACTTTCATATGAACTCGATAAACGGATCTTATATTTCGGTATATAATAGACTGTATTTTTTTTTGTGAGAAACAATTATATTGTTTTTATTGAACAGATAATGAAATAGAGTACATCAAACCTACGCAGCTGCGTTGATTTTGGGTGATCTGAACAAGGTGATTCGATTTATGTATTTTCACTGAGATGTTTTCCCAATATTAATAATTGATTAAATTTTGAAGGATCTTATAATTGTTATGATGGTGTGAGACGGTTTGTTTGAATAATTTTGTTTCTGTGTGTTTCATTTGTTTTTTTATGGAAGATTTTCAATGTTTGGGATAATTTATGTTGTTCAATTGAATAAGAAAGCCAAAGTGAGAGAGATAAAAGCTTTTTTAACAAACCAAGTCGTTATGTAAAACCACATTCATTTAAATTTTAGTTAACTTGTAACTTTCATAAAGATCATTTTTAGCTTTCAAAAGCAATTGTGCAAAAGAATAATTTTTTTTGATCGACATCGACAAGACTAAACTCAAAACTTTCATTAAAGTCAAAATAACTAAAAGTTTAGATTCAATTCTGAATATCAAACAAAAAAATTATATTCTGAACCATTAGTAAATGGTGAATAAAAATGTTATGTTATTGGATATATAATCAACATGTATTGTATAATATTTTTTTATATATGGAATTATATATTTTATTCTTAACATAAATACTTGCTAATACGTGTAATGAAAAACAAAATCATATGTTTAGTGCTATATTAAATTAAATTTAGTTATATTTAATTTTTTACATAGCGATTTTTTTCCCGGCCAGAGGCCATTTTGTTTTTGTTTTTTGTGGTAATTATTAACATATCCTGGTGTAATAACGAAAACTGGTTTCTATAACAGAGGTACAAAATTGGAGAGGAAACACATCTGTTCTGAAACCACATTTAAAATTACGCAATTAAGAAAAAAATTTCAAACAAATCGTCAATCGAAAATGTTGTCAATTTCACCAAAATGCTTAACAACGTTGTACAAAAATGGTATTCCATAACCCATATTTATGTATCCTTAGACACAAACTGGAGTTTCAAAATTATAACAGATTACACAATCATAATAAAATAAACATATTTTTAATAAATAACTATGTTTTAATGATATATATAAAAATATAATTATTTAATATATAATATTATTTAATGCAAAAATGCGTGCATTATAAAATAATTTTTACGCCAATCGCTGAAATTTGTATAAAAAAGTCAATACACAAAACATAAAACAATATTGTAATTTTGACAGTAACTATATAGTTCTTGTCAGATTCACAATATTTTTTAGATTCTACCCAACTTTGGTATTTCGGAATAGAATTTTGCAATAATAAATGAATAAAAAATATCCCTGAGGTGTATGTATATTTTCTGGTTATTTTATTTTTGAAAAATGTAAATAGTTTTGTGCATTGTTATAAAAGAAAAGTCGGACAAGTACGAATATTACTCGTTCGTCGAGGGTTTCGACTTTCGTGTATATATTATTCTACGAGAATAGTTCTTCTCCAAAACACAATTTTAGAAATAAACCAAAAAGGTGAAAAAAGCCAATCAGCCAAAAATTACAAACAAATCACCTTTCATATGACATCCTACCTGACATGATCAAATAGTACATTATGATGCAAGGACGTAAAACTAAGGTTTTGAACGTATGTATAGAGTTTGCGAATCGAGGTGCCAGCTGAGTTTTGCACCCACATTAAGTCCAAAATCGCTTACGTCCGTGTATCATATACCATTTTTTATTCGCCGCAACCAAAATATTTAGAAAAAATAGTTTGATCTAAATCAAAATTAAAAATTTTATAAATTTTGAAATAAAAGTATGTTGAACAAGTAGGCTTTGACCAATATATTTGTTATTTCTTTTCAAACAAATCTAATAACTATGAAGACAAAGAATAACAAATATTTTAATTAGATTAGGAAATTTTTAATAAAAAGGTTGCTTTGATAAAAATTTCTATTTTTTATAGAATTTAGACAAATACAAATGTTTTTCGGCAAACGGCTGTAAAGTTTAACTTTACTGCCGCTAGGGAGTTAGCTTAAGTTTTACTTTTTAGCCTGACAGCAAAAGTAACGTCTAGCGACAGCAAAAGTAACGCCATTTTTATTTTATATTACGGAGGCTGTAAAGTAGCATTTGTTATTTGTTAGTTTGTTATTTTTTCAAACATATTGTATAACCATGACAACAAAAAATAAGTTGATTCTCATATTATGAAATTTTGAAAAGGCTGCTTTGATAAAAAAATTTTATTCATACAAATTTAAATGTTTTTTTCTCTTTTTTGGAAGTAATTATGACGATACAAATTCATATTTATAAAAAGTTTGATGTATTAATTTCATATTTATAAAAAATTTAAACGTTTGCCGAAAAAATAGTATATTTAATTCGAAGCTAAAGTGACTTTTTGTGTTTCGTCTATAATTGTCTGCCTCCCGGCGGTCGGCCGTCAAACTATAGACTCAACACAAAAAGTATCACTTTAGCTCCTAATTAAATAATGTACTATTTTTACTTTTGTGAACGTAACTGTGGCAACAAAATATATGGTGAAAAAGTTACACTTTAAGGCCGCAAATCACAGTAATGAATCAACACTTTAATATGTAGGTGAATAAAATAGTTATTTGTTTCACTAGGACAAAAAAATGATGGTTTTTTAGGACGTGTACATAGGTTCGGCACAATTTGGCGAGTTGTAAAATCCACTTTTAGCCCGAGCAAAACGTTAAATTTCTTCTCCAACCGTTATTTAATATATTATTTAATAAAATTTGAAAATATTCAACATTTAAATTATATTTAATTTTGATCTCAAACTAAATCCAAGCAACCATTTCAATTTTTTGTCAAATAATAATAAATTTCCTATTCAAACTTTGATTTTCGTTTTGCATAGAAATAGAGATTTGTTTAATTTTTGTCTTAGGGAAAAAAATTATAGTTTTTAGGACTGCTACCATGACAACTAGATGCAATACACATGACTTATTTTTTGTAAAATATACCCAAACAAAAAGTTTAATTTTTAGTCCAGGTGGAGAAAATAATTTTTTTATTGAAATTTCTACTCTTTCACCTATGCTTTTTGTTTGTCAAGTATTAAGTTGGTCAAAAATGGTCGGATTTGGCGTCGGACGTGCAGATCACGAATTTTATCTACAACTAAAACTCTTTGAATTCAGATCCACATCCAAATAGATGAATGTGAAAGCATTCGTTTATTGGGAGTCACAACATCCAATGACTTACTCTGGAACGATCATATAATGGCCATGGCAAAGAGCGCGTCAAGAAAACTCGGCCTCCTCAATAGATGTAAAAAATATTTTACTTCGCATCAATTACTCCACATTTATAAGTCCTATATTCGTCCCTGTATGGAGTATTGTTGTAAAAGCTTGGGGCGCTGCTTCTGTTACTATCCTAGCTCTTTTGGACTCTGTTCAAAAGCGTGCTATACGAATCGTTGGTGATCGAAATTTAATACTAGATCTTGATTCCAAACAACATCGTCGCACTGTTGCTGATCTCGTTGTTTTTTATAAATATCGTCACCAGCAGTGCTCGGATGAAATCAGGTCCATAATGCCTCAGACATATGTTTTTCCCCGTTTTACTCGTCAATCGGTTTGTGCGGGTGGTCAGACTGTCGAGATTACTCACTGTCATAGTAATAAAATGCAAAGGGATTTTTTTCTGCGTACATCGTACAAATGGAATGCTTTGCCTGAATCAATAGTCTCGAGTGCCTTCAATCCACAAAGATTTAAAAAAAAGTGTCCACCTAAACCTCAAGACGCATGTTGTTGTGGAACCTGAGTCTTAAAAGGTATCTATGTGTTGTTGTGACACATTTTGTAATTCCTACTACACAAAGATTTTTATTAAAAAAAAAAAAAATTATATTATCAAAAAATGCTACTCTAAATTGCAATCTCATATTTATTTTATATTTAATCTTCTAAGTAATACCTGCCACAGTAGCCAAAGAAATTTAATTCAACCGCGTGCAAATATTACACGCACTCAATTTTTTATTAAACAAAACAAATTTAATAAACACAAATATTTTTATTTAAAAATAAACTTTAAAAAATGGCATATTTCCACTCATAGAAAATTATATACGACCACCTCGATATCTAAAGCAATATAATACAACTCAAACTATCCAAACAGATTAAGATATTTTGATTAAATCGCCTTAAATACATAAACATACGGGTTTTCTGAAAACGGCATTTTTCACCTCATAAAAAATTATGGGAACCTCTCGAAATCAACTCAAATAGAATCAACCCAAATTAAATCATCCAAATCAAACGAGCCGTTTTTGAGAAATCAGTCAACAAACATAAAAAAACCCACAATGAAACACAGAACCTCCTCTTTTTTGAAGTTTGTTTATAACTAAAATAATTCAAAATATAAATTTAAAAAATAACGAAACTCAAAATCGACCTCATATAACATTTAGAACGAGACTGAATAAAAAATATAATAACATTAGAAATGAATGAAAATTGACATAACACAATACGAATTGTATCGCATACTTGCCGAACATAATATTCGTTTTACTTCATTGTTGTTTGAATATCTTCTTTATTTTATTAATTTTTTTTTTTCAAAATGTTACTTCCGTTCAAAAAAGATTTGATTTACTTGTCATAACGCGCCTAAAGAAGTTTTACTTCAAAAACGCTATTTTTAAGTTTTATATAATTAACACTGTTTGCCGTTGGCACTTTGCAAAAGTTATCAAATCAATGTCAATCTCTTGTTACTTTACGCAAATAACTTATTTAATAAGTTTAATAGAAAATTAAAGAAAACAAAGTTTTTTATAATTTTATTGTTACTCTATATATATTTCAGCTTGTTAGGCCATCTTCTGGAGTAATTGATTACTCCAGAAGATGGCCTAACAAGCTGAAATATATTATATGGAGTAACAGTAAAATTGTACAAAAACTTTGTTTTCTTTAATTTTCTATTAAAATATGAAGGGGCTGAAATCTCAAGACTTCGGTCTGGGTTAAGGATTTTGATATATTTTGCGGCAAAAAACTTTTATGAGGACATGGTTTTTAGTTTTGGGCAGCGATGTATATCAAACATAACTTTTTGTTAAAGTACATGTATTTTTTATCTCTGTTTAGATATGTATTACACAACACGAAACATCAATACGTTGTTGGAAAATTATAACAGATCATATATTAACATAATTTAGTGAAAAGATTATACAATCAGCAAACTACTCAAAAACCTCTCCATTTAGCGTTTCGAGAAAATATTTCAAAATCTCAAATTCATATTTCTTTCAAAGTTCCAAAAACATTGTTAAATAAAAAATTCAAACTTTTTTCAAACAAAATTCTAAAAATATTTCAAAAATTATTACAAAATCACAGATTAAAACTTTTTTCAAAAATTCTAAAAATATTGCAAAAATTAAAACAAAATCAAAAATTGTAACTTTTTCCAAAATCATAAAAATTATAATAAAATCAAAAATTTAAAATTTTTCCAAAAATATTCCAAAAATTCTTACAAAATCAAAAATTGAAACTTTTTTCAAAATTCTAAAAATATATGTAAAATTAAAAAATTTATTTTTTAATTCTAAAAATATTCCAATAATTTGAATAAAATCAAATATTTAAACTTTTTCTAAATTCTAATAATATTCCAAAAATTCTTAAAAATTCAAAAATTGAAACTTTTTCCAATACTCTAAAAATATTGCAAAAATTATAACAATATCAAAAATTGAAACTTTTTCCAAAATTATAAAATTATAATAAAATCAAAAGTTAAAAATTTTTCAAAATTCTAAAAATATTCCAAAAATTCTTACAAAATCAAAAATTAAAACTTTTTCAAAATCCAAAAATATTTCAAAAGCTATAACAAATTCAAAAATGTCCATGTTCAATAACATTTTCAATTACATTTTCAGCAAACTATTCAAAAACCTTCAATTTAGCGATTCGAAAAAAATATTACAAAATCACAAATTCATATTTCTTTCAAAATTCCAAAAATATTGTAAAAATTATAATAAAATCAAACTTTTTTCAAAATTCTAAGAATATTCCAAAAATTCTTACAAAATCAAAAATTAAAACTTTTGCCGAAATTCTAAAAATATTGCAAAAATTATTACAAAATCAAAAATGCAAACTTTTTTCAAAATTCCAAAAATATTTCATAAACTATAACAAATTCAAAAATTTCCATGTCCAATTTCATTTTCAATTACATTTGCGTCATAAAAACAGCTACATTTTTTTTCCAAAAAATTGGCTAAAAAAATAAATGAAATCATTTTTTGACACGCTTTTTTTTTTTTTATTAATTAGTTAGACATGTTTAGCACACTAAATATGAAATATTCATTATTTAGACTCTTTGAATATCCGAATATCCGAATATCCATGTCAACTAGAAAGGAAGAAGGTTGGGAAAATGGAAGGAATAACTATATTAATTCTTTTAGATAACGATTGACATTTTCTTTAAATGTTTGAGGAGCAAATTCATCGGGAAAGACGTGGGCGAGCATAGAGTTCCATAATTTGGCCACTCTATTAAAGTAATCGTTTTGGAAGGACATAGTTCTACAACGAGGTATTTGGACAGCAAATGGGTGGGATAACTCTGAAGTTCTTGTTCGTCGATTGAACTGCGCACACGAGGGAAGGATATTTTGAATTTCCTTAGAGGAGAATTCGCTAAACTTGTATTTATAGTAGATTGACAACTCAGCCACATTTCTTCGGTGCTGGAGTGAATCAAGCTGATTAGTCAATTCGGTATTATCAATCAACCGTATTGCTTTCCTCTGTACAGAGTCTAGACATTTTATTGTTGATTGACAAGCACCACTCCAAACATGACAGCAGTACTCCATACATGGACGAATAAAGGACTTATAGATCAGCAAAATTTGATTGGGATTAAAAAATTTCTTACATCGGCTCAAGAATCCTAATTTTTGCATTGCAGATTTAGCGAGATGGAACACATGTTTATTCCATTTCAGGTTATTTTCTATATCCACTCCAAGAAGTCTAACTGAATCAACCTCATGCAATTCCTCATGGTTTATCTTAATAGGAAAGTTTTTAGGTCGTTCTTTTCGTGAAAGACGACAAAGTTTAGTTTTGGCTGGGTTAAATGCAACAAGATTACGACCACCCCATTCCATTATACGGGCCAAGTCCTCGTTGATAGAATAGAATTAACAGCTCTATCAGTGGTGACTGCAGTTTGAGATCAAAATTTAGAAGATAATTGTGATGCATGCAATGTGCTGTCATCAGCAAAACTATGGATTGGGTGCACTGTAGAATTAAGTAAATCATTTATGTATAGAAGAAACAAGGTTGGTGAGAGTGCAGAGCCTTGAGGAACACCAGCATTGGTTGTGAAAATATTGGATGTAACACTATCTAGATTTACATGGAATTTGCGGCTGGTTAAAAAACTTTCAATCCATGAGACTGTAAGATGATCTATGCCATAAGATTTTAATTTAGCTATAAGATTTCTATGCCACACTTTATTAAAAGCCTTAGAAATATCAAATGAAATGCTGAATGTTTCTCTATGGTTCTCCAGTGATTTTTTGTAGGCACTCAGGGTTTCTGGAGATTTGTTTGCGTTATATGCATTAAAAGCTTTGCGTTTATTCCTCACTGCCTCATCAACATCCTGCGTGAACCAAGGCTCAGTTGTAGGAGTGATTAGTCGATTTGGAATAAACCGCCGCATTCCATCTTTTATAAATTCAGAAACTCTTAATGCAGGTGTGCTAGGATCCTGCTCAGCACAACAGACAGCTTTCCAATGTGTTTCTTCATAAAAGTTTCTCAGTCTCTCTCAGTCAGCACGTTTATAATTCCAAACTCGACGAGGATTGGCTTTAATTGGTGTAGGTGATGCAAATTGTACTACGGCTGATATTAGTAAATGGTCCGATGATCCGAGAGGTTGTTCAACTTTTATGTTCGTTGTACCTGGTTCGTTTGTCAAAAACAGATCCAAAAAATTGTTATTATGATGAGTATTGTCTGATATTCTAGTCGGACACTCTATGATTTGAGTCAAACCATGGTAATCAGCGAGTAATAGTTCAGCTTGTCTTCCTACGTCGTCAGTGCGTGATGAGTGTTTTAGCCATTCTTTGTTATGAATGTTAAAGTCCCCAAGAATGATGAGTCTTGCTTTGGGGTAGTCGGCGCTAATTTTGTCTAGGTTGGCTTGACATTATTTTTTTGGCAAACATATAATGCTATAATTCTTTATAATAATAATAAATGGTCATGTCATCAAAATTATTAATTTTATTTTTTTCCAAAAAAATTGGATAAAAAAATAAATAAAAATCTTTCTTTTGACACTTGACAGCATATTTTTGACAAACTTTTAATGCAATAATCTAGATTTTGATCTCACATACCAATCCCGACCATCAAGATTTCTTCAAATTCAATGTTCCTACTCGTAATCACTTAAAATGAACGTTTTTTAAGCCAAAAATATGAAAATTTCCTTGTTTTGACACACTTGACAATTTTTTTGACACACTTCCGGTACAGTTATCGAACACATCGTCCTTTCGGCTCTTCCCATTGAGTAAACCTATTTTAGAAAAAAGTCGGTTGTGACGGCCGACAGACAGACATACATTTATTTTTGCTTTTTTAGAATCAGTAGGTCCTAAAACGTCAAGAGATGCCAAAAAAAGTGGGGGTAAGAATTTCACTTTGAGCTCATGAATGTAATACTTAGGTCTTTCAGACCGAAGTAACTTATTAAATAAGTTATTTGCGTAAAGTAATAAGAGATTGACATTATGTTTCTTTTAAATTTTAATTTACTTTGGGGTAAGGTAGGAAATTTCAGTGACATCAGCGTCATCTTTAAAAAATTTTGTTAAAAAAAACCTTGTCCAGAATACGAATTTCATCTATAATATAGTGAGCTCAATTAAGTAAGTGATTATTCTTTTGCGTGATTACGAATTGTTTTCTCGTCGAGTAACATTCAACTCTTTCTTCATTTGTTTTATTAAAATTTAAATCAAATTAAATTTATTAAAAAGTGTTTTCTTTTTAAATATTCTTGTTTTTTTTCTATTAATTAATCAACATTGTGCATACGGTATTTATAATATTTAATTGTGACGTGAAAAAATAATCACATTATTGCTGCAGAAAATAACCTCAAAAGATCATGTGAGTCGTATGAATTAGACTCAAATGAATTTGCAACCTCAAGCAACAACTATAGTAAATATATCAGGATGGATTTGTTAAATCCACAAACCAGCACGACCACTCCGTTATCACCTATTCCGCTGAGTAATACTTTTTCTGGATTAACCAACGTAAATCTCAATAATCCAAACAACCACTTCAAACCAACGTACCAGCCCAGCAAAACGCCAACTGTAACAACAAAAGTTCACATACCTCCTATATTTGTCAAAGTCGAACATGCAGAGCTTCAAAATTCACTGAAGAAATCTGCAGGTATCAAACTATAACCTAAAATTTACCCGCATGGGAATAAAACTTTTGTTAAACAATATTAAGGATTACAAAAAAGTATTGGACCACCTAAGTACAACGCCGTCTCAATTTTTTTCATTTACACTGAATGAAAATAAAGTAATTAAATTTGTCCTTCATGGTTTGCCTCAGATGGATCCAGCTACAATAATTGATGAAATTAAAACATATGGATTTCTACCAATAAGCGTTACGCCTATAAAACTAAAACATCAAAAGTATAATGACAATGCCGTTTACATTGTCTCATTTAAGCATGGGTCTCTAAGTCTTAGCCAGCTTAAAACAATCAAACATATTTCACACATCCTATGTAAATGGGAGGGCTTCAGGCGCACTCAAAATCAACTTACACAATGCTATAAGTGCTATCTTTACGGTCATGGCTCATCCAATTGTCACATGAAAACAAAATGTGGATACTGTTCACTAGATCACAACCTGGATAATTGCCCAGTCAGGGAAGAAACAGCTAAACATTGCTGCGCAAATTGTGGCAACAATCACCCAGCAAATGATATAGATGCCCAGCTCGAACTGAATATATCAACATCAGGCATAACATATCTATCAAGGATAAAGCTTCAAAACAACCAACTCGGAGAGACCAGAACACAAATTTTCTTCATGGAAACTTCCCACCATTAACTAACAATTTTCATGCATCACCCCACACTACTACGTTAAACTATCGTGATGCACTAAATTCTACAGCTTCTACTCTACAAGGTAACAATCATAGCTTATTTAACTCTAATGAACTCTTAAATATTTTTAGTGAAATTGTAACTAAAATTCAACATTGTAATAATAAATTTGAGCAGCTGAAGGTGGTGGCAGAAATTGCTTTAAAATATGTTGGGCTCCCATAAATACATAATTGCGACTTGGAATGCTAGAAGCATCAAAGGAAAAAAAAATCGAACTTGAAACATTTCTCGCTAAACATAAAATTGACGTCATGTTAATCACCGAAACTCACCTGAATCCAAATATTTCCGTAAGTTTTTCTAATTACTATTTATATCGTAATGACAGAATGCACGCTAGATGTGGAGGTGTTGCTATCTTAGTTAAAAAACATCTAAAACACATTATTATTCCAAGCTTGCAGCTTCAAAACATAGAATCAATTAGCATTTCACTTAAAAATTCCACTGGTTCACTTAAAATTCATTGTTGCTACTGTCCAAATGCTAATGATCCCAATTATAGAAATGATTTAATTCGACTGACCCCGTGATTCCTCCCCATTTATAATTGGAGGGGACTTAAACAGCCGCCACCAATCCTGGCACTGCCTTAAGTCAAACAAAGGTGGTAGAATTCTTCACAATATATGTTCCATCTCGGATAACCTTACAATTTTTGGGCCAGATAAGCCAACATATTATAGCCGTTACGGTACTCCAAGCTACTTAGACCTGTTTCTCACCAACTCTTCTTGTATTCAAAAAATAACAACTGTCGAAGAACTTAACTCTGACCACTATCCCGTGCTCTGTGTGATCTCTGGGTCCCAGTATGAACTCGCCGAACCGCCTAAACATTTTGATTATACCAATTCTAACTGGCAGGCAAACTATAAGAGCTTTCTGGATGACCACTTTCTACCTTTCGATGACAACATTGAATTCAAATATCCTCAAGAAATTGACGAAGCTTTAAACATGACAACGCATAAAATACTTGAAGCCAGATCGATGCACGTTCCCCTTAAAAACGTCACCCCTTATGAAAGAATAATTCTTCCCACCACATATCCTCCAACTTATTAAAGACCGAAACTATTGCAGACGACAATGGAATAGACAAAGAGTACAATACTTTAAAACTAAAACAAATCAACTGAACAAATTAATCAGCAATCTTATAAACGAACTTTCCAACTTAAAATGCAAAAACAACTTGAGAATATAGAGTACTGCTCCAAGCAATACTGGAAGACTGCCAAATACTTTCGAAATAGACCTAAACCGATTCCTTTTTTCAATATAAACGGTAACATCATCCACTCCAATGATGATAAATCTGAAGCATTGGCGGTTAATTTCGAAAGGATTCACCAACCGAATAATACTATCTCTTCACCAATTACAAACGATGTCAACTACACTTATAATGATGTACTGACTACCCAAATAATCCATTCCGAGATCATACGGGTAACAACTAATGAAGTCGAACAAACTCTCAAACATCTCCGCCCTTTCAAGGCCCCTGGTGATGATGGTATCCCAAACATTCTCCTAAAATACTTACCAATATCTACTATTACATTTATTAAAAACATATTTAATAGCTGCCTCTTAATCGCTTACTTTCCCGATAGCTGGATAAAAGCAAAAGTGGTTCCAATTGCCAAAAACAACATCCATCTCTGCCCAGCAGTTATAGACCAATAAGTCTTCTAAATTCTATAAGCAAAGTGTTTGAACGTCTCTTAAAAGATCGCTTGATCGACCACATAAATGACTCTAAAATTATTATACCTGAGCAATTTGGATTTAGACAACAACACTCGACTACCCATCAAATACATAGAATCGTAGATGAAATAAAACACAATCGAAAAACTCAGCTCTCCACGGTATGGTAATGCTGGATCTTCAAAACGCTTTTGACACGGTCTGGCCTGAAGCACTTATTTTCAAATGAAGTATTACAACTTTCCTACATATATTATTAAAATTATACAATCGTTTCTTAAAAACAGGCAATTTTATGTACAATTACTAAAGTCTCAGTCTCTATCCAAACACGCAGTAACTGAGTACCACAAGGGGCTGTACTAAGTCCAATTCTCTTTAATATTTACATCAATGACATTCCAAAGTCAAATCTTGCCCATATTGCCTTATTTGCCGACGACATGGCTATTTATAAATCACACGAACTAGGACAGGTCATAGTGAATCTCTAGAAGAATACTTAAATATACTATCATCATATTTTGACAAATGGAAACTAAGTCTTAATGTTTCCAAATGTGAATCGATATACTTTACAAGATGTCGTGTGACTCGTAAACATCCTAACCATAACATTCGTATTAATAATGTAGACCTTAATTGGGCTACAAGTGTGCGCTACTTAGGTGTCCACCTTGATTCAAAGCTAACCTTTAAAACACATATAAACGAGATCATCGCAAATGCAACAATCTACTAAAAATGCTATACCCTCTTATAAACAGAAAAAGCAAGTTGAATCTCAAAAGTAAAATAATGATATACAAAGCAATGGTCCTCCCTGTAATACTGTATGGGACCCCAATTTGGTCGAAAACAGCCAACACCCACCTTCAAAAGCTTCAAATACTGCAAAACAAATTTTTAAAAATAATTATAAATAAACCTACTAGATACCACACAATTAACGTTCACCAAGACACCAACATGAACTATATCAAGCAAATTATACAAGAAATTAATTTAAAATACTCATCTAAACTAGCCAACATAAACAATGAATTGATCCAAAACCTAACCATATCTATTTAAATAAATCTAGTTAATACCGTAGTTTAGTTTAGGTTTAAGATTTTAGAATTAAGTTTAGATTTTAAAATTTAGTTCTTAGTTTTACTTTTTATCTAATTTAAGCTGACAAACAAAATTCATTATATAAAAACGTATAACTCTCGCCAGGCGATGGTAAACACATTAATGCTTTAAATCAATATTTTCTGTAGTAAAGCCAACCGCTTGATGTGCTCAACTCAGAACACGTATACATGTACAATAATGTAAAAAATACCTAATTCTGTCAATAAATATTATTATTATTATTATTATTATTATTATTATTCTTTTGCGTAAAATGTTTTTCAATGAATATTAACAAACGTTTTACTGATAACTGCATACCTCTTTTAATATTTCATGTGAATCGAACTTTAATGTTCTTTGTTTGTTTGAATTAATTGGTTTATGTTTAATAAATTATTTAATCTAATAAGTGAGAAATATTAAATTATTAAGAATCATAATGTAATCCATAAAATTTATACTTCGTATATCTTCAGTCAAAATGAAAGTATACCTTGAAAAATACTTAATTTTTCTACAGTGTTCGGGTATTTTTTTGTACAAATTTGATGTGACTCAAATGAAAATTCGAAAGTCAAAACTACTTTATTACAACTCAATCATTTTATGTGGGTTCTATAATATTCTCAATATATATTTCGTATCCATCGTGTACCATGTATCACCGAAAAGTCAGGCAAAACTGTCACTGTTTTCATTTATAGGGGAGCATTTATTAATCATGGGAAAGTCATGCACAACAGTGTTTGTTAAATGTTATTTTTATAATGATATGTATTGGATGATTGATCGAATTTTAAATTTAACGAGCGAGAATATCGACGTTATTCGCAAAGATAAAAAAACAGTTTACTTTGCTAAAATCATAATTTGTTGAATTTTGTAACATTTCCTTTAATATATATTTTTTGGACTTTTATGGTGCTTTCAGAGGCGATCGTTCAATTTGGTTCGCTTCATGTTATTATTCTTTTTGTTTTAACAATTCACTACTTGCTCCTTTCTGATCTGTATTTGATTCTAATATCTTTGACATTTTTAGCTGTTAGTGCTAATAGTATTTTGAAATATAATCTTAATGGAAAAAGTGTTACTACAAATAGTGCTTATAATGTTATAAAAGTGTCCCAAAATTTATTGTTCAATATTTGAAACTATTAGGAAAATCAAACCGTTTTTACTCGCCAGTGCTTTTATTGAACACGTTTTTTATTTTAGTTTATATAATTCTTAATTTTTTTATTTTATCTGCACCATGATGTTTCGGCAAAAACCAAATAAAATGGATCATTGTATCTCTTATTAATTCTTTGTTACAAGTAGTTGATGTTATATGCCAGCTTATTATTTTTGAAAAAATAAATGTGGAAAAATTAAAGGCGGAGTGTTTGATTTATCAACAGTGAATTTCTATGTTGATTACGAGACAGAACAAAATGTTTGTATATATATTAAAGATATTTCAAATGATAATCATTAAAATTTGTTTTAGATAAATGTTTTTAGAATTCAAATGAAGTTGCAGAACATGCTAATACGACCATATAAATTATTTGTTATTAGTTTACTATTATTAGAACAGGTGGGCCAGATGAATAATAATTTTTTTCTACACCCGTACTATAAATATACACTTATATGACCAAAATCCGTTTTATAATGATATTCATTTCGATACAGATTTTATTACGATACAGATTTTTAATCAATAGAAAGAAACTCATAGTTTTTCAATCAAACATGCTATGCATTTGACGTTTGTTGAAATTTTCGTATGGGAAAAAAAATTGAACTTTGAAATTTGAAAATTGAAATTTTCGTTGTATTTTTCGTTCTTCGTTATTTACCGGGTGTAGAAAAAATAGCGTATGCACTTTTATGTAATGGTTATTAATACACTCGCATATACCATACGAAACTCGACTACGGCTCGTTTCGTATCCTGGTTAATGCTCGTGTATTAATAACCGTCATTACATGATCGTAGCATAATATACTATTAAATGTTTCATTAATATGATATTTCAATTATGATATTTTAGATATTTGGGACAGCAGCTTCATACATTGTTTTGCTGTTACAACAACATCAATAGAACTAATTGAATGAGTTTCAAAAGTTAAAATAAATTTAACATACTTTTGTTTATATTTAATTCAAAGTAAATATAAAAATAGTAGAAATTAAATGTAAAGTTATAAATGAACTATGCTTCTTAAATACTAGATTGTATTACTAGTGCGAACGAGTGTTCAAAACAAGGGTGTATTTCACAAGCATTTGTAAACGCAGTTCGTGCTAGTAATACATACTAGTTTTTGTAACAAATGCACAACATTTATAAAATATTTATTTAATTGTTGATTATATAATTTATTTAATAAATCTATAAACAAATTTAAGATATTTTAATATAAACTAAAGTGCTTCTGCGCAATTTTTGTTGCAATATTTTATTCAAAATTGTAGGTAGATTCCAGTTCGCATAAATTCGAATTAAATTTAATTTCATAAAATCGAATCATTTTCCAAATTTGATTTCATAAAATCGGTTTCAGTTTAAATAAATAATATTATATAAGAAATAAAATTTTATAATATAAACATAGCAATCGGCTACAAACAATCTATCAACTACATATCAGTATGTTATTCGAAATTTTAAAAACATTGTTATCCACGTGGAACTTTTTATTGAAAGCTGATTTGTTATAAACTCAAAATACCTAATTGTTTTTTTCATTTTCTTGCAAGTCAAAACTGTTTTGGGTTGTGTTTCAGTTGTTATATATATATATATATATATAATATATATATATATATATATATATATATATATATATATATATATATATATATATATATATATATATATATATATATATATATATCTGTAGGTGGGAGGCAAACTACACCAAGTCACATTTTAAAATTTTACAGGAAAGCCAAAAAACTGTTTGAAAATGGACTATTTACTATGGACTTGGACTATTTAAAATTGTTCTATCTCGAAAACTACACTAGTTAGGACTCAGCGCTATTAACCTCTCGGTAGAGAACAAAATCCTGATTCTAACAGAATAAAAAAACGTATTTTGAAAAAAATTGGACTTGGTGTAGTTTACCTCCCACCTACAGATATATATATATATATATATATATATATATATATATATATATATATATATATATATATATATATATATATATATATATATATATTGAAAGAGATAATTAATTTCCTTAACCTCACTATTTGTGATTTTCGAAAGTTAGTAGGTATATTCCATACTATTCCTAAGTCACGTGTGCAGTTATTATTGAATGTTGCCAATCAATATGAAATCAATTTTACGACATAAATGTCAAGTAAATTAGTGAATCGTATGAATTTTTCAATTCGAAATCAGTTTTGGGCTTATCTGAATAAACCTTATAGTTATTTGTTAATAAAAACAACTTTTATCTCTGACGTGTTTCGGTTGGGACTCGAACTTAGAACCTCATCAGTACCAACTAAGTTTGAATCTTTTGGTAGACACGCTGTCAACTGCCCCACGGCGTCGACATTAGAAACATTTTTAATTACGATGTTGTAATTTCTTTTTTCTTTAGTGAAAAACTTTTTTTGTCATACTTCACTGGCTACAGAGTTAGTATTTTTATTATATAGATTTTATACGTCTTAAACCCGACAAGGTAGGAATTTTTATTGAAAGAGATAATTAATTTCCTTAACCTCACTATTTGTGATTTTCGAAAGTTAGTAGGTATATTCCATACTATCCTAAGTCACGTGTGCAGTTATTATTGAATGTTGCCAATCAATATGAAATCAATTTTACGACATAAATATCAAGTAAATTAGTGAATCGTATGAATTTTCAATTCGAAATCAGTTTTTGGGCTTATCTGAATAAACCTATAGTTATTTGTTAATAAAAACAACTTTTATCTCTGAACGTGTTTCGGTTGGGACTCGAACTTAGAACCTCATCAGTACCAACTAAGTTTGAATCTTTTGGTAGACACGCTGTCAACTGCCCCACGGCGTCGACATTAGAAACATTTTTAATTACGATGTTGTAATTTCTTTTTTCTTTAGTGAAAAACTTTTTTTGTCATACTTCACTGGCTACAGAGTTAGTATTTTTATTATATAGATTTTATACGTCTTAAACCCGACAAGG